>CANSZD010000001.1:3062500-3507500 GCA_947648045.1 Beta corolliflora
TATCGTCGCTGGTTAATTTGTAACATTTTATATCAGAATAGGAAAGCTTAAAAATGCTTTCTGGTACCAAATAAAGATTTAACTTTCCATATAAAGACTAAAGCAATAATAATAACACAAGTTACACAACCAATCAACCATAGATCGAATAATAGTTTGAACAATAATTTAATGATTGCCTACGTCAAGTTACCACTAATAAGTAATAACCAAAGAAAATTACTAATTGCATTCACTCATTTTTTTAAGAAAAGAGAAAAAAAAGGATCCCTACAACTGCAAAGCAGTTACATCTGCACCTATTTAAACAAAAAATAGAACAATGACG
Organism: Beta corolliflora; assembly: GCA_947648045.1. NCBI lineage: Eukaryota > Viridiplantae > Streptophyta > Magnoliopsida > Caryophyllales > Amaranthaceae > Beta > Beta corolliflora. Next base: position 3,062,829 of record CANSZD010000001.1, read on the forward strand.
TTTAGATGGTAGAACAAAAAAACTGAAATGTTAAACCGAATTATTCCTTGACGACCCATCGAGTTGTTTTGCACCCCATTCATCTAGATCTTTAAGCATTTGCCTCCATTGACATATATCATCCCAATCGGTGCGCTTTAACCCACCATGTGTATTGATGTAGAAAAACTTTGCTTCCTGAAACACAAAAGTTCTCCAAGATATAGTCCACCAATAATTATCACAATTTCCCAACTCCTGTAGATTATTATGTGTAAATGTAATCAGGCATATGTGGAATTGCATTGATTCAAGCCCTGGAGCCTTTGAACACACCTTCTCGAGCGAACTCCAATCAGCATCTTGGTTCATATTTATACGTGAACCTATAATTTCCTTCCAATTTTTGCAAACACACTGAAGTTTAAGCAATACAAATATATCTCTCACTTTGGGGATTATATTAGCTTTAAAAATGGTATCCCAGTCGCCAAATTCTTGATAAGATGACATGGTTATGGTTTGTGAAAGAAGGGAGAGATTGAGTAGGAAAAGTGAGAGTGAGTAAAGTTGTTTGTCAGATTTTAGTATTCGATGAAGTATTATTTATAGTTAAGTCCACACGAAAGATTTTAGTATTATTTATTGATTGACAAAGTACAATGCTACTAAAACAATTAAAAAGTGACTGTTAAACATATAAGGTTTATTGTAAAATTATTAGGTTAATATTACAAACGAGAAGTTAATTATGATTCTAGTAAACATAATTATGGTTTGCATATGAAGTCAAAATTTTATTATTATCTATTTTTTTATTATTATAATTTTTTGCCCATTTGTACGTTATTTTTTGTTCAGGTCGCTATTATGTAAATGAATCAACAGCCATTGGTGTCTCTTAATTAGTAATGAATACACGACATTATTGCATTGGTCGATTTAAGCACATGACCCAACACTTTAGGATTAGAATACCGTACTACTTAATGTGGAAATCAAATAATCGGTAGATTTCCTTAGGGTCATGTCCTAAGATATTTAGAGTCAAGTCTTTAAATAATAGCGACCAACACAATGACTATTGATTCATATATAGGAGACAAGACATTATACACAACACAATGGCTCTTGCATGACGTTATTGTTAACCACATGTTGTGAGTCATATCCTGAAGCATAAGCCACGCGCATATATCGACCAATGCAATTGATAATGTTTTTATGTAATGACCCAGGAAACCCTAGGACATGTCCTTATAAAATTTACGTATAATTATATTCCTATAATGCAAATGATATGAATACATTTATTATTGTAAAAAATCAAATGTGTTCAACATGAAATAGAATTTAATGCCTCCTATGAACCAATAGCCATTGGATTGGTCGTTTATCCAGCAACAACCTTATGTAGCTATATGTACGAATTGAAATTTTTTTTAATCTTAAATAATTGAGGTTCTTTTGTAATTGTTATTATCTTCTTAAATTGAAGGTGACCTATTTTGAACTGTTCAATAACGTCGCTGAAAATTTTGGTTAATTTGTAACATTTCATATCAGGGTAGGAAAGCTTAAAAATGCATTCTGGTACCAAATAAAATTTAACTTTTGATATAAAGACTAAAGAAATAATAATAACACAACCAATCAACCATAGATCGAATAATTGTTTGAACAATAATTTAATTTTTTGTAGCCTGGTCGTGTTGGGCTACCGGATGGTCAAGTGTAATAAGCCCCGGAGTTGGAGAATTATTGTTCACATTCTCATCATCACTATGCACTTCCATTTTCTTAACAAATTCATCAAACTCGGCCAAAAACTTGTCAACTTCTTCAAACTGACTTGCAATATCAGTGATAGTATTTGACTTCCCCAAAATGTTTCTGACTTTGTCACCTTGTCCTTTCGGCTGAGGGTGACGACTCTGCAAGGCCCAGTTTCAAAGGAAGGGGGAGCGAAGGCAGCTTTGGAGTTGGGCGGACCCAATGGAATTACGAAGGAGTTCTAAGAACCCCCAAAGTTGGCGATAAAGTTCCCTATGTATTTTGTGGACGTCTTCCATTCCGGCCTTCCAGTTACAAATTTTGCCAATCTCATGAGGACACATGAAATCATCATTAGTAGCCCGCGGCAACACATCATGCTTCTCGCATCTTTACATCATTTCAGTTAGCTTAGGCGAACCAAGCACTTGCTCTACCATTGACATGAATGCGAAGTACTGACGTTGCAGCTTACATAATTTATCTACGGAAAACTCGTACAAGTACCATGTTGGGAGTAAGTCTGCCACGAAATAATTGGTTTATTGTTACCGGAACACGAAATATCTTTTTCATATGCGGTTATTTAATTACAACAACAACAAATCTACATACCATAATTATATTAATTTTAAAAATGTGGTTCTTTTTATTAATGCGTGAAAAACATGGAACATTTAAAATAGCTGATGTTAAATTTACAATTATTTTATTACAACACCAACAAATATACATACCTTAATTACATACCTTAACTTTATGAATTTTTGCCAACAGCAACAAATATACATACCTTGCTTGAAAAACATGGAACATTTAAAATAGCTGATGTTAATTTTACAATTATTTTATTACAACTGCAACAAATTTACATACCTTAACTTTATAACATACCTTAACTTTATAAATTTTTGCCAACAGCATCAAATATACATACCTTAAGTTTGTAAAAAACTGGAATAGCTTGGTCGGCAGGACGGGTATAATAGTTGATGTTAATTTTACATGAATTAAATGAGCGGCAAATTGACTTTGTATAAATATTGTTTTCACTTTGACTGCATTTAATTAGGGTTACATTCAAATATATATAATTGAGTGTTGACTTTGACTTTGTATAATGACGGTGAAATCTGGAAATCATCACATAACACTACTTTCATATGTAAATAACTACAATAATAAATAAACAATTAAGGAAAAATTTACCAGAGCTTACTTCACATCCATGTTTCATCCTCCACATAATGCGTGTTTTTGCTGGAGGGCAACACTTTATGTTACACCCGTTCATCTCCATGAAGTTCGAATCACTTGAAAATTATAAGTAAACCTTAAAGTTTTAGGAGAAGAGTAACCTTTTACTATTTGATAATTTGGAGAAGAGTAACCTTTATTTGTTTGTTTGGATATATAATGGAAGAAACAAAGGATACTTTCTTCTATTTAGGGAAAGAGTAGATCATAAGATATTGGCAGTTGGAGTATTAACAAACCATTTATTGTATGTTTATCTCTCCACACTCAATTAAGAAGTGACATTGTACAAGTGCCTAGCCATCATGTCAATCGTAAATGAGCAATTCACCCTCCACAGCTGGACACAACATCATCTCCATTTTATAATGTGCGAAGAAAATATAAGGACACGGCGAAAATAAAAATAAAACGCAGGCCTGAACATCATTTAAAGAAGGGACATAATCTGCTTGCCTGCATGAGAAATCGATCCCGCGCCGCTTAGTTGCATAGGAGTTTCGCATCAATATTACTGACCATGGAGAAAGGGGTATGAGAACATATAATAGTTTTCCCCAATTGATTATGTGATACGGTTGGTAAATGCAGGAGAAACATTTGATCTGCATATTTAATATTTCCTAAAGATAAAACATATTTGACACTAAATAAATTTAGAGCTTTGCATGTAGCCATGTAGGGTAGCTAAAACACGCTTTGTAGAGGGTTTTCATCCTACGAAATATGGCCAAGATCCAGAGCGCGGGAGGGTTTATTGATCGTTAGTCTCAAATTGTAATAAATGGGTGCCGATCAATGATAGAAATCATTCGGAGAAATAAAATAACGTCTTACATAATCATTTACCTAATTTTGCCGATCTCTCCTAATCGGGAGACGGTGACCTAAGATAGCCTGCGTCATACATAATCATTTGCCTGATTTTACCGATCTCTTCTAATCGGGAGACGGTGACCTAAGATAGCCTGCGTCATGTCCTAAATAAAGCATTCCATGCTCGAAAAACGACCAACCTAGTGGCTATTGGCTCATAGAAGTAAGACATTCTACACAACACAATGGCATATGACTATGTTTGGTATTATGTGAACTATAGGTATTTCATGCTAAACACATAGGTTTAGACAATAATAATTGCATACATCTCATTTGCATTATATATATTATATTAGAAACATATTTCATGGAAACTTTTATTCTAGGGATATTTCATTGGATGAAATGGGGTCATTTACTAGCGTTTTATACTACCTTTGTATTTATTTAGTTGCACCATTTGCTTTTTCACATTTGTCGAGACACTTCTTTAAACATTAATATCTCTTATTGGGTCTAAGTAAAAATTTAAAAAAAAAATTGGTATTTGGAATGTTCGCATTGAGATGAATCTAACCAAACCACACTTGACTATGTTTTTTCTTATATAATGGTGCGAGATAACTTAATAAAATTGGTTGATAAATAGTGCCAAAAAGCAAATGGTGCAACTTACTTAAAAAATACGGATGTAGTATTTAATAAACATTAATCTTTATTTCGTAGTAGAAATTAGAAAGCGTGTTTTAGCTACTCTACATTCTAAGTTAAACATTTATTCTGTGTCAAAACTGTTTTCCTATCAGCAAATGTAAACATACGCGTATCTTATTTTTGTCTTTCTTTAGCGAACCATAATACATAAACAATTGGTCAGACACAAGAGACGTGCTGATACCCCCTGTCTCCGTGGTCACTAGCCATGATATGAAACTCACTTGCATCTATGCGGCGCGGGATGGAATCCTTTGAGGCGAGCAATGTATGTCCTTTTTGTAATTTTGTTCTGGGCAACGTAAGATTTCATTAGATCATTATATTTTTTTTTTATTATATACTTTTTGCCCATATCAACGTTATTTAGAATTATTATTAACCACATAAAATTTTTAACTCAAATATGACAGATTTCTCTTTAAACGTTTTGATCCATGACAAACGTGTTTGTACACAAATGTCAAAAAAAGATGTTTGATCCATGACAGACGCTTTTAAGGTACGTTTGGGCCAAGGCCCATATGCTTCTCCTTAATTACACTTTAAACGTAATTACACTTTAAACCATATGAAAAGTAATCATCAAAAACAAAAATGTACTCCAGTTTATTAATGTAAATTTTCTCGATGTCAAAAAAGAAAACTAAGTATTTTGGCATTTACATGATCCCAACACAAGATTCTTTCAGTTGTAAATTGACCAAACAAAAACTTGTGTAAGTATCTAACTACTTGTTAGGTATCTAAGTATCTAACTACTTGCGTAAGTCTTTTAATGAGATATAATTATAAACTTTATTATATTTTATTTTGAAATAATAAGCAATAATGTTATGTTCGATTCATGGTTCGGCTTTCAGTTTTTATTTCAAAGGTCATATCTCCGATACCTTATAACTACACAACATCTATACAAATACTTCCTCCTTTCTTTTTCTATTGCAACAATGAGATTTTGACACTATTCACTCTCCGCCCTTTCACTATCTCTTGTGATTTTTACGTAAGGAAAAATATAGTCATGTGGGATCTTGTTAGATTCGTTAACCAAGGACAACATAAATGTTAAAATAAACAATCGGATTTTTAGAACCATTGTCAATTTGTTTTAGGTAATGACCCGTTTTACTTTGGGCGATTACCTAAACTGTTATCAAATACATAAACTACGCTGTTTCGTACCGGTCATGTCCTAAAACATTGGCTATTATGCTGCCACTTTTTGTATTTTTTGTCCATTAAGAAATTGAAAAGTTTGAGGAGAGTGTATTGATGGTACACATGGACACAAAACATTTATATTAGAAGTTTGAGGAGAGTGCCACGTGGCACATACACATTCATAGGCACGGCTTTTGATATACTACCTTGTTCTTTTTCAGTGCTTTCAAATCATGGTTTCTAATTTCTAGTGATAATTAGACTAGAATATTTCTACGTGATCAAACTCATCAAAGTAAGCTAGTATAACTCAACTAGTTAGTTCCTATAATAATTGTTTAGGTAATCGCCCAAAGAAACATGGGTCATTACCTAAATCAAAATGACAATGGTTTTAAAAAATGCGATTATTTATTTTAACATTTATGTTGTCATTGTTTATTCAATAGGGATCTTGCTTCTAAAATTAGTGCTTCATAATTTAGTTCCTAATTTCTAGTGATAATTAGACTAAAATATTACGAAGTGATCAAGGTAGGATAGTATGACTCAATTAGTTAGATGCGATTGTTTATTTTAACATTTATGTTGTCCTTGTTTATTCAATAGGGAAGTTGCTTTTAAAATTAGTGCATTAATGTTCCTAATATCTAGTGATAACTAGACTAGAATCGTATTACTTGATCAAAGTAGGCTAGTATGACTGAACTTATAGTTAGTTCCTATAATAATAGTTTAGACAATCTCCCAAAGTAACATTGGGATATTACCTTAAACAAACTGACAATGGTTCGAAAAACGCGATTGTTTATTTTAACATTTATGTTGTCCCTGTTTATTTAATAGGGAACTTGCTTTTAAAATTAGTGATGATTCCTAATATCTAGTGATAACAAGACTAGAATATTAGCGACCAACACAATGACTATGGATTCATATATAGGAGACAAGACATTCTACATAATACAATGGCTCTTGCGTCTCGGTATGGATGAAACCCCCGGACCATAGTGGCTCACCATGGGATAATAAGTCGATAAGGTACGAGGGATGACGTTATTGTAGTTCTTGGAATGATTTATTCGGAGAGAATAATTGAGACAAACGATCAATAAACCCTCCGACGCTCTGTATCTTGGGCATATTTGGTTGGATGAAACCCTCTAACAACTACGTTGAATGAGATAACATCCAATAATCACTTGGGGCTCATGTCTTTAAATAATAGCGACCAACACAATGACTATTGATTCATTTATAGGAGACAAGACATTCTACACAACACAATAGCTCATGTGTCTTGGTATGGATGAAACCTCCCGACAATAGTGGCTCACCATGGGATAATAAGCCGATAAGATACGAGGGATGACGTTATTGTATTTCTTGGAATGATTTATTCGTAAATATAAAGGAAATATAAGGTACAATAAGCCGATAAGGTACGAGGAATGACGTTATTTTCATTACATATAGGAAAGGGCACGTCCTAAGATTTCCCGGGACATTTCCTAAAATAAATGCGATCCTCAAAATCAACCAAATAAATTACTATTGATTCATAGGATGCAAGAAACTCTACACAAAACCATGGATCTGACTGCATAGGTTTTTATGTGAACTACTGAACTAATTCATGCCAGCCACATACGATTGGAAAATAACTAAAATAATTGCCATGCGCGAAAACGTCCACCCATGTCGAAAAACTATTAACACAGATGACAAAACTCAATACGATGGATTGACTCCGTCTTCCGTATTTTAGGACATCACCAAGGAAGTCTTAGGACCTGACCTAAGACATGATTATCCGGAGACTAAACCAATCTCTCGAGACAAATGAAGCAAACAGACTATATTTTGCGTAAAAGTGAGACCATTATTGTCGTTTAATTTGATATGAACGAAACATATGAAAAACTTAAACAAATCCACGAGTATAAATATTGTCAATCATATGTTCTTATGAAAAACAAATCCACGAGTAATTAAACCGACATACGTAGTCAATCTTATGTTCTTAATTAAACAGACATACAATGTAGACCAAACCTGATAACTCCCTGAGGAAGCTATTATTGTCGATCAGGCAGTGACAAACCTTTAGGTCGTCTTCCAAACATCTATGTGTACTGCTGAACAGACGTACATTCTCCACTCTCTTCCCCGAAAAATCGGCCCACATTTGCCTTATTTTACCAATGTTATCTGATCGGGAGACGGTGACCTCTGTACTAAAACGCGGTTTTGACCCTAACCGAGTAATTGTGAAGCGTATTATATGGCTTGCCATGTTCATGGAAGGTTTATGATACAGGAAGAGCGGTTATAAGAATACAAGAAAATAAAAACAAATGTTGGTCAATGGTAAAGAGGAAGTTTCTTACATTTCCAGTTACGAAGATTGGAGAGTCAATAGGCCTTTGAAGATCCAAAGGACTTTGGTTGCCATCCATTAGTTCCCCCCCAATCTGAATTCGCAATCCTGCCGGGCGTAATTCACCCAATCAGCGTATCTTTGGAACGCAATGTTGAGCGGAAGGTTTTCGAACATAGTCATCCTTATACCAGGATCCCCACTCACTAAACTCATAATTGTGATAACAATCGTAGTAGCATCTTGGGGGACTTGGTAACTAGTTGTGAAGTTCACAGTTGTAAGGTCTTCACGCCGTGGTTGCAGCCCACGTACTCTAGTCGTACTGCTCACACGCTTAGAAGACCATGGTTGCACTTGCAGCCGACGTACTCTACCCATATTTCTCACACGCTTATCTTTGAAGAAGTTGGTTTTTCCGTTGAAGAAGATGAACAAATGATGATGTTTTTTTTTTGAGGGGAACAAATGAAGATGTTTGTTGACAGTCACACTTGCCTTCCACAGTTCCTTTCCTCTCTCTTTCTTATAAAAAAATTCAAACGTTGTAATGCAAAGTTAAATGAACTTCAAACTTAGGTAGTTTACGAGGCAGTTTTAACAAAATTCAAACTTATAAAAAAAGAGTATTTAATGAAAAACACTAATGCAAGAGGACATCCGGACATTTGCTACACCTACCAACAACTAATAGAGTATTAAAAAAATATTAAAAGGACACTTCCTAAGATTTCCTGGGATATCTCCTAAAATAAATGTTTATCCCCAATTATTTAGAAGTTTTTTTAAACAACTTATCATGCCATAACGTCCATTTTTCAATTTCGCAATAAACTGAATATTACGAAAAGCTAATAAAATCAATTATGAAATTTGTAAATAATAATATATTTGATAATTGTAACTGACCAGGGGCATCGTAATATTCCCATTTTTTTTAGGGACTTTCACTGCATTTAAAATAGGGTTACATTCACATATACTGTATCTAGGGGTGCAAGCGGATCGCGAAAGTCCAGAGTCCATCCCACCCAAACTTGTCGGACTGGACTGGACTCGGACTCAAATTTTCGAGTCCAAATATTTTTGGACTGGATTTGGACTCACCCCTTTGGAGTCCAATAAGTCTAGTCCAGTCCAAAAATATTTTTATATATAATATATATTTAATATTTATATATATAATATATATTTAATATTTATATATATAATATAAAAGATGTATGTGACTTATTTTATGGAATGAATATAATGAGCTTAATTTTTCAAATTCAATTATGAGAAAACGTTGTGAATCATTGAATCTAAATCGGTGGAACAAAAAAATAATATAATAATCGGACTGGACTGGACTGGATTCGGACTCAAGAAAAAATTATCGGACTGGACTGGACTGGACTCAAAAAATATTTGGATCGGACTTGGACTCAATTTCTCGAGTCCAAAAAACTTTGGACTGGATTTGGATTTGGCAAAGTCCAATCCAGTCCAATCCACTTACACCCAACTGTATCTTTTAGAGTTACATTTTATGTTATAATAGCTACCCTACATTGTAAGTTACAAATTTAAACTGTGACAAAAAAAATTTTAAAATCCCTATTACTAGAGGTAATTAAAGAATATATGATTTCGCACGCATAGCGTGCATATAATTAAAGGCTAGTGTTCTATATGTGAAGAGGGATAGGACACCAAAAAAAAGAAAAAAGAAAAAAAAGGGTAACATACCTACTTTAATTAAGTAAAATAGAAAAAGGAAAAATAAAAAGGAAACTACCTAGGGTGTAAGAGTGGAGGTGACAACTATGGTCCGGCTAATTATCCCATGGTGAGCCACTATGGCCCGGGGGTTTCATCCTTACCGAGACACAAGACCCATAGTGTTGTTTAGAATGTCTTGTCTCCTATATATGAATCAATTGTCATTGTGTTGGTCGCTATTATTTAAAGACATGACCCTAAATATATTAGGACATGACCCTAAGGAAATCTATCAATTCTAAGCCTACAGTGTTGGGTCATGTGCTTAAATCGACCAATGCAATAATATCGTGTATTCATTCTTAATTATATTGATCAATTGCTATAAGGATCAATTGATAATAATTGATAATTTGCTATTCATTCTTAGGAGACAGTTGAAAGACACCAATGGTTATTCTATGACATTATTTCACTCAAAGTAGTGTTTAGATGGTAGTACAAAATTAAGGTTTTATTTTTTGTTTTATTTTTTGTATCAAATATTTGATGATTAATTGCTTTAATAAATATAATTGAAGTACAAAAGAACCTGATTAAGTTTGCGTGATCAGTGAAGTCAAAGTTCTACATTGGAAGTGATAAAATAGGCGTAATGATGAATTGATTTCATTATAATAGACCAAGTTTGTAATTGTAGGGGATGGGAATCCTCCTCATCATTGGGTGTGGTAACACTATAAAAATTTCCTTCTTCTGAGAAGGAATACGTGGTGATAAGTTGAGGTTCTCTTTCTCCCATGTCAATAATATAATGCAGATATGAATTATCAAAAAAAAAATAAAAAGGCGTAATGATGCAGTGCATGTTAAAGGCTTATAGCCTTATAGGTTTCTTCGGGGAGCCGAGAATGGAAGTTATTGCTGATATGACATGATGTTGGACAGTTTGACACTAATTAATTATTCAACTTGCCTCATACTAAAAATACGTATTTATTTTCTCTTTTTTTTAAGCTTAAGTTATCTTATTTTTTTTTTTTTTATATAATTTGGTGTTATATCATTACTTGCCCAAAAGGCAGAGTCTCTTTTACACGAAGTTTACTTATCTTATATTATATTATTGGCTAATGATCCAAAAGCCAACATTTGGCATCCTTATTAGAAGCCAGTTGAGATAGAAGTAACTGATTGTGTTGTATATGCACGCAATGCGTGCAAACTGTCTTTGTATTTTATTTTTTCAAAAAACTGATGTCCAATTTAAATTTGGTAATTTCTTTCTTTTACCCCCCTTTTTTGTATAAATAAAGAAGGTATTATCTTTCCTTTTTTTATTTCTTTTTTTACCTTTTCCTATTTTTTGGTGTCCCCTATGTGTTGCCTTATATAATAGAGATTATTCAACTTGCTTCAGACTAAAAATACGTATGAAGTACTATTATTTTCTCTTTTTTTTAAGCTTAAGTTATCTTATATTATATTTTTTTTATAATTTGGTGTTATATCATTACTTGCCCAAAAGGCAGAGTCTCTTTTACACGAAGTTTACTTATCTTATATTATATTATTGGCTAATTTTCCAAAAGCCAACATTTGGCATCCTTATTAGAAGCCAGTTGAGAGAGAAGTAACTGACTGTGTTGTATATGCACGCAATGGGTGCGAAGTGTCTTTGTATTTTATTTTTTCAAAAAACTGATGTTCAATTTAAATTTGGTAACTTTTTTTCTTTTACCCCCCTTTTTTGTATAAATAAAGAAGTTATTATCTTTTCTTTTTTTTCTTTTTTTACCTTTTTCTATTTTTTGGTGTCCCCTATGTGTTGCCTTATATAATAGAGATATATAGTCTTATCACGCCCATCATCAGTTCACTCCAAATATTTTCTCGTTTCCTTTCGAAAATATTCAGTATCCATGGCTTCGTCAAGTTCACGCCCATCATTATCCTCCCTCAAAAGGCCAAGGACACCATCATCCTCATCATCATCCTCATTACCATCCTCAAGGTCATCAACCCCATCACCACCACCACCGCCGTCGCCACCAAAGTCGCCTCTTTCACTCATTGAAGATGCGATTGGAGATGCGATAAAAATTTACTTCGTTCACCGTGACCTTCACGACGCGCAGGATCAGCTTCGCAATATAGGCACGGATTATGCAGAGTTCGTGTGCGGGGTATTGTTATACCATGAAGACCGTATAGAGGGGTTATTCATCCTCGTTGGATTTGCCAAGCAAGAGTTGTTATCCATATACGCTCGAAAGCTCAAAACCTTCCTAAATAGGAACGGTCTCCATGTCGCTATGTACGATCTCAACAGAAGGCATCGAGCATCGCACGAGAACATCTATCACCAAACTCCGGGAACAGAGATGCAACACTGGAACTTCTTCGATTCATATGAATCTGAGGAGGTTACATGCCTGTTGTGTAAGGTTCAGTACTATATGCACATACTTCATGCTCCTTAGTCGTACAGACAGGAAATAGCAGAAGTGTTTCGTAATTGCGTAGTGTTGTTCTTCAAAGTTTGTTTGCATTTCTTATGTTTTAGGAAAAACTATTAGTAATTGCTCTATATCCTAAATACTCCTATCTATGTTAAGTTTAGTGAAATGTTACCCACTGTTTACTCTATATATAAAAATTAAGTCACTGCAACAAATAAGATCAAGGTATGGTATTTTTCGAATATTTATTTTGAATAAATGGGTACGGTAACTATGATACTTAACTTACAAATGGGTATGGCAGTTAAATGGTGTGATATGAGCAGTTAATATTACTCACGGTTTTTTTAAAAATTACATAACATTAACTCACGGTTTTTTTTAAAAACTGCATAACATTATTTTATTTTTTAAACTGTATAATATAAATTTAAATCAGGAAATGTCCTGAAGACAGTAGTCGAAAGCACCTATAGACTGACAAACGATTCAATACCCAATTTCTATAGCAATGACTAAGGTAATTAATTGAAGTGGATGGCAATAATGGCATGCTGCTTAATAAACTTCCCTTGATAACAACAAATTAGCTGTAATTGGTGGAATTATGTTAATTGGGTAATGCTGCCATTGTAATCTGGCTTCATGCCATAATGAATGGAACGCTCAAATTATATTAAAAAAAATTCTTTCTATGAGAAGTTAAATCTTAATTTCGTACTAGAAAGCGTATTTAAGCTACCCTACACTGATATGAAATGTTTTTTTTTGATAAATTGGGAATTTGATTATTCATTTGGAGGTGGCATAATGACTGCCATTAGCCCATTACATTGATCCATGCTGGTAGAACATTCACACACTGATATGAAATGTTAAAGATTTATTTCATATCAAACCGGTTTTTAAGTTATCAAACTAGTTATTAGGTCGGGCTACTTATTAATATTATAGTTTATTAACACTAAATGTTATTTGGTTTAGTGGTTAAGACTTTAGTAATTAGTATATGTTCTTGAGGTCCCGGGATCAAACCCTATACTACGCAATTTCTAATTATTTTTATTGTTGTGGATTGCATGGAGTAAAACTCCCTTAGGGAGAGCGTCACGTGGCACCGTTTCTTGTTTAGGCAAGCCTTTTAATATATTAGTATAGATATCTAGACAATCTTTATGTAGATCCTTTTGTTATGTTTTTCTAAAGACAACTCTTCTAGCACTAGCTAATTGATCACTCATCTATCCCATATCATATTTCTATAAGGATTAGGGGAGCGTTTTTTCTTGGAACCAATGGTGTAAATTAAAACCACTAACTTTTGTCAAATAAGGGTCCTTTTTCCCTAGGTAGTTTCCTTTTCATTTTTCCTTTTTCTAATTTACTTAATTAAAGTAGGTATGTTACCCTTTTTTTCCTTTTTTCTTTTTTTTTGGTGTCCTATCCCTCTTGACATGAAATAGAACACTAGCCTTTACATGCATGCTATGCGTGCGAAATCATATATTCTTTAATTACTTCTAGTGATAATTTTCATCAAAAATTGTTTACAAAAATTGAAAAGGGGAATCGTAGTTATGTGTTTTTTGTCTGTAAATGATGAAGAAGATAATATAATGATGAGGAAGAAGTTGTTGTAGTGTAACTTATTTTTGTAAGAGATAAATTAGGGATTTTAATTTTTTTTTTGTATGAATTTGTTAAGAAATGGGAAGTGGATAGAGATGAGAATGTGTCCGATTTCGATGAATTTGTTAAGAATATGTTGCTGACTCCCTTGCTAAGCAGGGCCTTTTGAGGCTGGACAATTTTGTTGCTTGGATCTAGGGGTTCTTGGTGTTGGGCCTCCTTTCATGATTGTCTTGGTTTTGCTCCGGGTAAGAAAAATTTTTAAGATCTTATAAGATAAGATAAGATAAGATAAGATAAGATAAGATAAGATAAGATAAGATAAGATAAGACAAAATAAGTTGAACAGAACAGACCCTGAATGTTATTTGGCCTAGTGGTTAAGACTTTAGTATCTGTTCTTGAGGTCTCGGGATCAAACCCTATGCTACGCAATTTTTTATTTTTTTAATTGTTGTGGATTACATGGAGTAAAACCCCCTTAGGGAGAGCGCCACGTGGCACCGTTCCTGATTTAGGCACGCCTTTTAATATATTAGTATAGATAGATGTTACAAATTAACCAATACAAAAATTTTCAGTGACGTTTTAATTTGATATTTACTACGTGTCCTTTTATTTTCTTGGAACCAGTGGATTAGGATGTAATGTTGCTCCTTCAATCCAACTTCTCTAATTGAATGCATTTTTTTTATTTCAACTTCCCAATAAATATAACTGAAGATCTTGGGAAAAACGGCTACTACTGATATTTATTGTAGTAGGCACCTTCTAACCTATTTAGCTGAAGATGTGATTGGTGATAAATTGGAAACTAAACCAATTTTTTACAACAAATGCTCCCAAGAATAATGACTTAATTATATAAATAATGTTAGTAGTAGATAAACACATGTCAATAAATAATCCCTAAATGGAAAAAACTTTGTTTAATTGTTTACACGTATCATTATAAAAAGAGCATTGAATAAAAACACTAATATAACGCAAGGCAATGAAAGGCCTAGTTGAGTGGTGGGTGGTCTAAGAGCCTAGAGGAGTTCATTATTTGCAAAGAAGAGAGAATTGAATGAAACCTGACTAATGCCTCTTGGAGAAAGAATGAACTCCCTCCCCCCAATGAATGTTTTACACTTTTACTTGCAGGAGTTCATTACGTGTAATGAATTGTGTAAGAATAATAATGGCCAAAGGAATTGTGGAAGAATAATAATGACCAAAGGTCGTTTGGGTTTGATGAATACAGAATTAAAATAATTATCGTGGAGTTTAAATGCAAGTTTCCTATTAAATAAACAAGGACAACATAAATGTTTAAATAAACAATCACGTTTTTCGAACCATTGTCAGTTTGTCTAAGGTAATATCCCAATGTTACTTTGGGAGATTGTCTAAACTATTATTATAGGAACTAACAATAAGTTCAGTCATACTAGCCTACTTTGATCAAGTAATACGATTCTAGTCTAGTTATCACTAGATATTAGGAACATTAATGCACTAATTTTAAAAGCAACTTCCCTATTGAATTAACAAGGACAACATAAATGTTAAAATAAACAATCGCATCTAACTCATTGAGTCATACTAGCCTACCTTGATCACTTCGTAATATTCTAGTCTAATTATCACTAGAAATTAGGAACTAAATTATGAAGCACTAATTTTAGAAGCAAGATCCCTATTGAATAAACAATGACAACATAAATGTTAAAATAAACAATCGCATTTTTTAAAACCATTGTCATTTTGATTTAGGTAATGACCCATGTTTCTTTGGGCGATTACCTAAACAATTATTATAGGAACTAACTAGTTGAGTTATACTAGCCTACTTTGATGAGTTTGATCACGTAGAAATATTCTAGTCTAATTATCACTAGAAATTAGAAACCATGATTTGAAAGCACTGAAAAAGAACAAGGTAGTATATCAAAAGCCGTGCCTATGAATGTGTATGTGCCACGTGGCACTCTCCTCAAACTTCTAATATAAATGTTTTGTGTCCATGTGTACCATCAATACACTCTCCTCAAACTTTTAAATTTCTTAATGGACAAAAAATAAAAAAAAGTGGCAGAATAAAAGCCAATGTTTTAGGACATGATCGGTACGAAACAGCGTAGTTTAGGTATTTGATAATAGTTTAGGTAATCGCCCTAAGTAAAACGGGTCATTACCTAAAACAAATTGACAACGGTTCTAAAAATCCGATTGTTTATTTTAACATTTATGTTGTCCTTGGTTAACGAATCTAACAAGATCCCACATGACTATATTTTTCCTTATGTAAAAATCACAAGAGATAGTGAAAGGGCGGAGAGTGAATAGTGTCAAAATCTCATTGTTGCAATAGAAAAAGAAAGGAGGAAGTATTTGTATAGATGTTGTGTAGTTATAAGGTATCTGAGATGTGACCTTTGAAATGAAAAATGAAAGCTTAACCATGAATCGAACATAACATTATTGCTTATTATTTTAAAATAAAATATAATAAAGTTTATAATTATATCTCATTAAAAGACTTACGCAAGTAGTTAGATACTTAGATACCTAACAAGTAGTTAGATACTTACACAAGTTTTTGTTTGGTCAATTTACAACTGAAAGAATCTTGTGTTGGGATCATGTAAATGCCATGTGGTTAATAATAATTCTAAATAACGTAGATATGGGCAAAAAGTATATAATAAAAAAAATATATAATGATCTAATGAAATCTTACGTTGCCCAGAACAAAATTACAAAAAGGACATACAGTGCTCGCCTTCAAAGGATTCGATCCCGCGCCGCATAGATGCAAGTGAGTTTCATATCATGGCTAGTGACCACGGAGACAGGGGGTATCAGCACGTCTCTTGTGTCTGACCAATTGTTTATGTATTATGATTCGCTAAAGAAAGACAAAAATAAGATATGCGTATGTTTACATTTGCTGATAGGAAAACAATTTTGACACAGAATAAATGCTTAACTTAGAATGTAGGGTAGCTAAAACACGCTTTCTAATTTCTACTACGAAATAAAGATTAATGTTTATTAAATACTACCTCCGTATTTTTTAAGTAAGTTGCACCATTTGCTTTTTGGCACTATTCATCAACCAATTTTATTAAGTTATCTCGCACCATTATATAAGAAAAAAACATAGTCAAGTGTGGTCTTGTTAGATTCATCTCAATGCGAACATTCCAAATACCAATTTTTTTTTAAATTTTTACTTAGACCCAATAAGAGATATTAACGTTTAAAGAAGTGTCTCGATCAATAAACCCTCCGACGCTCTGTATCTTGGGTATATTTGGTACAAGGGACGAAACCCTATAACCACTACTTTGGATGAGATAACGTCCAATAATCGCCATTGGTGTCTCTTAATTAGGAATGAATACATGACATTATTGCATTGGTCGATTTAAGCACATGACCCAACACTTTAGGATTAGAATTGGTAGATTTCCTTAGGGTCATGTCCTAAGATATTTAAGGTAATGTCATTAAATAACAGCGACCAACACAATGACAATTGATTCATATATAGGAGACAAGACATTCTACACAACATTATGGGTCTTGCGTCTCGGTATGGATGAAACCCCCGGACCATAGTGGCTCACCATGGGATAATTAGCCGATAAGGTACGAGGGATGACGTTATTGTATTCTTGAAATGATTTATTCGGAGAAAAAAATTGAGACAAACGATCGACACTCTGTATATTGGGCATATTTGGTACAAGGGACGAAACCCTCTAACCACTACTTTGAATGAGATAACGTCCAATAATCACCATTGGTGTCTCTTAATTAGGAATGAATACACGACATTATTGCATTGGTCGATTTAAGCACATGGCCCAACACTTCAGGCTTAGAATTGGTAGATTTCCTTAGGGTCATGTCCTATGATATTTAGTGTCATGTCATTAAATAACAGCGACCAACACAATGACTATTGATTCATATATAGGAGACAAGACATTCTACACAACACTATGGGTCTTGCGTCTTGGAATGGATGAAACCCCCGGACCATAGTGGCTCACCATGGGATAATAAGTCGACAGGGTACGAGGGATGACGTTATTGTATTTCTTGAAATGATTTATTCGGAGAGAAAAATTGAGACAAACGATCGATCAATAAACCCTCCGACACTCTGTATCTTGGGCATATTTGGTACAAGGGACGAAACCCTCTAACCACTACTTTGAATGAGATAACGTCCAATAATCACCATTGGTGTCTCTTAATTAGGAATGAATACGCGACATTATTGCATTGGTCGATTTAAGCACATGACCCAACACTTCAGGCTTAGAATTGGTAGATTTCCTTAGGGTCATGTCCTAAGATATTTAGGGTCATGTCTATAAATAACAGCGACCAACACAATGACTATTGATTCATATATAGGAGACAAGACATTCTACACAACACTATGGGTCTTGCGTCTCGGTATGGATGAAACCCCCGGAACATAGTGGCTCACCATGGGATAATTAGACGATAAGGTACGAGAGATGACGTTATTGTATTTCTTGAAATGATTTATTCGGAGAGAAAAATTGAAACAAATGATCGATCAATAAACCCTCCGACGCTCTGTATCTTGGGCATATTTTGTACAAGGGAAAAAACCCTCTAACCACTACTTTGAATGAGATAACGTCCAATAATCGCCATTGGTGTCTCTTAATTAGGAATGAATACACAGCAGGTCGATTTAAGCACATGACCCAACACTTTAGGCTTAGAATTGGTAGATTTCCTAAGGGTCATGTCCTAAGATATTTAGTGTCATGTCTTTAAATAACAGCGACCAACACATTGACTATTGATTCATATATAGGAGACAAGACATTCTACACAACACTATGGGTCTTGCGTCTCGGTATGGATGAAACCCCCGGAACATAGTGGCTCACCATGGGATAATAAGCCGATAGGGTACGAGAGATGACGTTATTGTAATCTTGGAATGATTTATTCGGAGGGAAAAATTGAGACAAACGATCGATCAATAAACCCTCCGACGCTCTGTATCTTGGGCATATTTGGTACAAGGGACGAAACCCTATAACCACTACTTTGAATGAGATAACGTCCAATAATCACCATTGGTGTCTCTTAATTAGGAAAGAATACACGGCATTATTGCATTGGTCGATTTAAGCACATGACCCAACACTTTAGGCTTAGAATAGGAAAATTTCCTTAGGATCATGTCTTTAAATAATAGCGACCAACACAATGACAATTGATTCATATATAGGAGACAAGACATTCTAAACCACACTATAGGTCTTGCATCTCGGTATGGATGAAACCCCCGGACCATAGTGGCTCACCATGTGATAATTAGCCGATAAGGTACGAGGGACGACGTTATTGTATTTCTTGAAATGATTTATTCGGAGAGAAAAATTGAGACAAACGATCGATAAATAAACCATCCGACGCTCTGTATCTTGGGCATATTTGGTACAAGGGACAAAACCCTCTAACCACTACTTTGAATGAGATAACGTCCAATAATCGCCATTGGTGTCTCTTAATTAGGAATGAATACAAGGCAGGTCGATTTAAGCACATGACCCAACACTTTAGGCTTAGAATTGGTTGATTTCCTTAGGGTCATGTCCAAAGATATTTAGTGTCATGTCTTTAAATAACAGTGACCAACACAATGCTTATTGATTCATATATAGGAGACAAGACATTCAACACAACACTATGGGTCTTGCGTCTCGGTATGGATGAAACCCCCGGAACATAGTGGCTCACCATGGGATAATAAGCCGATTGGATACGAGGGATGACATTATGGTATTTCATGGAATGATTTATTCGGAGGGAAAAATTAAGACAAACGATCGATCAATAAACCCTCTGACGCTCTGTATCTTGGGCATATTTGGTACAAGGGACGAAACCCTCTAACCACTACTCTGAATGAGATAACGTCCAATAATCACCATTGGTGTCTCTTAATTAGGAATGAATACACGACATTATTGCATTGGTCGATTTAAGCACATGACCCAACACATTAGGCTTACAATTGGTAGATTTCCTTAGGTCATGTCCTAAGATATTTAGGGTCATCTCTTTAAATAACAGCGACCAACACAATGACTATTGATTCATATATAGGAGATAAGACATTCTACACAACACTATGGATCTTGCGTCTCGGTATGGATGAAATTCCCGGAACATAGTGGCTCACCATGGGATAATAAGCCGATAAGGTACGAGGGATGACATTATTGTATTTCTTGAAATGATTTATTCGGAGGGAAAAATTGAGACAAACGATCGATCAATAAACCCTCCGACGCTCTATATATTGGGCATATTTGGTACAAGGGACGAAACCCTATAA
This sequence comes from Beta corolliflora, assembly GCA_947648045.1. Classification (NCBI taxonomy): domain Eukaryota; kingdom Viridiplantae; phylum Streptophyta; class Magnoliopsida; order Caryophyllales; family Amaranthaceae; genus Beta; species Beta corolliflora. The sequence goes on from CANSZD010000001.1 coordinate 3,083,098, forward strand.
CCACTACTTTGAATGAGATAACTTCCAATAATCACCATTGGTGTCTCTTAATTAGGAATGAGTACACGGCATTATTGCATTGGTCGATTTAAGCACATGACCCAACACTTTAGGCTTAAAATTGGTTGATTTCCTTAGGGTCATGCCCTAAGATATTTAGCGTCATGTCTTTAAATAACAGCTAGCGACCAACACAATGACTATTGATTCATATATAGGAGACAAGACATTCTAAACAACACTATGGGTCTTGCATCTCGGAATTGATGAAACCCCCGGACCATGGTCATGTCTTTAAATAACAGCGACCAACACAATGACTATTGATTCATATATAGGAGACAAGACATTCTACACAACACAATGGGTCTTGCGTCTCGGTATGGATGAAACCCCCGGAACATTGTGGCTCACCATGGGATAATAAGCCGATAAGGTACGAGGTATGACGTTATTGTATTTCTTGAAATGATTTATTCGGAGAGAAAAATTAAGACCAACGATCGATCAATAAACCCTTCGACGCTCTGTATCTTGGGCATATCTGGTACAAGGGACGAAACCCTATAACCACTACTTTGGATGAGATAATGTCCAATAATCGCCATTGGTGTCTCTTAATTAGGAATGAATACACGACATTATTGCATTGGTCGATTTAAGCAAATGACCCAACACTTTATGCTTAGAATAGGTAGATTTCCTTAGGGTCATGTTCTAAGATATTTAGGGTCATGTCTTTAAATAATAGCGACCAACACAATGACTATTGATTCATATATAGGAGACAAGACATTCTAAACAACACTATGGGTCTTGCGTCTCGGTATGGATGAAACACCCGGACCATAGTGGCTCACCATGGGATAATTAGCCGATAAGGTACGAGGGATGACGTTATTGTATTTCTTGAAATTATTTATTCGGAGATAAAAATTGAGACAAACGATCGATCAATAAACCCTCCGACGCTCTGTATCTTGGGCATATTTGGCACAAGCGACAAAACCCTCTAACCACTACTTTGAAAGAGATAACGTCCAATAATCGCCATTGGTGTCTCTTAATTATTGCATTGGTCGATTTAAGCACGTGCCCAACACTTTAGGCTTTGAATTGGTAGATTTCTTTAGGGTGATGTCCTAATATATTTAGGGTCATGTATTTAAAGAACAGCGACCAACACAATGACTATTGATTCATATATACGAGACAAGACATTCTAAACAACACTTTGGGTCTTGCGTCTCGGTATGGATGAAACCCCCGGACCATAGTGGCTCACCATGGGATAATAAGCCGATAAGGTGCGAGGGATGACGTTATTGTATTTCTTGAAATGATTTATTCGGAGAGAAAAATTGAGACAAACGATCGATCAATCAACCCTCCGACGCTCTGTATCTTGGGCATATTTGGTACATGGGACGAAACCCTATAACCACTACTTTGAATGAGACAACGTCCAATAATCACCATTGGTGTCTCTTAATTAGGAATGAATACACGGCATTATTGCATTGGTCGATTTAAGCACGTGACCCAACACTTTAGGCTTAGAATAGGAAGATTTCCTTAGGATCATGTCTTTAAGTAATAGCGACCAACACAATGACAATTGATTCATATATAGGAGACAAGACATTCTAGACAACACTATGGGTTTTGCCTCTCGGTATGGATGAAACCCCCGGACCATAGTTGATGCCATGACTCGAATGAGATAACGTCCAACAATCGCCATTGGTGTCTCTTAATTACGAATGAATACACGGCAGGTCGATTTAAGCACATGACCCAACACTTTAGGCTTAGAATTGGTAGATTTCCTTAGGGTCATGTCCAAAGATATTTAGGATCATGTCTTTAAATAACAACGACCAACACAATGACTATTGATTCATATATAGGAGACAAGACATTATACACAACACTATGGCTCTTGCGTCTCGGAATGGATGAAACCCCCGGACCATAGTGGCTAAACATGGGGTAATAAGCCGATAGGGTACGAGGGATGACGTTATTGTATTTCTTGGAATGATTTATTCTGAGGGAAAAATTGAGACAAACGATCGATCAATAAACCCTCCGCTGCTCTGTATATTGGGCATATTTGGTACAAGGGACGAAACCCTATAACCACTACTTTGAATGAGATAACGTCCAATAATCACCATTGGTGTCTCTTAATTAGGAATGAATACACGGCATTATTGCATTGGTCGATTTAAGCACATGACCCAACACTTTAGGCTTAGAATAGGAAGATTTCCTTAGGATCATGTCTTTAAATAATAGCGACCAACATAATGACAATTGATTCATATATAGGAGACAAGACATTCTAAGCAACACTATGGGTCTTGCATCTCGGTATGGATGAAACCCCAAGTCCATAGTTGATGCCATGACTCGAATGAGATAACGTCCAATAATCGCCATTGGTGTGTCTTAATTAGGAATGAATACACGGTAGGTCGATTTATGCACATGACCCAACACTTTAGGCTTAGAATTGGTAGATTTCCTTAGGGTTATGTCCTAAGATATTTAGGGTAATATCTTTAAATAACAGCGACCAACACAATGACAAGTAATTCATATATAGGAGACAAGACATTCTACACAACACTATGGGTCTTGCGTCTCGGTATGGATGAAACACCCAGACCATAGTGGCTCACCATGGGGTAATAAGTCGATAGCGTACGAGGGTTGATGTTATTGTATTTCTTGAAATGATTTATTCGGAGAGAAAAATTGAGACAAACGATCGATCAATAAACCCTCCGAGGCTCTGTATCTTGGGCATATTTGGTACAAGGGACGAAACCCTCTAACCACTACTCTGAATGAGATAACGTCCAATAATCACCATTGGTGTCTCTTAATTAGGAATGAATACACGACATTATTGCATTGGTCGATTTAAGCACATGACCCAACACTGTAGGCTTAGAATTGGTAGATTTCCTTAGGGTCATGTCCTAAGATATTTAGGGTCATGTCTTTAAATAACAGCGACCAACAGAATGACTATTGATTCATATATAGGAGACAAGACATTCTACACAACACTATGGGTCTTGCGTCTCGGTATGGATGAAATCCCCGGAACATAGTGGCTCACCATGGGAAAATAAGCCGATAAGGTACGAGGGATGACGTTATTGTATTTCTTGGAATGATTTATTCGGACGGAAAAATTGAGACAAACGATCGATCAATAAACCCTCCGACGCTCTGTATCGTGGGCATATTTGGTACAAGGGACGAAACCCTATATCCACTACTTTGAATGAGATAACGTCCAAGAATCACCATTGGTGTCTCTTAATTAGGAATGAATACACCGCATTATTGCATTGGTCGATTTAAGCACATGACCCAACACTTTAGGCTTACAATCAGAAGATTTCCTTAGGATCATGTCTTTAAATAATAGCGACCAACACAATGACAATTGATTCATATATAGGAGACAAGACATTCTAAACAACACTATGGGTCTTGCGTCCCGGTATGGATGAAACCCCCGGACCATAGTGGCTCACCATGGGATAATTAGCCGATAAGGTACGAGGGATGACATTATTGTATTTCTTGAACTGATTTATTCGGAGAGAAAAATTGAGACAAACGATCGATCAATAAACCCTCCGAGGCTCTGTATCTTGGGCATATTTGGTACAAGGGACGAAACCGTCTAACCACTACTCTGAATGAGATAACGTCCAATAATCACCATTGGTGTCTCTTAATTAGGAATGGATACACGACATTATTGCATTGGTCGATTCAAGCACATGACCCAACACTTTAGGCTTAGAATTGGTAGATTTCCTTAGGGTCATGTCCTAAAATATTTAAGGTCATGTCTTTAAATAACAGCGACCAACACAATGACAATTGATTCATATATAGGAGACAAGACATTCAACACAACATTATGGGTCTTGCATCTCGGTATGGATGAAACCCCAGGACCATAGTGGCTCACCAAGGGATAATTAGCCGATAAGGTACGAGGGATGACGTTATTGTATTTCTTGAAATGATTTATTCGGAGAGAAAAATTGAGACAAACGATCGACGCTCTGTGTATTAGGCAAATTTGGTACAAGGGACGAAACCCTCTAACCACTACTTTGAATGAGATAACGTCATATAATCACCATTGGTGTCTCTTAATTAGGAATGAGTACACGACATTATTGCATTGGTCGATTTAAGCACATGACCCAATACTTTAGGCTAAGAATTGGTAGATTTCCTTAGGGTCATGTCCTAAGATATTTAGTGTCATATCTTTAGATAACAGCGACCAACACAATGACTATTGATTCATATATAGGAGATAAGACATTATACACAACACTATGGGTCTTGCGTCTCGGTACGAATGAAACCCCCGGACCATCGTGGCTCACCATGGGATAATAAGCCGATAGGGTACGAGGGATGACGTTATTGTATTTCTTGAAATGATTTATTCGGAGAGAAAAATTGTGACAAACGATCGATCAATAAACCCTCCGACTTGGGCATATTTGGTACAAGGGACGAAACCCTGTAACCACTACTTTGAATGAGATAACGTCCAATAATCACCATTGGTGTCTCTTAATTAGGAATGAATACACGGCATTATTGCATTGGTCGATTTAAGCACATGACCCATCACTTTAGGCTTTGAATAGGTAGATTTTCTTTGGATCATGTCTTTAAATAATAGCGACCAGCACAATGACAATTGATTCATATATAGGAGACAATACATTTTAAACAACACTATGGGTCTTGCTTCTCGGTATGGATGAAACCCCCGGACCATTGTGGCTCACCATGGGATAATTACCGATAAGGTACGAGGGATGACATTATTGTATTTCTTGAAATGATTTATTCGGAGAGAAAAATTGAGACAAGCGATCAATCAATAAACCCTCCGACGCTCTGTATCTTGGGCATATTTGGTACAAGGGACAAAACCCTTTAACCACTACTCTGAATGAGATAACGTCCAATAATCGCCATTGGTGTCTCTTAACTATTGCATTGGTCGATTTATGCACATGACCCAACACTTTAGGCTTAGAATTGGTAGATTTCCTTAGGGTCATGTCCTAAGATATTTAGGGTCATGTCTTTAAATAACAGCGACCAACAGAATGACTATTGATTCATATATAGGAGACAAGACATTCTAAACAACACTATGGGTCTTGCGTTTCGGTATGGATGAAACCCCCCGGACCATAGTGGCTCACCATGGGATAATTAGCCGATATGGTACGAGGGATGACGTTATTGTATTTCTTGAAATTATTTATTCGGAGAGAAAAATTGAGACAAACGATCGATCAATAAACCCTCCGACGCTCTGTATCTTGGGCATATTTGGTACAAGGGACGAAACACTCTAACCACTACTTTCAATGAGATAACGTCCAATAATCGCCATTGGTGTCTCTTATGTAGGAATGAATACATGACATTATTGCATTGGTCGATTTAAGCACATGACCCAACACTTTAGGTTTAGAATTGGTAGATTTCCATAGGGTCATGTCCTAAGATATTTAGGGTCATGTCTTTAAATGACAGTGACCAACACAATGACAATTGATTCATATATAGGAGATAAGACATTCAACACAACATTATGGGTCTTGCATATCGGTATGGATGAAACTCCCGGACCATAGTGGCTCACCATGGGATAATTAGCCGATAAGGTAAGAGGGATGACGTTATTGTATTTCTTGAAATAATTTATTAGGAGAGAAAAATTGAGACAAACGATCGACGCTCTGTGTATTGGGCATATTTGGTACAAGGGACGAAACCCTCTAACCACTACTTTGAATGAGATAACGTCCAATAATCACCATTGGTGTCTCTTAATTAGTAATGTATACGCGACATTATTGCATTGGTCGATTTAAGCACATAACCCACCACTTCAGGCTTAGAATTGGTAGATTTCCTTAGGGTCATGTCCTAAGATATTTAGAGTCATGTCTTTAAATAACAACGACCAACAAAATGACGATTGATTCATATATAGGACACAAGACATTCTACACAACACTATGGGTCTTGCGTCTCGGTATGGATGAAACCCTCGGAACATAGTGGCTCACCATGGGATAATTAGTCGATAAGGTACGAGGTATGACGTTATTGTATTTCTCGAAATGATTTATTCGGAAAGAAAAATTGAAGCAAACGATCGATCAATAAACCCTCCGACGCTCTGTATCTTGGGCATATTTGGTACAAGGGACAAAACCCTCTAACCACTACTTTGAATGAGATAACGTCCAAGAATCGCCATTGGTGTCTCTTAAATAGGAAAGAATACACGGCAGGTCAATTTAAGCACATGACCCAAGACTTTAGGCTTAGAATTGGCAGATTTCCTTAGGTTCATGTCTTAAGATATTTGGGGTCATGTCTTTAAATAACAGCGACCAACACAATGACAATTGATTCATATATAGGAGACAAGACATTCTACACAACACTATGGGTCTTGCGTCTCGGTATGAATGAAACCCCCGGACCATAGTGGCTCACCATGGGGTAATAAGCCGATAGGGTACGAGGGATGACGTTATTGTATTTCTTGAAATGATTTATTCGGAACGAAAAATTGAGACAAACGATCGATCAATAAACCCTCCGACGCTTTGTATCTTGGGAATATTTGGTACAAGGGACGAAACCCTCTAACCACTACTCTGAATGAGATAACGTCCAATAATCACCATTGGTGTCTCTTAATTAGGAATGAATACACGTCATTATTGCATTGGTCGATTTATGCACATGACCCAACACTTTAGGCTTAGAATTGGTAAATTTCCTTTGGGTCATGTCCTAAGATATTTAGGGTCATGTCTTTAAATAACAGCGACCAACAGAATGACTATTGATTCATATATAGGAGACAAGACATTCTACACAACACTATGGGTCTTGCGTCTCGGTATGGATGAACCCCCCGAAACATAGTGGCTCACCATGGGATAATAAGCCGATAGGGTACGAGGGATGACGTTATTGTATTTCTTGGAATGATTTATTCAGAGGGAAAAATTGAGACAAACGATCGATCAATAAACCCTCCGACGCTCTGTATCTTGGGCATATTTGGTACAAGGGACGAAACCCTATAACCACTACTTTGAATGAGATAACGTCCAATAATCACCATTGGTGTCTCTTAATTAGGAATGAATACACAGCATTATTGCATTGGTCGATTTAAGCACATGACCCAACACTTTTGGCTTAGAATAGGAAGATTTCCTTAGGATCATGTCTTTAAATAATAGCGACCAACATAATGACAATTGATTCATATATAGGAGACAAGACATTCTAAACAACACTATGGGTCTTGCTTCTCGGTATGGATGAAACCCCCGGACCATAGTTGATGCCATGACTCGAATGAGATAACGTCCAATAATCGCCATTGGTGTCTCTTAATTAGGAATGAATACACGGCAGGTCGATTTAAGCACATGACCCAACACTTTAGGCTTAGAATTGGTAGATTTCCTTAGGGTCATGTCCTGAGATATTTAGGGTCATGTCTTTAAATAACAGCGACCAACAGAATGACTATTGATTCATATATAGGAGACAAGACATTCTAAACAACACTATGGGTCTTGCGTCTCGGTATGGATGAAACCCTCGGAACATAGTGGCTCACCATGGGATAATTAGTCGATAAGGTACGAGGTATGACGTTATTGTATTTCTCGAAATGATTTATTCGGAGAGAAAAATTGAAACAAACGATCGATCAATAAACCCTCCGACGCTCTGTATCTTGGGCATATTTGGTACAAGGGACAAAACCGTCTAACCACTACTTTGAATGAGATAACGTCCAAGAATCGCCATTGGTGTCTCTTAATAAGGAAAGAATACACGGCAGGTCAATTTAAGCACATGACCCAAGACTTTAGGCTTAGAATTGGCAGATTTCCTTAGGGTCATGTCTTAAGATATTTAGGGTCATGTCTTTAAATAACAGCGACCAACACAATGACAATTGATTCATATATAGGAGACAAGACATTCTACACAACATTATGGGTTTTGCGTCTCGGTATGGATGAAACCCCCGGACCATAGTGGCTCACCATGGGGTAATAAGCCGATAGGGTACGAGTGATGACGTTATTGTATTTCTTGGAATGATTTATTCGGAGGGAAAAATTGAGACAAATGATCGATCAATAAACCCTCCGACGCTCTGTATCTTGGGCATATTTGATACAAGGAATGAAACCATATAACCACTACTTTGAATGAGATAACGTCCAATAATCACCATTGGTGTCTCTTAAATAGGAATGAATGCACGGCATTATTGCATTGGTCGATTTAAGCATATGACCCAACACTTTAGGCTTAGAATAGGAAGATTTCCTTAGGATCATGTCATTAGATAATAGCGACCAACACAATGACAATTGATTCATATATAGGAGACAAGAAATTCTAAACAACACTATGGGTCTTGCGTCTCGGTATGGATGAAACCCCCGGACCATAGTTGATGCCATGATTCGAATGAGATAACGTCCAATAATCGCCATTGGTGTCTCTTAATTAGGAATGAATACACGGCAGGTCGATTTAAGCACATGACCCAACACTTTAGGCTTAGAATTGGTAGATTTCCTTAGGGTCATGTCCTAAGATATTTAGGGTCATGTCTTTAAATAACAGCGACCAACACAATGACTATTGATTCATATATAGGAGACAAGACATTCTACACAACACTATGGGTCTTGCGTCTCGGTATGAATGAAACCCCCGGACCATAGTGGCTCATCATGGGGTAATAAGCCGATAGGGTACGAGGGATGACGTTATTGTATTTCTTGAAATGATTTATTCGGAGCGAAAAATTGAGACAAACGATCGATCAATAAACCCTCCGACGCTTTGTATCTTGGGAATATTTGGTACAAGGGACGAAACCCTCTAACCACTACTTTGAATGAGATAACGTCCAATAATCACCATTGGTGTCTCTTAATTAGGAATGAATACACGTCATTATTGCATTGGTCGATTTATGCACATGACCCAACACTTTAGGCTTAGAATTGGTAAATTTCCTTTGGGTCATGTCCTAAGATATTTAGGGTCATGTCTTTAAATAACAGCGACCAACAGAATGACTATTGATTCATATATAGGAGACAAGACATTCTACACAACACTATGGGTCTTGCGTCTCGGTATGGATGAACCCCCCGAAACATAGTGGCTCACCATGGGATAATAAGCCGATAGGGTACGAGGGATGACGTTATTGTATTTCTTGGAATGATTTATTCGAGGAGGAAAAATTGAGACAAACGATCGATCAATAAACCCTCCGACGCTCTGTATCTTGGGCATATTTGGTACAAGGGACGAAACCCTATAACCACTACTTTGAATGAGATAACGTCCAATAATCACCATTGGTGTCTCTTAATTAGGAATGAATACACAGCATTATTGCATTGGTCGATTTAAGCACATGACCCAACACTTTTGGCTTAGAATAGGAAGATTTCCTTAGGATCATGTCTTTAAATAATAGCGACCAACATAATGACAATTGATTCATATATAGGAGACAAGACATTCTAAACAACACTATGGGTCTTGCTTCTCGGTATGGATGAAACCCCGGACCATAGTTGATGCCATGACTCGAATGAGATAACGTCCAATAATCGCCATTGGTGTCTCTTAATTAGGAATGAATACACGGCAGGTCGATTTAAGCACATGACCCAACACTTTAGGCTTAGAATTGGTAGATTTCCTTAGGGTCATGTCCTGAGATATTTAGGGTCATGTCTTTAAATAACAGCGACCAACAGAATGACTATTGATTCATATATAGGAGACAAGACATTCTAAACAACACTATGGGTCTTGCGTCTCGGTATGGATGAAACCCTCGGAACATAGTGGCTCACCATGGGATAATTAGTCGATAAGGTACGAGGTATGACGTTATTGTATTTCTCGAAATGATTTATTCGGAGAGAAAAATTGAAACAAACGATCGATCAATAAACCCTCCGACGCTCTGTATCTTGGGCATATTTGGTACAAGGGACAAAACCGTCTAACCACTACTTTGAATGAGATAACGTCCAAGAATCGCCATTGGTGTCTCTTAATAAGGAAAGAATACACGGCAGGTCAATTTAAGCACATGACCCAAGACTTTAGGCTTAGAATTGGCAGATTTCCTTAGGGTCATGTCTTAAGATATTTAGGGTCATGTCTTTAAATAACAGCGACCAACACAATGACAATTGATTCATATATAGGAGACAAGACATTCTACACAACATTATGGGTTTTGCGTCTCGGTATGGATGAAACCCCCGGACCATAGTGGCTCACCATGGGGTAATAAGCCGATAGGGTACGAGTGATGACGTTATTGTATTTCTTGGAATGATTTATTCGGAGGGAAAAATTGAGACAAATGATCGATCAATAAACCCTCCGACGCTCTGTATCTTGGGCATATTTGATACAAGGAATGAAACCATATAACCACTACTTTGAATGAGATAACGTCCAATAATCACCATTGGTGTCTCTTAAATAGGAATGAATGCACGGCATTATTGCATTGGTCGATTTAAGCATATGACCCAACACTTTAGGCTTAGAATAGGAAGATTTCCTTAGGATCATGTCATTAGATAATAGCGACCAACACAATGACAATTGATTCATATATAGGAGACAAGAAATTCTAAACAACACTATGGGTCTTGCGTCTCGGTATGGATGAAACCCCCGGACCATAGTTGATGCCATGACTCGAATGAGATAACGTCCAATAATCGCCATTGGTGTCTCTTAATTAGGAATGAATACACGGCAGGTCGATTTAAGCACATGACCCAACACTTTAGGCTTAGAATTGGTAGATTTCCTTAGGGTCATGTCCTAAGATATTTAGGGTCATGTTTTATAATAACAGCGACCAACACAATGACTATTGATTCATATATAGGAGACAAGACATTCTACACAACACTATGGGTCTTGCGTCTCGGTATGAATGAAACCCCCGGACCATAGTGGCTCACCATGGGGTAATAAGCCGATAGGGTACGAGGGATGACGTTATTGTATTTCTTGAAATGATTTATTCGGAACGAAAAATTGAGACAAACGATCGATCAATAAACCCTCCGACGCTCTGTATCTTGGGAATATTTGGTACAAGGGACGAAACCCTCTAACCACTACTCTGAATGAGATAACGTCCAATAATCACCATTGGTGTCTCTTAATTAGGAATGAATACACGACATTATTGCATTGGTCGATTTATGCACATGACCCAACACTTTTGGCTTAGAATTGGTAAATTTCCTTTGGGTCATGTCCTAAGATATTTAGGGTCATGTCTTTAAATAACAGCGACCAACAGAATGACTATTGATTCATATATAGGAGACAAGACATTCTACACAACATTATGGGTCTTGCGTCTCGGTATGGATGAAACCCCCGAAACATAGTGGCTCACCATGGGATAATAAGCCGATAGGGTACGAGGGATGACGTTATTGTATTTCTTTGAATGATTTATTCGGAGGGAAAAATTGAGACAAACGATCGATCAATAAACCCTCCGACGCTCTGTATCTTGGGCATATTTGGTACAAGGGACGAAACCCTATAACCACTACTTTGAATGAGATAACGTCCCATAATCACCATTGGTGTCTCTTAATTAGGAATGAATACACGGCATTATTGCATTGGTCGATTTAAGCACATGAGCCAACACTTTTGGCTTAGAATAGGAAGATTTCCTTAGGATCATGTCTTTAAATAATAGCGACCAACATAATGACAATTGATTCATATATAGGAGACAAGACATTCTAAACAACACTATGGGTCTTGCGTCTCGGTATGGATGAAACCCCCGAACCATAGTGGCTCACCATGGGATAATTAGCCGATAAGGTACGAGGGATGACATTATTGTATTTCTTGAAATGATTTATTCGGAGAGAAAAATTGAGACAAACGATCGATCAATAAACCCTCCGACGGTCTGTATCTTGGGCATATTTGGTACAAGGAACAAAACCCTTTAACCACTACTTTAAATGAGATAACGTCCAATAATCGCCATTGGTGTCTCTTAATTATTGCATTGGTCGATTTATGCACATGACCCAACACTTTAGGCTTAGAATGTGTAGATTTCCTTAGGGTCATGTCCAAAGATATTTAGGGTCATGTCTTTAAATAACTGCGACCAACAGAATGACTATATATAGGAGACAAGACATTCTAAACAACACTATGGGTCTTGCGTCTCGGTATGGATGAAACCCCCGGACCATAGTGGCTCATCATGGGATAATAAGCCGATAGGGTACGAGGGATGACGTTATTGTATTTCTTGAAATGATTTATTCAGAGAGAAAAATTGAGACAAACGATCGATCAATAAACCCTCCGACGCTCTGTATCTTGGGCATATTTGGTACAAGGGACGAAACCCTCTAACCACTACTTTGAATGAGATAACGTCCAATAATCACCATTGGTGTCTCTTAATTAGGAATGAATACGCGACATTATTGCATTGGTCGATTTAAGCACATGAACCAACACTTCAGGCTTAGAATTGGTAGATTTCCTTAGGTCATGTCCTAAGATATTTTGGGTCATGTCTTTAAATAACAGCGACCAACACAATGACAATTGATTCATATATAGGAGACAAGACATTCTACACAACACTATGGGTCTTGCGTCTCGGTATGAATGAAACCACGGGAACATAGTGGCTCACCATGGGATAATTAGCCGATAAGGTACGAGGGATGACGTTATTGTATTTCTTGAAATGATTTATTCGGAGAGAAAAATTAAAACAAACGATCGATCAATAAACCCTCCGACGCTCTGTATCTTGTGCATATTTGGTACAAGGGACAAAACCCTCTAACCACTACTTTGAATGAGATAACGTCCAATAATCGCCATTGGTGTCTCTTAATTAGGAATTAATACACGGCAGGTCGATTTAAGCACATGACCCAATAATTTTGGCTTAGAATTGGTAGATTTCCTTAGGGTCATGTCCTAAGATATTTAGTGTCACGTCTTTAAATAACAGCGACCAACACAATGACTATTGATTCATATATAGGAGATAAGACATTCTACACAACACTATGGGTCTTGCGTCTCGGTATGGATGAAACCCCCGGACCATAGTGGCTCAGCATGGGATAATTAGCCGATAGGGTACGAGGGATGACGTTATTGTATTTCTTGAAATGATTTATTCGGAGAGAAAAATTGAGACAAACGATCGATCAATAAACCCTCCGACGCTCTGTATCTTGGGCATATTTGGTACAAGGGACGAAACCCTCTAACCACTACTTTGAATGAGATAACGTCCAATAATCACCATTGGTGTCTCTTAATTAGGAATGAATACGCGACATTATTGCATTGGTCGATTTAAGCACATGAACCAACACTTCAGGCTTAGAATTGGTAGATTTCCTTAGGTCATGTCCTAAGATATTTTGGGTCATGTCTTTAAATAACAGCGACCAACACAATGACAATTGATTCATATATAGGAGACAAGACATTCTACACAACACTATGGGTCTTGCGTCTCGGTATGGATGAAACCCTCGGAACATAGTGGCTCACCATGGGATAATAAGCCGATAGGGTACGAGGGATGACGTTATTGTATTTCTTGGAATGATTTATTCGGAGGGAAAACTTGAGACAAACGATCGATCAATAAACCCTCCGACGCTCTATATCTTGGGCATATTTAGTACAAGGGACGAAACACTCTAACCACTACTTTGAATGAGATAACGTCCAATAATCGCCATTGGTGTCTATTAATTAGGAATGAATACACGGCATTATTGCATTGGTCGATTTAAGCACATGACCCAACACTTTAGGTTTAGAATAGGAAGATTTCCTTAGGGTCATGTCCTAAGATATTTAGGCTCATGTCTTTAAATGACAGCGACCAACAGAATGACTATTGATTCATATATAGGACACAAGACATTCTACACAACACTATGGGTCTTGCGTCTTGGTATGGATGAAACCCCCGGAACATAGTGGCTGACCATGGGATAATATGCCGATAGGGTACGAGGGATGACTACTATTGTATTTCCTGGAATGATTTATTCGGAGGGAAAAATTGAGACAAACGATCGATCAATAAACCCTCCGACGCTCTGTATCTTGGGCTTATTTGGTACAAGGGATGAAACCCTATAACCACAACTTTGAATGAGATAACGTCCAATAATCACCATCGGTGTCTCTTAATTAGGAATGAATACACGGCATTATTGCATTGGTCGATTTAAGCAAATGACCCAACACTTTAGGCTTAGTATAGGAAGATTTCCATAGGATCATGTCTTTAAATAATATCGACGAACACAATGACAATTGGTTCATATATAGGAGACAAGATATTCTAAACAAAACAATGGGTCTTGCGTCTCGGTATGGATGAAACCCCCGGACCATAGTGGCTCACCATGGGATAATTAGCCGATAAGGTACGAGGGATGACGTTATTGTATTTCTTGAAATAATTTATTCGGAGAGAAAATTTGAGACAAACGATTGATCAATAAACCCTCCGACGCTCTGTATCATGGGCATATTTAGTACAAGGGACAAAACCCTCTAACCACTACTTTGAATGAGATAACGTCCAATAATCGCCATTGGTGTCTCTTAATTAGGAATGAATACACGGCAGGTCGATTTAACCACATGACCAAACACTTTAGGCTTAGAATTGGTAGATTTCCTTCGGGTCATGTCCAAAGATATTTAGGGTCATGTCTTTAAATAACAGCGACCAACACAATGACTATTGATTCATATATAGGAGACGAGACATTATACACAACACTATGGGTCTTGCGTCTCGGTATGGATGAAACCCCCGGAACATAGTGGCTCACCATGGGGTAATAAGCCGATAGGGTACGAGGGATGACGTTATTGTATTTCTTGAAATGATCAATTCGGATCGAAAATTTGAGACAAACGATCGATCAATAAACCCTTCGACGCTCTTATCTTGGGCATATTTGGTACAAGGGACGAAACCATCTAACCACTACTCTGAATGAGATAACGTCCAATAATCACCATTGGTGTCTCTTAATTAGGAATGAATACACGACATTATTGCATTGGTCGATTTAAGCACATGACCCAACACTTTAGGCTTAGAATTGGTAGATTTCCTTAGGTCTTGTCTTAAGATATTTAGGGTCATGTCTTTAAATAACAGCGACCAATAGAATGACTATTGATTCATATATAGGAGACAAGACATTCTACACAACACTATGGGTCTTGCGTCTCGGTATGGATGAAACCCCTGGAACATAGTGGCTCACCATGGGATAATAAGCCGATAGGGTACGAGGGATGACGTTATTGTATTTCTTGGAATGATTTATTCGGAGGGAAAAATTGAGACAAACGATTTATCAATAAACCCTCCGACGCTCTGTATCTTGGGCATATTTGGTACAAGGGACGAAACCCTATAACCACAACTTTGAATGAGATAACGTCCAATAATCACCATTGGTGTCTCTTAATTAGGAATGAATACACGACATTATTGCATTGGTCTATTTAAGCACATGAACCAACACTTTAGGCTTAGAATTGGTAGATTTCCTTAGGGTCATGTCCTAAGATATTTAGTGTCATGTCTTTAAATAACAGCGACCAACACAATGACTATTGATTCATATATAGGAGAGAAGATATTCTACACAACACTATGGGTCTTGCGTCTCGGTATGGATGAAACCCCCGGACCATAGTGGCTCACCATGGGATAATAAGCCGATAGGGTACGAGGGATGACGTTATTGTATTTCTTAAAATGATTTATTCGGAGAGAAAAATTGAGGCAAACGATCGATCAATAAACCCTCCGACGCTCTGTATCTTGGGCATATTTGGTACAAGGGACGAAACCCTCTAACCACTACTTTGAATGAGATAACGTCCAATAATCACCATTGGTGTCTCTTAATAAGGAATGAATACGCGACATTATTGCATTGGTCGATTTAACCACATGACCCAACATTTCAGGCTTAGAATTGGTAGATTTCCTTAAGGTCATGTCCTAAGATATTTAGGGTCATATCTTTAAATAACAGCGACCAACACAATGACTATTGATTCATATATAGGAGACAAGACATTCTACACAACACTATGGGTCTTGCGTCTCGGTATGGATGAAACACCCGGAACATAGTGGCCCACCATGTGATAATTAGCCGATAAGGTACGAGGGATGACGTTATTGTATTTCTTGAAATGATTTATTCGAAGAGAAAAATTGAAACAAACGATCGATCAATAAACCCTCCGATGCCCTGTATCTTGGGCATATTTGGTACAAGGGACAAAACCCTCTAACCACTACTTTGAATGAGATAACGTCCAATAATCGCTATTGGTGTCTCTTAATTAGGAATGAATACACAGCAGGTCGATTTAAGCACATGACCCACCACTTTAGGCTTAGAATTGGTAGATTTCCTTTGGGTCATGTCCAAAGATATTTAGTGTCATATCTTTAAATAACAGCGACCAACACCATGACTATTTATTCATATATATTAGACAAGACATTCTACACAACACTGTGGGTCTTGCGTCTCGGTATGGATGAAACCCCCGGAACATAGTGGCTCACCATGGGAAAATAAGCTGATAGGGTACGAGGGATGACGTTATTGTATTTCTTGGAATGATTTATTCGGATGGAAAAATTGAGACAAACGATCGATCAATAAACCCTTCCTACGCTCTGTATATTGGGCATATTTGGTACAAGGGACGAAACCCTATAACCACTACTTTGAATGAGATAACGTCCAATAATCACCATTGGTGTCTCTTAATTAGGAATGAATACACGACATTATTGCATTGGTCGATTTAAGCACATGACCCAACAATTTAGGCTTAGAATAGGAAGATTTCCTTAGGGTCATGTCCTAAGATATTTAGGGTCATGTCTTTAAATAACAGCGACCAACAGAATGACTATTGATTCATATATAGGAGACAAGACATTCTAAACAACACTATGGGTCTTGCTTCTCGGTTTGGATGAAACGCCCGGACCATAGTGGCTCACCATGGGATAATTAGCCGATAAGGTACGAGGGTTGACGTTATTGTATTTCATGAATGATTTATTCGGAGAGAAAAATTGCGACAAACGATCGATCAATAAACCCTCCGACGCTCTGCATCTTGGGCATATTTGGTTCAAGGGACGAAACCCTCTAACCACTACTTTGAATGAGATAACGTCCAATACTCGCCATTGGTGTCTCTTAATTATTGCATTGGTCGATTTAAGCACATGACCCAACACTTTAGGCTTAGAATTGGTAGATTTCCTTTGGGTCATGTCCTAAGATATTTTGGGTCATGTCTTTAAAATAATAGCGACCAACACAATGACTATTATTCATATATAGGAGACAAGACATTCTAAACAACACTTTGGGTCTTGCGTCTCAGTATGGATGAAACCCCCGGACCATAGTGGCTCACCATGGGAGAATAAGCCGATAGGGTACGAGGGATGACGTTATTGTATTTCTTGGAATGATTTATTCGGAGGGAAAAATTGAGACAAACGATCGATCAATAAACCCTCCGACGCTCTGTATCTTGGGCATATTTGGTACAAGGGACGAAACCCTATAACCACTACTTTGAATGAGATAATGTTCAATAATCACCATTGGTGTCTCTTAATTAGGAATGAATACACGACAGTATTGCATTGGTCGATTTAAGCACATGACCCAACACTTTAGGCTTAGAATAGGAAGATTTCCTTAGGATCACGTCTTTAAATAATAGCGACCAACACAATGACAATTGATTCATATATAGGAGACAAGACATTCTAAACAACACTATGGGTCTTGCGTCTCGGTATGGATGAAACCCCCGGAACATAGTGGCTCACCATGGGGTAATAAGCCGATAGGGTACGAGGGATGACGTTATTGTATTTCTTGAAATGATTTATTCGGAGAGAAAAATTGAGACAAACGATCGATCAATAAACCCTCCGACGCCCTGTATCTTGGGCATATTTGGTACATAGGACGAAACCTTATAACCACTACGACATTCTTGCATTGGTCGATTTAAGCACATGACCCAACACTTTAGGCTTAGAATTGGTAGATTTCCTTTGGGTCATGTACTAAGATATTTAGGGTCATGTTTTAAAATAATAGCGACCAACACAATGACAATTGATTCATATATAGGAGATAAGACATTCTACACAACACTATGGGTCTTGCGTCTCGGTATGGATGAAACCCCCGGAACATAGTGGCTCACCATGGGGTAATAAGCCGATAGGGTACGAGGGATGACGTTATTGTATTTCTTGGAATGATTTATTCGGAGGGAAAAATTGAGACAAACGATCGATCAATAAACCCTCCGACGCTCTGTATCTTGGGCATATTTGGTACAAGGGACGAAACCCTATAACCACTACTTTGAATGAGATAATGTTCAATAATCACCATTGGTGTCTCTTAATTAGGAATGAATACACGACAGTATTGCATTGGTCGATTTAAGCACATGACCCAACACTTTAGGCTTAGAATAGGAAGATTTCCTTAGGATCACGTCTTTAAATAATAGCGACCAACACAATGACAATTGATTCATATATAGGAGACAAGACATTCTAAACAACACTATGGGTCTTGCGTCTCGGTATGGATGAAACCCCTAGACCATAGTGGCACACCATGGGATAATTAGCCGATAAGGTACGAGGGTTGACATTATTGTATTTCTTGAAATGATTTATTCGGAGAGAAAAATTGAGACAAACGATCGATCAATAAACCCTCCGACGCTCTGTATCTTGGGCATATTTGGTACAAGGGACAAAACCCTTTAACCACTACATTGAATGAGATAACGTCCAATAATCGCAATTGGTGTCTCTTAATTATTGCATTGGTCGATTTATGCATATGACCCAACACTTTAGGCTTAGAATTGGTAGATTTCCTTAGGGTCATGTCTTAAGATATTTGGGGTCATGTCTTTAAATAACAGCGACCAACAGAATGACTATTGATTCATATATAGGAGACAAGACATTTTAAACAACACTATGGGTCTTGCGTCTCGGTATGGATGAAACCCCCGGACCATAGTGGCTCACCATGGGATAATTAGCCGATAAGGTATGAGGGATGACGTTATTGTATTTCTTGAAATGATTTATTCGGAGGGAAAAATTGAGACAAACGATCGATCAATAAACCCTCCGACGCTCTGTATCTTGGGCATATTTGGTACAAGGGACGAAACCCTCTAACCACTACTTTGAATGAGATAACGTCCAATAATCGCCATTTGTGTCTCTTAATTAGGAATGAATTCACGGCATTATTGCATTGGTCGATTTAAGCACATGACCCAACACTTTAGGCTTAGAATTGGTAGATTTCCTTAGGGTCATGTACTTAGATATTTAGGGTCATGTCTTTAAATAACAGCTAGTGTAACACCCCAACCCATACGGAGTTGAGTATATTGTCACCAATGCGCATCCAGGGCCAACAACTGTCCTCAATAACCAACACAAGTTCTTCCGGCACATTTTGTCCTCACTCATGCGCACCCTGAGAAACTTCCCAGGAGTTACAGCTAGCGACCAACACAATGACTATTGATTCATATATAGGAGACAAGACATTCTACACAACACTATGGGTCTTGCGTCTCGGTATGGATGAAACCCCCGGACCATAGTGGCTCACCATGGGATAATAGGCCGATAAGGTACGAGGGATGACATTATTGTATTTCTTGAAATCATTTAATCGGAGAGAAAAATTGAGACAAACGATCGATCAAAAAACCCTCCGACGCTCTGTATCTTGGGCATATTTGGTACA
This sequence comes from Beta corolliflora, assembly GCA_947648045.1. Lineage (NCBI taxonomy): Eukaryota > Viridiplantae > Streptophyta > Magnoliopsida > Caryophyllales > Amaranthaceae > Beta > Beta corolliflora. The sequence goes on from CANSZD010000001.1 coordinate 3,103,215, forward strand.
AGGGACGAAACCCTATAACCACTACTTTGGATGAGATAACGTCCAATAATCGCCATTGGTGTCTTTTAATTAGGAATGAATACACGACATTATTGCATTGGTCGATTTAAGCACATGACCCAACACTTTAGGCTTAGAATTGGTAGATTTCCTTATGGTCATGTCCTAAGATATTTAGGATCATGTCTTTAAATAACAGCGACCAACACAATGACTATTGATTCATATATAGGAGACAAGACATTCTACACAACACTATGGGTCTTGCGTCTCGGTATGGATGAATCCCCCGGACCATAGTGGCTCACCATGGGATAATAAGCCGATAGGGTAGGTACGAGGGATGACGTTATTGTATTTCTTGAAATGACGTTATTGCATTGGTCGATTTAAGCACATGACCCAACACTTGATGCTTTGAATAGATATATATTCTTAAAGCGGCGTCAATGTCTATATATTATTCGGAAATAACAATTGAGATAAACGATCAATTAGCCCTCCGACGCTCTGTATGGGCATATTTGGTGAAACCCTCTAACCACTACTTTGAATTACTAGCAAATTTAATAAGGCTATCACGTGTAAAATGGGGTCATTTACTAGCGTTTTATCATACATTTGTATTTATTTAGTTTCACCATTTGCTTTTTCACATTTGTCGAGACACTTTTTTAAACGTTAATATGCAAGTAAAAATTAAAGAAATTTGATATTTGGAATGTTCGCATTGAGACGAATCTAACAAGACCCCACTTGACTATGTTTTTTCTTATATAATGGTGCGAGATAACTTAATAAAATTGGTTGATGAATAGTGCCAAAAAGCAAATGGTGCAACTTACTTAAAAAATTCGGAGGTAGTATTAGAAATTAGAAAGCGTGTTTTAGTTACCCTACATTATAAGTTAAACATTTATTGGGATATTATCTCAGATAACCCTGACTTATAGGCCTTTTTCCAATATAACCCTGACTTTGGCAGCCCTGTCTCCGATAACCCTGAACTTGATTTTTGTCATTAAACTTGACGGAATTTGTCACGGCGTTAACTTGGTTTGACTTTTGCTAAATTCATCTCTTTCTCTCTCTTGTTCTTCATCTCTTCTCTCTCTTGTTCTTCATCTCTTCTCAAGCATTCATCAATGGTTCCCAAACTTAGGTAAATCTCTTTAATCTTTAAAACCACCATCATTCAACCACTTTTCTAAATTCATCTCTTCTCAAGCATTCATCAATTTTTCCCAAACTCATAACAAAATCCATATTTTTCCCAAACCCATTTACCCAAAATCATAACAAAATCCACATCCAACCACTACTCCAAAACTAGAACAAAAAAAAAACAAAAAAAAAACAAAGCTGAAAATGATTTGTTTAGTTTAAACATTAATGTTAATGTAAAGAAAATTTGTTTCTGCTCCAACAGGACGATGAAAGCAATACAAGTTGGTCTTTCCTGAACAAAAAGGGCCAATATTATTTTTTTGTTCTTGCGAAAACAAAAACAAAAAAAGTCTTTCTTGATTATTACTTAGTATTTACACAAAAAAGGGGTGAAAAGGGAAGTAGAGAGGAGAGTTTTGGGTCCAAGCATTACCAATGACTGACAGTATTCTCACAAATCTGGTTCAGCAATTGGGAGCGCTTGCTTTGGAAGAATACAAAGTTCTTCAAGGTGTAGGAGATCAGCTCAGCTCTCTGGAGTATGAGTTGAGATTCATGAAGAAATTTCTGAGGGAAAACAGCAAGAGCATGAACTAGTGAGGGAGTTAGTCTGTTAGTGGACCAAATTAAAGAGTTAGTCTGTTAGTGGACCAAATTAAAGAGGCTATTCAACGATTGCCTCCGTCGCACCACAACCCACCTCCCACCACCAGTCTGCCGGCGCACCTGGCGCCCCTCCACCGCCTGCTGGGTAGCCGCCTCATCCCCTAGCAGCAAAACCCTAGGTTTTGCAATTGATTTGGGGATTTTTGCATTGATTTAAGGATTGTTACAATTTGAATTTGTTTTGTGATTTCTTGGATTTCTTGAATTTGTGGCGTAATTAAGTGATTTCTTGAATTTGATTTTGTGGCTTTTTGTTTTGTTTTGTTATGTTTTGGATTAAAGTTTTGATTTGGAGAATTGATTGAGAAAAAAAAAAGAGAATGATGGGCTTGAGAAGAGATGAAGAACAAGAGAAGAAAAGATGAAGAACAAGAGAGAGAAAGAGATGAATTTCGCAAAAGTCAAACAAAATTAGAGAGTACTTAACGCCGTCTCTAATTCCGTCCAATTTAATGACAAAAACCAAGTTCAGGGTTATCGGAGATAGGGCTGTCAAAGTCGGGGTTATATTGGAAAAAGGCCTATATGTCAGGGTTACCTGAGATAATATCCCACATTTATTTTGTGTCAAAACTGTTTTCCTATCAGCAAATGTAAACATACGCGTATCTTATTTTTGTCTTTCTTTTGCGCACCATAATACATAAACAACTGGGGACAAACATTTGTTGTGCTGATACCCCCGCCTCCGTGGTCACTAGCCCTGATATGAAAATCACTTGCATCTGTGCGGTGCGGGATCGAATCCTTTCAAAGGCGAGCAGTGTTTGGCCTTTTTTGTAATTTTTTTCTGGGCAGCGTAAGATTTTATTAGATCATTATATTATTATTTTTATTATCTATTTTTGCCCATTTCTACGTTATTTAGAATTATTATTAACCACATAAAATGATATCTTTAATACAAATATGACAGATTTCTCTTTAAACGTTTTGATCCATGACAAACGTGTTTGTACACAAAAGTCAATAAAAGATGTTTGATCCATGACAGACGCTTTTAGGACACGTTTGGGCCAAGGTCCATATGCCTTCTTAAACGTTTGTTCCGCGGTGCAAACGTCTACCTAAAGACGTTTATACCATTGAATTATTATTTTGAATTATTATTAACCACATATTGTTACTAATGATATTATGATCCCAAACATGACAGTTTTTTCAAAATTAATACTAGCAATTTTATCTAATGTTTGTCATAAATTTTAATTCTTCCTAAAACATGATTATACATCATTGTTCATTTGAATCCAGATTACAAACCACAATCTAAGTTGGCTGGATCAACATGATAGTTGAATCTTTCTTTGTTATTGGAACATAATAGTTGGGTCATCACCCAAAGCCCCATAGTTGGGTCATCACCCAAATACATAAAGTTGGGTCATCACCCAAATCCCCATAGTTGGGTCATCACCCAAATCCCCATAGTTGGGTCATCACCCAAATCCCCATAGTTGGGTCATCACCGAAAGCCCCATAGTTGGGTCATCACCCAAGAACCCCCGAAACTTGAAACATCCAACAGTCAGGCCCTGTTGAATCTGATAAAATACTGAAAGAACCCCGAAATCGATAAAACGGAAATCGAGATTGAAGAACATGAGGATTTTGTTCGTGCGAAATGGAGTATAGACCGAAATCAAACAAATCAAGACAACTGAAATCGAACTTTCCCCAAAACCAAAACCCTAGATATGTAAAGAAGACTGAAATCGAGATTTCCCTAAAAGCACACTTCCAACCTTGGTGTTTGCGTGAAGAAGATTCACTTATGCGTGAAGAGTAGAGTAACAAAAGAGCAGTTAATTGGTCGAAAATGGTCGAGGAAGGAGATGAGATGGGTGGAGAGAGAACGCAGGGAAGAAAGGAGTTCATCGGGGTTCAGGGGGAAAAAGAGGAGAGAGAAAAAAAAGATGGGTAAATTTTTTTTTGGTCAAAATAATTAATTTCAGAAAAATGAAAGTATTAAATTTTTAGGATTTTCTTATTAATTTTTTGGAATTTACAAAATTATTTTAAGTATTTATCATAAATATTTCTGATTTTAGTAAAAGAAATGAAAAAGAAAATAGGTACATTGAGTTGCAAGAAATGTGTGGTGCGCTGTTTTGACTTCCATGCCGGTGGTCATAATTTTGGGATGATCACTGAAGAATCATCCCCAAATTGGAGTTGATTCCTATACAAGTCAACAACATTAAAACACACTAGCATAGCAAAAGTCGAAGTGTTTTAGGTACTTCATGATGCATTGATGATCACAACTGTTCCCAATTCCTATGCAATATATAACTTGGCACAAATTCGGCTAATTCATTCACAAATTTTGACTTGATTAAATTTTCCCAATTTGTCATATAGAAAGCTCACAAATTACAGTACTACATCATCATCTTCCATCACTTTGATTACCCTCTTCTACCCCATTTTACTCCAATCAGAGCTAAACTCAGCCAATAAAAAATTGTTTCCTTGCTCAAATTAGCTTCTGAACTTTAAAATCAGTAATGGGATTTTGGAGAATCAAGTTACTATTTTCTACTTCTAAGTGCAAATTGATGCTCAATTCTTCAGTGTTGAAGCTGTCTCAATCTCAATCTCAATGCCGCAGCTTTTCTTCGTTGGATGTGCAGTCACGATTAAAGGTAAAAGTGCATTTCCATGTGTTTTTTTTCATCAACAGTTGAGTAATATTCATATGTGATTTCTTGAATTTTTATGAATGAATTTGATTCATTTGTGTTCCTTATGTAATTTTGTTTGGCTAACATAAAAATATATGGGAAGTGGACTCCGTAGGAAGTAAGGTAAGTGAGACTGTTTGGTTGGCAAAAATATAGAAGTTCTACTTCCCACAAAATAGTGGAACTTACTTACCTAGGGGACCTAAGTAAGTAGAACTTCCCATGATCACCAAAAAAAAAGAAGTAGAACTTCCCATGAGTAACCAAACAATTTTTGCAGAACAATTTCCTAGTTCCTATATTCAAGTTCAACTAAAGAACACCTAGTTTCGCACTGTGCAAAACTAAGGGTTTGAGCTCAATGGCAAAAACGTAAATAAAGGGAATTTTTTTTTATATCAAAGTAAATCATAGGCACAAATGGGTATAGATGCGTCTAAAATTTGTAACAACTGATATGTAATATGTTGTAAACTGATATGAAATGTATAAATATTGATGAAAAAATATGTATAAATGGAAAACAAAATGCATAAATTGATGAAAAAAAAGTATAAATTGATGAAAAATATCTATAAACTGATATAAATTATGTATAAACAGATTTGAAATATGTATATACTGATATAAGATATGTATGAACAGAGATGAAATATGTAAAAATTGGATGATAATGGATTACTATTCGAGTGTTCACACTTCACACGTTCTCATATATATATAGTCGTAACTTGTAAGTACTCCCGTGGTTAGTTTTTTGTTGTTCACTTGCTTATCCATAGTATCCATTGAACATCTTTGATAAATAATACTCCCCCCCGCCCCCGTTTTTTTAATTTATACACTTTGTACTTTGACACTATTCACATACTTTAGTTTGATCCACTCTAACATAACTCCCTTATCTTCTCGCGAATTGTGAATCAGAAAAAGTAAATTATGGTCGGTTTTGGGCTATTTTTGGCCCATTTTGGGTGAATTGCAAAGTGGAAAAGCATATAGTGAATTACACTGGTCATTTGTGATTTATAAAGAAAGATAAATGTAATAACATGTGATCTTGAGATTCGTCTCGACATATATTTCTCAATGATCAGCTTTCTATAATTTTTGCTTGTTCGTAATTAAAGATAATAATGTTCAAAGTTATGCATCGGCAAACGTGAAAGTCAAACTATGTATATTAAAAAGAAATTGAGGTAGTATAAGTTACTTGTTCAAAAAAATTTAAAGTAAATTTTTGTAAAACTCAGTGAAACAATCTAACAATATTTAATAGGAAAAATTGACAAGAATAATCCCACCTTCACCTAGTCTTCTTAAAATAGGTCTACCTAGCAATAATCTAGGAATAATCCGACTTTTATAGATTATCTTCTTACATTAGTCCCTGATGACCTACCAATCGTTTAATAGGTAATATACTTCCTCTTTTTTTTAATAAGTGACACGTTTTCCTTTTAGGGAGATGTCACTATAAGTGATACTTAGCTCAAAGTAGTAAAAAATACTTCTCATTTATTAGATCTTTGCCATCATTTAATTGTTTCACCTACTATAGTTAAATAAGTGGTCCCAACTTTCTCTCTCTAGGCTCCTTGGTATACGCCCACTTTCTCTCTATGTCACTTTAATTATTTACCCCACCTTCTTGCCCTGGCCGCCACCTACCTCCCTTTAACCACCACCTCCGTTGATTCTCCGCCAAGTCACCAATAATAACTTTCTCTAGCATAATCTCTTCCGTTCTTCTCCCGTTTCATTTTTTCTGGTTTCTGTCATATTCTCCTCCGCTTTCATCCTCCGATCTGATAATACTTACTCCCTTCTCTCTCCTCCTCCTTCATCTTACTCCCTGCTCTCTCCTCTTCTTTCCTTCCTCCTTCACCGTACTCCCTTCTCTGTCCTCAAATCTCTTTACCTTAAGTTACAAGAATCATCTTTACCCTTATGAAAACATAGGACTATTTTGAGAAAACCAGGAAAAGGTATGATTATTTCATGTCAATTTTTCCTATCTTATATAATAATGTCATTCAGGTAAAATTTATGGGAATAATCCCAACTATGGACATTTTTCTTATAAAAACCCAATCTACAAGGATAAAAGGATGATGTGTGATAGTCTAATTAGCTAGGTCCTACATAAAGGAAGGGAAACAAAACTGAAACTATGAAAGAAAAAAACAAGTTATTAGGTACTTAGAGATAATTTTAGGAAGACACCTATAATTGATGAAACAAATTGGTCCAAAAAGCTTACTAATTGTTGTCTGTCAATAAACATAGTAATTAATTTTTATCAAAATCAATTTCATTCAGATAATCATATGCCTTGGTGTTTTGTTAATTGCTATATTTCTTTTTTCCTGTTCAAAATTTTCATGGGAGATCTTGTTAGATCTTTTTTGATGTTTCTTTTCAAAACATAAAATTTATATACTTCCTCCGTTCTAAAATAAATTAAACACTTACTATTTTAGGCCTTTCAAAATAAGTGAAACGTTACTTTATTTGGTATTCACTTCTCTCTATCTCTCTCCTCATCACATGGGTCCCTTTTTTTTCTCTCTATCTCTCTCCTCTTCTAAATCCCCGTGCCAAGGCCCTACGTTTTATTTAAAACAGAACGAAGGAAGTAATTATTTAAAAATACAAACTGAGATATTGATAGTCTAAGGTTTTATATGACCTTGTGAAAAAGCAAATGGAACAGGAAAAAGAAAAGTATTGATAAGTGATATGGTTAGTTGGTTACAACCTCAAATGATGCATTGTTTGACAAATCATTTATGATTCTTTAGTTGAATATTATTGACAAAATGCATTCTTTAACATTTGTGGGAATTAAAGATATTGTCGATTAAACTATTATTTTTGGTTCATTAAAAAAGTGTAGATCAACTTGTAAGCTAACTTTTAAGTTCGTGAATTAACCTATTGTAGCGTAGAAGTATTAAGAAGAAATTGAATCTCAATTTAACTCGGAAATTCATCGATGAAATAATTTATAGAAAATTTCCAACCTTTTCCAAACATAAATACCATTGTCTATAATGACTCTGGCACAAAGGGTGGATACATACAATGTTAATGTAAGTGACATCTGCTTATCACATGGTCGTTACGTTGCAAATTGAATTGGATCCAGGCATATTTACGTATAGAATGAGGCATAATATAGGCTACTTAGAGAATAATTGTGAGGGTACGTAAATAATATTTTGCTATATGTGTAGATATTTGAAGGTTCTTGTATTGGTAGGAGGGGCATATTAGGTAGTGCATTAGTAGTATTGTGAGGAGAAAGTTAAATGAGTTAGTTAGAGGAGTAATTCTATAAATAAGAAAAATTAGGAAGGAATGAATAGTTTGAATGATGAGAATATAGGGTGAGCTTTTAAGAGTTCATTTGGGAGAGAATCAAGCCTCTCGAAAGCTTGAATATCTTTAAATTTTGCCGTATTTTCATTTTATCAATCAAATATTCTTCTTCCTTATTTTTTGCCATTAATGATGCTTAAGTTATGTTAGTTCATAGAAAATGGTATCAAAGCAATACTATTCTCAAAGATTAAGCTAATTTTTCGATTTTCCGAAAAAAAAATCCTGCAATGGAGCTGGAAAAAGCGATGCACAACAAATGCAAATGTGGATCCGAGAGCAGTTCGCATATATTACGCACAAGGAAACAAGGGATTTCAGATTTTTAAGAAGAAAGGAGAATCCGGCAAGAGCCACAACTTCCGGAGTTTGATGGAAGAAATTATGACGACTGGATTTTGGATTTGGAGGAATTCTTCCAATTCTTTCAGTTAAGTGAGGAGACGAAGTTAAAGGCTGCCATTGTAGGACTTAACAATGACACGGTTCGGTGGTCGAACCGGAATGCCGACGACGACCAATCGATGAGTGGAATGATGTTGAGGTGAGCCAACGTTTCACCGTAGTTCTAGATCTGGAAGAGAGGTCTATGAACTTAAAAAAATCTGTTTATGTAATGATGAACAAGGAGGTGGAGCATGCTATGATTGAGGTGCAGCAGGCTCTGGTGGAGATGAGCCATGAATGGAGCCATGAATGGCAAGTCAAGGCTTCCTGGAAGGCCAGAGAAAGGAAAAAGGCGGTGAAAACAACCACCAATGACTTTCAACAGTCAGGTGAAGAAGAAATCGTAGGGGAAGAAGAGCATAAGAAAAGTCGATTTCGGAAGTGTGCCTCATGCGGTGGTCACTTAGGAGGACAAACTGGTGGATGTGTTGTCTTGTCGCCCACAACCAGAATGGTGGAGAATTTTTCGATAGAGGTGGTGGTGGAGAAGCAACTCTAGTGGAGGGCCCGGTAATTTCGGATGTGGAGCCTGTGGAGATGTGCAGCGAAGGCGTAGTGGTGGGATATTTGACTGGGTTGAGAGAAGAGGAGAAGGTAAAGACGACGAAGAAGGGTCCTTGGTACGTATCAGGTGGTGGACCAGGCAGCTACGCCGGAGTAAAGGCAGACAAAGGGCCAAGCTTTATCGCTGGTGGTAAGTTGTGCGGCGGAGCAGTCAAGGAAGGTCTTCAAGTGAAAGTCCAGGAAAGTCTTCCGGGAGAATGGGCCGAATTCTAGAGAATAAGGTTTAAGGGAAAACAATTGCAAGGAGAAGGTAGTAAGGGCAAACATGTAAATGGGTACTAGGAAGGAAACAATGATGAAGTGAGATACATGCCTGTTTCACCACTTCTAAACACCAGCTGTACCCCAATGTATGAGGCAATACAAGAAAGCAGGTCTCATATTTTAAACCCCTTGCTTCTGGGGCTTCATTGAAAGAAGTGAGCTCAGACCCACTACTTACTCCCCAACAAATCCAAACCACAACCATTTAACCCAAGACCCAATACCCTTCCATAAAGGGCGTTGAGTTTCCCATTTCCAACCCACTTATATTTCAGTTCATGAGATCAGAATTTTGATCGGGGTCATTAATTCGAAGCCCAACTTTCTTTTGTATTACTCTACCCAAATTTTAAAACAAAACCCTCCTCACTCCTCTAACCCGAAATCTAACGGCACATCTAACCATTTTATTTCTAAACCCAAAGCCCCCTTGCATTATTTCAATCCACATTTTTCAACCATTTCACTCCATCATGCCTTAGATCCATTCACCCCTCCCACTTTGCTAACCCACCCACTCCACTTTCTTCTCTACTCACCAGTTTCAAACCCAAACCACCCAGCTCACCTTTTCATCTCCACATTGAGAATTTAAACCTCAATTTCCTTTTCAATCTTATCAACCCACAACCTTCCAATTCCAAGTCAAATAACACCACTTCCACCGAAACAGTGCCGCCACATCATAACAACTTCACAGATAATCTCTTCTTCGCTGCACCACCAGAGGAAGTACAAGGACTTAACAGTGAAGAGCTTGAGCGCCACTGGAAGCCAGGCATCACTTTTCAGAATGGCATTGAGCATTCTGATTACCATCACTTGAAGGAAACTGAAAACTCTTCTGGAGAAACACAATTCATCATTGTGAGTGCTGACTACTATCCACCTTGAGGACAAGGTGGAAGTTGGGGCCTGGTAATGCTATGAATGAATATTAGTAGGAGGGGCATATTACGTAGTGCAATTAGTAGTATCTTGAGGAGAAAGTTAAGTGAGTTTGTTAGAGGAGTTTTAAGTGCCGGAGCCAGGATTTTCAATCAGGGGTAGCATAAAATAACTAACCAAATAATGGTTCATAATACTAGAACATAATGCACATTAAACACTTAAACTACACTTGTAAGTTGTAACCCTTTTAAAACTACGACACTATATTATTATATGGTTCATAATACTATATTCTTTAGACTTACATTATGAGAGAGTTTTTCCCATAAAAAATCTACGTACCCTACTATGCTATCGTATCCAACCCTTTTAAAGCCGAAGAATTTTCTCTCCCTTATAATTTAAGTCAGAAGAACTAAAAATAAGAAACTAATGAAAAACTTAACGTTGATTTAACAGAGGGGTACAATATAGAACAAATAAAAATTTCAAAGCTACAATTTGAAAAGAAAAAAATATTCAGAATATAGCATGGAAAATGGAAAAATACATGGGTACTTTATATAAAAAAATCCAAGAAGATTCTCTTTAAAATATGTGATTTTTAAAAGGTTGAACCTTTTTATTCGGAATTAGGGAGTGATGTATTTATAATATAATGAAAGGAACCTATAATTAGAATAAAATTTGTTGTAATATGAAGTATTCTTTAAATTTACAAGTGTAATGGTGGAAGATGGAAAAGATAGGGCATACGGGAAATTAAAGAAAAAGGAATAAAGAAAAAAGAAAAAAGAAAAAAGAAAAAAGAGAATGAACAAAAGTGCATAACTAAAAACAACAAAATGTTTCACAAGGTGATCGAACATGAGACTTCCGTGTCTCTAGAAAAGTCAGCCTACCACTGCGGCAAGCGAATTGCATTAGTAACACATAGCTAGATTTTGCTTATATTACTGTTTCTTATTCTTTTTTCTTCCAGCCAATTTTTTTTAAATTTTTTGTAGCCCTTGTTACTTAGTAGATCCGCCCCCTGGGAGTAATTCTATAATAAGAGAACATCAGGAAGGAATGAATTGGTGGATATTGATGAGAATTTAGGATGAGCTTTTAAGAGTTCATTTGGGAGAGAATCAAGCCTCTCGAAAGCTTAAATATCTTTCAGTTTATCAATCAATTATTCTTCTTCTTCCTTATTTTCTGCCGTTAATGATACTTAAGCTATATTAGTTCATAGTAGTTCTTCAAAGAAATAAATGTACAGATCATTTTAAGTCAATGACGGCGATGTTCTTTCCTCACTTTTGCTTCTATATGCTGCTGCATATCTACTTCTTTAGAAAAGATTTGACTATAATTATGTTTGTGCTTTATAGAATGTTGGTTTCATTGGATTGGGAAATATGGGATCACGCATGGCTACAAACCTTCTCAAGTCAGGATTCAGAGTCTCTGTCCATGACATGTGAGTGTCTGACCACGACACGTATTTTGTTTTGTTTTGTTCCTTCACGATTGTGTAAAATTTTACTTCGAACTCGCAACATTTTATTGTACACGACAACGCAACCTGAAGTTGTTGAGAGAAACATAAATCTGATCTGACATGAACACGAATTAATTTAAACATATCCTGCTATGATCCATTGGCTATATAATATAATTATCCTACATTTCATTTAGTGTTAAGACTATTTTGAGATAATTTCAAATCAAACACCAACACGACTCATTTACCTAATTGCTGGCTCTAGTGTTACTGTCAATCCTTCTGTTTCACATAATCAGAGAGAATTTCCTTTTGCTGTGCAGACAAGCATCTGCACTCCGACTGTAAATTAACATCGAGATATAATTCTGTTACTTGGATGGTTAACAATTATTTCTCTATAAGAGTGAACGTCTCATAGCAAAGTTCTGGAATTATCAATTTGAGGCGTTTTTGTTGAAATTAAAGAACCCAAAGTCAGAGATATAAATTACTGTATTTACTTCTTTTTTAACTTACTTAGAACACTTGTCTCTAGGAATGGAGCTGCAGCTAAGCAATTTCTGGACCGGAAAGTTCTAGTGAAGGAAACACCTATGGAAATTGCAGAAGCAAGTGATGTTGTGATTACGATGTTGCCTTCATCCACTCATGTGAGTGATTTTTGCATGTGAGCTAATATGAGAGATGTGCTCTTTCATGTAAATTTTAATCCATTGATGATGCTACGATCTTTTTTGTCTTTACTTATTGAAATTATCATGCTATGTGCAATTGTACCTAAGACACTTTTGAGAGTATTTTCTTGACCTTTTTGTGGTTCTTTTATGCTATTTTATGTTGAAAAATATAGGACATTTTAGTTATAAGCTTTAAAGGTAATTTTTGAACATAAGAGATCATGGAATTAAAACTTGCCCATTCCGTTACAGAACGACCGTTGTATAACGGATTTTGGATTTGCCTTTCCGTGAAATCCCGTTAAGGAATGCCACAATAACAATCACATACTTCTCGCCGTGTTTTCCGTTCCGTAACGCAAACTCACCGTGTAAGAACGTTTTTATCCCCGTTGCCTTCGTTCTTTTCAAATATTGACCAAAAATGTTTATGAATCAATTATATAGATGATGAAATATGATATTATGATAGATTTGATGAAGCACGAAACTACCTTATAAATGTTTTTCTAGTGATCGGATTCCGGTGGTTAACTATATTTTTTGGCGTTGAGCCATTGACTATATTTTTTTTTGCCCTTTTTTGTTCCTTTTTTCGCTTTTCAACATGGTTTTCTATCTTCTTAGCCATATAGATCATACACTTTTGATAATTCGTGGTTTGATCATATACTTTTGTTGTTTTGCTCCTTGAACTTCCCATCGCATTTTCACTAAGGTGTTTGTACAAATTCCTCACTGAAGAGAAGGAAAAGCAAGTGTACAAGTTCCAGCGTTAGAGAGGAAGAAGAAAGAGCAAAAATATTTGCTTTGGGTTTTGTTTAATTTCTAGATTTAAGATCAAATCAACCATTTCCCACTTTTGGGTCGAATTTATTTCTTGCAAATAGTGAAAATCAAAGATAGGTAAATCTGGGTTATTGGACAAGGTGGAAAACTAGGTAAAAAAGAGAGGAAAAAGAAACAAAAAAGTGTAAAATAAAAATCGCGTGCCTTCATGGGAGGGTCAACGCGAGTAACATAGCCAACCCACCGAAGTTCAGCCACTGGTACCTTTTGCCTCAATATTTTTTAATAAGGTAGTTTTTTGTGCCTCATTTTTTTATTAGGTAATTTTTTCGCACAAAGTACATTCTAGAATGTAGTTTCTTGCAAATTTTCTGTTTTTGTCTAAATTTATTATTTTCTAGTTAGTTTAGATGTCATAAGGTAGAGTTCGGGTGTATTCTCTTCATCTTCAAAAAAAAGTTTTATATAAGTTCCAATAATTTCCAACACCTTATTGAAAAAGCTTCAATATGTTTTAGAAAGTTCCTATAATTTCAGATAAGGTAAGATAAGTTTTTTTTATATATAAGTTCAACAAAAATAAGGTGAAGCCTGATAGAGTTTTGCAATGAGATTTTGAGCTCTCTGTGAAGGAGAGAACATTACGACCTCCGACAAGCTAAAGCAGGCACCCTTAACAGTTTGGATACTTGCGGGAAAACAATGTCAACTGCATATCTATATAGGAATTTAACATGACGACATTGTGAAATTAAAAAGAATCATTCACATTAAACAAACCATATCCCATGCATATTAAGATTAAATCTAGTAAATTATGAAGGTTTCAGAGAAAAAAAATGCGGTCGCGGTCGCGTTCGCGGGAACGGTCGCGATGTCACGGGAACGGTCGCGATGTCACGGGAACGGCTTGTAACGGGGAAATAGAACGTTTCGCGGCCAACGCGGCGTGATTTTTTTTTAAAAATCACATTAATATGTTCTAACCTTATTTGCTTTGTTTTAGTTTATGAAGCATTATTACAACATAATATAATTAAATCTATTAGAATATCATGTTACATTAGCTATATAATTAAATTATAAAATATTTTTGGCTAATATTTGAAAAGAACGGATGTAACGGGGATAAAAGCGTTCTAACGCGTCGAGTTCGCGTTACGGAACGAACAACGCGGCGAGAAGTATGTGATTTTTATTATGGCGTTATGTAACGGGATTTCGCGGAACGGCAAATCCAAAATCCGTTACAGAACGGCCGTTCTGTAACGGAACAGGAGAGTTTTAATTCCATGGAAGGTTTAATTATATCTTTGATGCGTAAATCGATAAATCTAAGAGCGCTCCTAGATCAGTTGCATATCTACCGTTATCCACATCTTAGGTGTTGTGACATGGAAAAAACCCACAATTACCACCGATGACAAGGTGACATGTGGCACTATTCCATGAGGCAAAGTCCATGGTTAATAGGGGCCTCAATTCAAACCATGACTTTCTTCCATGGGGACAAAATTCTATACTTCCTCCGTTCCATAATAAGTGAAACATAGGAATTGGGCACAAGATTTAATAAACATCACTTTCAAAAGTCAAAAAGTCATAAAATACCCTTTTCATTATCAAAAGGAGGAGAGAGAAAAGCAAACTACACAAGTTTGTGATGGGTACTCTTGTCATTTTGTCACTTTCTTTTTTCCATTTAAGGTATGTTTCACTTATTTTGAAACGTTCTAAAATAGTAAGTGTTTCACTTATTATGGAACGGAAGAAGTATTACATTCTATATAAATGCCCCAATCAGTGGTAAGTTACACCAATTCATTGAAATAGAAACTCAAAGATCTAGTTAGGGATGAAAAGCCCTTTTAGGCAACATTCTATATTTCATCAGCCCAAAAAGGCGGGATTGTAGAAAAGGCAGAATATGATTGGTTCATCACTAGCCTCCTCTCAGCACTTGAAAAGTGTCACATTGCTATAAGCTAACCAGTCATAGGCCTCCCTTTTAGGGTAAGAATAAAGGGATAATGGTTCATTGGAACAAGAGCCAATATTGTGCCAAAATCACTCTACACTTTCTCTCATTATTTCCCCTCTATAAAATCCTTAGCCTAATTATTAAATTAAGCTTCGGAGGGGGGACCCCCCAAGCCAAAAGGGATCTCGTTTGTTTCAGATTCACAGTAATGAATTATGTAGCAATGCTGGTGTAGCCTCCCAAAATCATCAACTCAACAGCTAAGCAAGTCAGCAATTCAATGTTTGAAGAAATCAGTAAGTCCTGTTTTTAGACCCACCTCCTGGTCCTTATACTAGCTTAATTATGTGGCCACCTTAGGGTTTTCCCCCGCTCTCTCTCACATTTCTAATCATTTTTTATTTATGAGATGGTAGAATAAATTTGTTCGTGGAACCTTGAACGTGGATGTCAGTGTGTCACTATCTAGACAAGGAGAGCCACTTAACAAACCTAATCCAACTAGATTTTGGATTACTATAACTAATTTAGCCCTTAAACATAGCATGTGTAAGTGTGTCCCACAAGTTTATTTAATAATGGCACTAGGCTCATAACATTGATATCTAGCTCACAGGTCAAAAGCTGGCTTAGTAAGACATTCAGGCTACTCATATATAATGAAAATCTAATAATTCGACATAAAGTTTATAGCAACTATTAATATGATTAATTGTATAATACTAATAGGATATAGTTTCAACAACCTATTCTCTAAGCTTCCCTAAGCGAATATAAATCTCAAGAACACCCGAAATTACCATTCTATTTTCTCCAAGATTTTTTCAAAATTATCTCCGCTACTTAAACTCATTAAATTATAGTTTTGCATCTCATTAACTATTCTATCTTTCTTAATCAAAAGAAACAAGTATTTTATCTCTCTTTTTACAAATAAAAAAAATTATGTTATCTATCTCAACCTTCCAAATTTAAAAGATGCTCTCTCTCACAAAATGATTGAAACAACTATATTTCTCGAATCAGTTTGGAAAATATAGGGGCACTTAAACAAAAAAGCGTAAAATATTCTTTATTGCTGATCTGGTCTAGTGATTACATGGAATAGAGGATGTATTTTGTTCATGGTTGATATATTGGTTAAAGAAGTCAACCACATTGGCTTAGTAGTTGCTTGTAATAATATAAATAGTTTGATTAGGTTTACACTTTGTAATTCATTCATTTTACTCAACTTAAATAATACAAAAATGTAGTTCTATACTTCTTTTTCCCTTCTCTCTCCTTTCTTCATCCTTTGCTAAACTCTTTTCCCTCTCCTCGTTTAAGACATGGTTTCATCAATGGGGTTTCTCCTCTAAACTCTGATTTCTAACATTGTATCACAGCGGGATTCGGATCCTTTACTCAAACATCCGCTGATAATTCTTTCCAAAACTCGGTGTTCTTTGTTCGATCAAAATTCGTATCCTATATTCTCAATCTTTCTCGCAATTTCTACAACCTTTCTTGTTGGATTACTCTGCTTTATCTCCTGTAATCAAACCAAGTATTGATTTTTTTATTTATAATTTGTTCAAACCGTGATTGAATTCGTTGTTGTTTCGATCGGAAAAGTTTTGCCTAAATTTTCTCTTTTAATCAAATTTGGTGAATTATTTCATCAATTGTATCTTGCCGTGAAATCTGTCATTCTTTGTACAACTTTTCAAGCAACATTCTGGAAGTTTTTTTTATCTCTTTTTCGCATCATTTGAATCAAATTAGAGCATCCGACTTTCTTCCTAGAAGAATGTTTTTGATACATTTTGTCAGAAGACCAACTCAACCAAAAGCTTAAGCTGATGGTTGGAGTCCCAGCCTCCCATGGGAGGGGTGGATGAGATTTGAACCCGTGACCTTTATGTCACGCTGGCTCTGATACCATGTCAAAGGACCAACTCAACCAAAAGCTTAAGCTGATGGTTGGAGTCCCAGGAATAGTTTTATACTCTATCACATTCCTTTGTTCAAAGTTTCATGTTACTGATTCTGGAATTCAAGGACTCCTGTTACCGATTCCTCAATTCTTCGGCCAACGATAATTTGTTAACGAGTTCTCTGCAAGATTCAAGAATTCAAACTTCTTGTCTGGTCAGATGAGGTGGCGATAGTTTTGTTGCCTAGTAATTTTTTACGCACATTCGTCTTCTTCTTGATCGATCTCTGTGAGTTTTCTATTTTGATTTGCTATTAGTGTCTGCGTGGTCAGATCTTCCTTTCAAGATTGATCATTTCCCTTGTTGTGTGATCATTTTCTCTGCTATTCTCGATCTCTTGCGATCATTTGCTCTGTTTAGTTCAAAGATCCTCTGTCATCTCTATCGTTCAAAGATCTTTTGCGATCTATATTTTGCTCAAAACCTGCTTTTTTAGGCTCTAAACTTTCGTCCTAAGTCTACTTTGCTATGTTCCAATTTCATAGTTTTTATGACTTTATCCTCATATTTTTAAGTCTTATGACTTTAACCTCAAATCCATAGTCTTATGACTTTAAGTTCCATTTCAATGGTCGTATCACTCTAACCTCGTGTTGTTAGTATTCTGACACGTATAGGTATAGAATTCAAATGAATTTAATGAATACCCTGATGGATCTCTATCATTTCAAAGAAGTCTGGAATCTTGGGTTAGTAATTGGTGGAAGGGAAGGGGTCGCCCACTTACCTACTCATAACGGTCAAAGCGAGCCTCTTCATTTCATTCTTAATTAAAGAACGAAGAATGAATCCAGTCTCCCCAAGTAGGATGAAATAGTTTCCTTTTTTGATAGACGAATAATTGACGGAATAAAAACCCTTGTAATGCAACAATGGATGCATCACAAAAATAGGCCCTTTTAAAAGAAGCTATTCAAGAACAGATGGAATGCTTTCTACTCCATTTCAAGTTCATGCTCTTTTATGTGCAATTCTAAACACTTTCTCTTTTGTTGTTTGTTCAATTTGATTGTTCCTTTTTCCTCGCATTCTTCTCCATTCCTAAATAGCTAGACACTATTCCATCTCATCAATTTCTGATTTGTTTCTCCTATATTTCAATGTTTTTTTTTTTTGAATAAATCTTTCCACTTTCTTCCTCGCCACATTTCCTTTCTTCTTTCCACCATTGTTCCCACCTTCTTTATTCAATGTTGATAGTTCCCATGTTTGTCGTGTTTGGTCACTTGGTGTTTCTTTTGTGCGTGGCCATTGTGGTCGTTTGGTTCTTTCTTGGAATTAATCTCTTGGGGCTTGTTCACTGCATGTTGATTGCTTAGTTGGAGTTATTGTTCTTGTTTTTTGGCGATTATGTTGGTGGGTAGTCTGGTGACTTATTGTGGAGCTGTTGATTCACTATGTGAGTTCAGTTTTATGGAGCATTTCTCTGCATTTCTGCAATCTATAATCTACAATCTGCAATCTGTGGTTCCTCTTATAAACTGTACCCGGTCTTCATTCTTTTTATCCTTCAAGCTTGGACTGTTATACAATCCTTCAAAGCTTGCTGGGGATGCTGATGTTACGCTGCATATAAAGGCATCTTTGAGCTGGGTATATTGCTATGGTTTAGATCAGCGGCTTTGCTGTGCAAGTTCAACCTGTTGTTTTTCGGCTTGTGTTGGATAATTCAGTTGCTAGCCGTTTGGATTTTTATGCTCTAGCAGTTTTCTGTATTGTATGAAAGAGCTTGGTAATCGCCGCGTTAGATCAATAAAAGTGGCTTATGAGCCATCTAAAGAATACAAGCAGCCAAGCAGATGACATTGGGCAGCTCACTCCCTCCATCTGCTCAAGTGTGGCTATTGTACAGGTATTTTGTACTCGTGATTTGATATCTAGTGTTGAACATCTCAACTAGTAGCAGCCTGCACAGTAGAGCAGCATATGTGCTCCATTCCATCTGCTGGGTTTTCGTAGCAGTTGTGTTATGGGCATATGTTCAAGCTGGAATGGTTTACTACCATTCTAGTTGAGCGGGGTGTTAGAGATATTGGTTAGAGAAGTCAACCACGTTGACTTGGTAGTTGCTTTTAATAATATAAATATAGTCCAATTAGCTATACACTTTGCAATGCATTCATTTTACTCAATTTGTTTAATACAAAATTGTTGTTTTTTTACTTCTTTCTCTCTCCTCGTTTAAGACATGGTTTCATCGATGGAGTTTCTCCACTAAACTCTGATTTCTAACAGTCACATATAGTGGGATATGGATCAGAATGCCTTCAATTTTGAAGTTTATGGTGTTCTTGAGTGTTTTAATTACTGGCCCACCCATTGCATATCACAATGGGACCTTTATCTATCACTTGAATACTATTTGTTTCACCTTAGTTGCCTTTGTTAAGCATTGATCATGTGTCGGACACTTGGACACTTGTGTGAGCCAAAATCAAGCTTTTTCTAAAACAAAACGTTAATTCTAATGCCCAGACATGTACTTCTGTTTGATACTTCCAGCCAAAACCAAGTAACATGATAAATCATAAAAGATAAACACTCACGACAAAGACTTAATGATCCCTTGCTTTGGATAGCTGCTTAGGCACTAGATTGTATTTATTTCCTTACTAATTTGGGATTATTTTGCCTAAATTGAATTATGATTACATAACTGTTAGGACCTTGCCGATTATAAAAAAGCATTATGGAGTTCTTCACCTCCAATTAAGGGAGATTGAGGTGTTCATTAATGAAAGCATCTGTGTACATGATATTAAGGGGAGTAATTTCAATTTGTTTTTTATACGATTATTTTCTTGTGTGCTCTTTAAGGCAGTACCCTTTTTCTTTTGTCCTTTTCCCTACTTGACTGTGAAATATTCAGTTTTAGGTCCAATTTAGCTTTATATGTGCTTACTGAGAAACTTATTCTGGTACTTATATGCTTGATACAGGTTATGGATGTTTATATGGGGCCAAATGGTTTGCTTCATAGTAGCAGTGCCCTGCGACCGTGGTTATTTATTGATTCCTCTACAATCGATCCGCTGACGTCAAGAAAAATCTCCCTGTCTGTTTCTGGTTGTGCCTTGAAGGAAAAGCTAGGTACTTTTATGTGAAACTGAGAATCATTATCAAGTGTCGTTTTACATCGATTTGGTGCAAATTTACATAAGCGAGTCAATATTCAGGTCTTGGAATTATGGGTGATCTGATTGGTTTCTCTTGGTATCTTCTATGGCTCCAATTTCTCCCCTCTTGTGTTTTCTTCCTCAGCTCTTCATTCTCCTATTTCTTCTTCTGTTGGTAGAGGGGGTGATCTATCTTGGAATATCAACTTTTGGAGGAAGCCATCATGATAGGAAATTGAAGGATCCTACCAACTTGTTGAATACTCTTGTGTTTTTCTGCGTCAGTTTCCAAGGGCGGTAGCATATTGTTGGTCAAAACTTCTGGCTCCTTTACATGGTGTTCTCTTATAGCCACTCACTATACAGTTCTAACTCGCAGCCTTTCTGTTCCTCTTCCGTTTGGAATGATAAGCTTCTGGAGTAGGTGGAGGCTTTTCTGTGCATTCCTAATTTAAGGAAACTAGATACCTGTCAGCTATACAGGGAAACTAGAAACCAAAACGTGGAGTTGGAAAACGGATTAACACAGAATTGTCAAAAAGCAGGAAAACCTGGAAACATTAATTCATTAATAACTTTTAAAAAAAAATCGTCAAGTTTTATACTAGATATTAGAAAATGTCTCTCTATTTTTCTACACGATGCTCTTTAAATCAAGTCTTCTTTCAATTTGCATAGCTTAAAGGTAAAAGGCAATTGTAACATAGCACTAATTAATGTCGGTACTACTTCCATTCATTGCATCTGTTTTGTGGTCTTAGTTCTGCTAATTAATGTAGATTGTCAGGAGAAGCCATTTATGTTAGATGCTCCTGTTTCTGGTGGTATACTTGCTGCAGAAGCTGGATCATTGACCTTCATGGTAATTATTTTTTCTTCTAACTTATTACTGCTTCATTTGCGAGGGATGCTGTTTATTTTAGAGCCTGGGTAAAGTAGCTTTTATTGGCTTTGTAACTTGTCTTCTAAATTTGGTTCTTGTTGTTGTTCCTTGAGTTTTTCCCAGTTTCCATGATTTGTGTACTAGGGTATGTTTTAATGATCTCTCTTGTGCCACCTCTGTTTGCAAAAGGTGTTGACCATCAGCTGATGATGGCTTGTTTGTATAAAGACGCCTAATTGTTTTGGAAGTCTTCCTTCATATCATGATATATGAACCTTTAACTACTAATTTTTTTTCTTACATATTTATTTCTAAACGTGGCTAACACTGCTCGTTCAGCTGGCATACTAATGGTGGTAATGTTAATTAATTTAGATGTAGCTTTGTGATAAATGTCCCATTCCAATGCCCATGGTAATAGTTGCCCTCCCAAATATCTTTTATTTTGGAAATATCCGTTCCTAAATTAGAGATGGTATTGAGTGGTAATGGAAGCTTATGAGAAAGTGCAAGACCACCTATCAGATTTACCTATACAAGGAGGCGTAAGAGTAAGGGCACTGCCGTCAATTACTAAGACTACCAGAGACTACCAGCTAAAAGGGTGACTCATGATGGGAGGTGCCACGTCACTAAGAATCTGTTATAGATATTTCAGGAGAATTCTGTTAGGAGGGAAATATATTGTAATGACAGAGCAGGGGGGATGTATCCTTCTCCTTAGTAGCTTATAAAGAAGGCAGAGTTTTATAGAAAAGGCATTGAGAAATCTAGAGAGAGAAACCTATTGGGAGAGCTCCACAGTCCACACCCTCTCGAATGAGTGTGGATTGTATTTGATTTTCCTTGTTGATAATCGATACAATATCTATCAGTAACCATTACTTCACTTACCTTGTTCTTGATTTAACTGAGTTCTTAACAAACTTGGTATTAGAGCAAGTTCGCTCCATTAACGGGAAATGGCGTCCAGAACTCACTCCCAGAGGCTGGACCAGTTAGAGGTAGAGGTGGCGTCACTGAAGAACACCATCACTGAGGAGGTAACCACGGTGGTTGGTGATGTCACTCAAAGAATCCAACAGTTGACCACCAGCTTGGAGAAAATGCCCAACCAGTTTAAGGAGGAACTGCGTGCCTCCTCGGAGCGTCTAGAAGGGAGGATCGACCGAGGCCGCGAAGATCACAACCTTCTGGTGGCTCAGATGAAGCTGGATCAGGCAAAATTCCAAGCAGAGGTGCGTTCTCAGCTGGCTTCGAGAGTTTCGGAAGGGAACGGAGACGGTGACGAGGAGGATAGGGCAAGGAATATTCCGAATCGGGGAACGATAAGTAGAGGAAGAGGTAGTAATTTCTTGAAAGGGGAGAAAAGAGGCGGTGAAGACGACGGAGATGGAGAACTCAGGGGAGAAAGCTACGGCAGATCCAACTGGAGGTATAAGAAGCTGGATCTAACTCCATTTGAAGGAAACAACCCAGATGGGTGGATTATGCGAGCTGAACGTTACTTCCAGTTTTATGGGTTAAGTGAGGAAGAGAAGGTGGAGGCTGCGGTGGCTGGCCTCGACGCCGACGCTTTACTCTGGTACCAGTGGGAGCAAACTCGGAAACCAATCACAACATGGGAGGAGATGAAAGGAATGTTGTTGAGACAATTCCGACCGTTGGCCGCCGGAAGTCTCCATGAACAGTGGTTGACTCTTGTTCAAGATGGATCGGTGGCGGAATACCGGAGACAATTTATTGCCCTTATTGCTCCGTTGACTGGGATACCCGAAGAAGTGGCAAAAGGGAATTTTATAAAAGGATTAAAGAATGATATAAGGGCCGAAGGAAGATTACATGGGCCCAGGTCATTGGATCATGCAATGGACCTGGCCATCAAAGTGGAAGATAAAATGAAATGGGCCGCACCAAGGAAAAATGGAATGGGGCAGACCTCATATTCAGGAGGTTATCAACCTTCTAATTTTAACAGAAGTTACAAGGGGTTTTCTAGTGGTGCAAGCTCAGTAGGGAACACTAGCATCTCCAGCCCAAGAACAGCACAGTTAATGCCCATAGCAAGGCCCATTACTGAAGTTCGAAGGCTCAGTGAGAGAGAGTCATGGTGTTAAATAACGGCCGTGTTGTTTTGGTTCGCCCGAGTTGGAACGGATTTCAACTTTGGCGAACCGAATTCGACCGGTACAAACCGGTGTTTTATAAAACGCCGTATTTTCGCCCGAACCGACCGTGACAAAGCAATATCGCCCGTATTTTCCGCTTCAAGACGCGTTCTTCTGATTTTTTCCAGAGATTAAAGCACGAAAAGAGAAAGAAAGGAAGAAGAGGAAGCCATGGCTATGGTTTAAAGCTTCTGTTTTCAAAAGAATGGGAATCGGGAAAGGGGGCAGTAGAAGAAGTGAGGTACAGCTGTAATATTAAAGGAATAGGGTAGTTGTAGTTTATTTTTTTATTACTATTGAGTAGTGGGGTAGATAGATATATATTATTTAATTGGAAAGTGGGCCTTGTTTTTTGCTTTTACTTGTTAATACTACCGCTGGGCCCCTCTTTTTTCTGTTCACTGTGCTTCTGTTTTACTTTAGTTGTAGTATTACATATTTTTGTTCGCTAGTCTGCTGGCTGCTGCCGCTGGGCCCTTCTTTTTTTTTTTTTTTTTTTTTGTTTTTAGTTTCCCCATCATGTGACCTAGACCCACCTCCATTTTCTTCTTTTTCTACTCTCAACTAGTACAACTGCCCAGTACTCAAATAAATACCAGAAGGTTTTAAGTTATTTTTTTCTTGCATCATACTTCATTTCACTAATAATAATAATAATAATAATAATAATAATAATAATAATAATAATAATAATAATAATGATTAAAAAAAATATTTAAAAAGTATAGAAAGACTTAAAAAAATTGTGCGTGAAAACCGTGACATAGACCGTGATAACCGCATCCGTTCCGTTCCAGCGAAACCGCAACCGTTTCCGCGACCGCGACCGAAACCGTATTTTCGAACTATGGAGAGAGTTACAGGAAAAGAGAGAGAGAGAGGGCTTTGTTACCGTTGTGATGAAAAATGGGGGCCTAGCCATAGATGTAAAAAAAAAGAGCTCAGTGTCCTCTTGGCTAGAGATGATGAAGAGGAACTCATTGGGGAGATGGCTACTGAAAATAATACTATGGAGCAAGGGGAGGAAGAAGATGGGGAACGAGTGTTATCTGAGGTATCCTTGAACTTTGTCATGGGCATCACTAGCCCAAAAACCTTGAAGATGGTAGGAGTGATTAAGGGGCAGGAAGTAGTCATTATGGTAGATCCAGGGGCTACACACAACTTCATTTCTACCCAGTTGGTAGAGAAGCTGAAACTGCCACTTACTCATACCAGGTCCTTTGGAGTCTCCTTGGGCACTGGTGAGGTAGTCCAAGGTAGAGGAGAGTGTAGGGGAGTAGTGATTGAAGTACAAGGGATCACAGTAAGAGAGGACTTCCTACCTCTCCAGCTTGGGAACTCTGACCTAATCCTAGGCATACAATGGTTAGAAAAACTGGGGACCATGACTACAAATTGGAAGACCCGGACTCTAAGGTTTACACTAGGGCCTGATACAATTACCTTGAAAGGGGATCCTAGCTTGGGCAGATCTCGAATCTCCCTGAAGGCCATGCTGAAGGTCTTAAGGAAGGAGAAACAAGGGTTGTTGGTAGAATGCAATATGATGGAGAATTTGGTAGAAAGAGGGGAAAAACAAGAGCTCATCAGTGAAGTTCCGACATTCTTACAACCTGTGGTGGAGAGGTTTCGGGAGGTGTTTAACATGCCTAAGGGACATCCCCCACTCAGGGGAAATGAACATTCAATCATCCTCAAGGAAGGAGCAGACCCAGTCAGTGTGAGGCCCTACAGGTTTCCACAAGTGCAAAAGGATGAAGTAGAGAAGCTGATCAGGGATATGCTACAAGCAGGTATCATCCAACCTTCTCACAGTCCTTTCTCCAGCCCTGTACTTCTAGTGAAAATAAAAGATGGCTCTTGGAGGTTCTGCATGGATTATAGAGCTCTTAATAAAGTAACTGTCCCTGACAAATACCCTATTCCTGTAATAGATGAGTTACTGGATGAGTTGAATGGTGCAACTGTTTTCACTAAGTTAGATTTAAAATCTGGTTATCACCAGATAAGAATGAAGGAAGAAGACATTCCTAAAACTGCTTTTAGGACACATGAGGGTCACTATGAGTGGCTGGTAATGCCCTTTGGCCTTACCAATGCACCCGCTACTTTTCAGGCCTTAATGAATGAGGTCTTCAGACCATTTTTTAGGAAATTTGTGTTAGTCTTTTTTGACGATATTTTGGTGTATAGTAAGGATGAACCTACCCATGTAGAACACCTGGAGCAAGTGTTAGGGGTATTGGAACAGCAACACTTAGTTGCCAATGGCAAGAAATGTGAGCTAGGCAAGACAGAGGTGGCCTACCTAGGGCATGTGATATCTGCCAAAGGAGTAGCTGTGGATCAGAGTAAAGTGGCTGCAATGTTGGAGTGGCCAGTGCCACAGAACCTGAAGGAATTGAGGGGTTTCCTTGGCCACACAGGCTATTATAGGAAGTTCATTAGGGGATATGCTCAGGTAGCTCAACCTTTGACGGAGCAATTAAAGAAGGACAGTTTTGGGTGGGGAATCCAAGCTACTGAGGCCTTCAATACTCTGAAAACTGCCATGACTCAGGCACCTATCTTGGCAATGCCAAACTTCTCTCACTCCTTTGAAGTGGAGACAGATGCTTCAGGATTTGGTTTGGGAGCAGTCCTTAGTCAGGCAGGGCACCCCATTGCATTCTTCAGCAAAATATTGGGTGTTAGGGCAAGGATGAAGTCCATCTATGAGAAAGAGTTGATGGCTATTGTGTTTGCTGTCCTCAAATGGAGACATTACCTCCTGGGAAGAAAATTTGTGGTAAGGACAGATCAACAAAGTCTGAAGTTCTTGCTAGAACAGAGGGAAATAGGGTCTGAATACCAGAAATGGGTCAGTAAATTACTGGGGTATGATTTTGAGATTTGCTACAGGACAGGTGCATCCAACAGGGTTGCTGATGCCTTATCTAGGGAACATCAAGGAACTGTTCTGATGGCCATGGCTACTCAAGCTATCAACTGGGAACAGTTGTTACAAGAACTGAAGGATGACTCCTTTGTCAATCAAGTCATAGCTGACTTGAAAACAGGGCACCCAGTACCCAAAGGTTACTACTTAGACCACAATATGCTCAAGTACAAGGGCAGAGTAGTCATTCCTAAACAGTCCTACATGATTCCTATCTTGTTACAAGCCTACCATGATTCACCTATAGGGGGGCACTCAGGGGATTTCAAGACATACCAAAGGTTGGCTCAGGAATGGTAATGGCCAGGTATGAGAAAGGCCATATCTTCCTATGTTCAGGCTTGTTCCACTTGCCAGCAACAGAAACATCTCACTCTCCAGCCAGCAGGCCTCCTACAGCCTCTTCCCATTCCTTCCAGGGTGTGGGAGGACATATCCATGGATTTTATTGAAGGGCTCCCTAAGTCTAAAGGGTTTGACTGTATTCTGGTGGTCGTGGACAGGTTCACCAAATACAGCCACTTCATTGGGCTAACACACCCCTTTACCGCATACACAGTGGCTATGGTATTCATCAAGGAAGTAGTGAGGTTGCATGGGTTCCCTGCAACCATAGTTACTGACAGAGACAGAGTTTTCATGAGCATTTTTTGGAAGGAACTCTTCAAATTGCAGGGCACTTCTCTCCACAGGAGCAGTGCCTACCATCCTCAATCAGATGGGCAGACTGAGGTGGTCAATAAAACCTTAGAAACATATCTAAGGTGCTTCATTCAAGGCAAACCCAAGCAGTGGGCTCACTGGCTACCATGGGCTGAGTATTGGTACAATACTTCAACCCATGCTTCCACCAAACATACTCCCTTCAAGGCCCTGTATGGTAGAGACCCTCCACTGTTGTTGAGGTATGATAAGGGTAGCAGTGCTGTCAGTGCTTTGGAGGAGTCAGTGAGTCACTCCTGGAAAGGGATGCTATGCTGGATGATCTCAAGAGTCACCTCATTCAGGCTCAACACAGGATGAAGCAACAGGAGGATACTCACAGAAGGGACTTGGAGTTTAAGGTGGGAGATCAGGTCTTTTTGAAGCTACAGCCCTATAGGCAGCACTCTTTGGCTAAAAGACAAAATGAGAAGCTGGCACCCAGGTTCTATGGGCCATATGAGGTCATTCAGAGAATTGGAAAGGTGGCATACAAATTACAGCTAACCCCCCTCTACCAAGATCCACACTGTCTTCCATATTTCCCAGCTCAAGCCTGCTACCGGAATTTACATGCCTCCAACCTCACTTCCACCTCAACTCTCTGCTGATATGGTCCTCCTGGTTGAACCAGAGGAGGTGTTGGGGGTCAGAAACAAGGGACAAGGCCAACTCACCACTACTGAAGTCTTGATTCAATGGAAAGGCTTACCTGAGTTTGATGCCACCTGGGAAGATTACCACTCCTTGCTCACATTGTTCCCTTCTTTTCACCTTGAGGACAAGGTGGCAGTGTGGGAGGGGGGTAATGCAAGACCACCTATCAGATTTACCTATACAAGGAGGCGTAGGAGTAAGGGCACTGCCGTCAATTACTAAGACTACCAGAGACTACCAGCTAAAAGGGTGACTCATGATGGGAGGTGCCACGTCACTAAGAATCTGTTATAGATATTTCAGCAGAATTCTGTTAGGAGGGAAATATACTGTAATGACAGAGCAGGGGGGATGTATCCTTCTCCTTAGTAGCTTATATAGAAGGCAGAGTTTTATAGAAAAGGCATTGAGAAATCTAGAGAGAGAAACCTATTGGGAGAGCTCCACAGTCCACACCCTCTCGAATGAGTGTGGATTGTATTTGATTTTCCTTGTTGATAATCGATACAATATCTATCAGTAACCATTACTTCACTTACCTTGTTCTTGATTTAACTGAGTTCTTAATAGAAAGCACGTGTTTGCAACGGAGTTTCATTTCCATGAACAATGTAATCTATGAAGCACGGAAATGACAAGCAGTCGCGTTTCTGGGTGGAAACAGGAAGCAGTCTGAAATGCGAGCTCATAGCACAAACTGCCCTTTGAAATATATGTGTCTGAATTCTAGCAAGTCAAAGATGGAGAGCAGAAGCCTGTTGACTACGATTGAAATTTACTTTTAACATCCAAAAAATTAGGATGAATCTGTAAAAGTTTGTAAAATGATAAAATAAGCAGCTTTAAGATCCCACTGATAACATCTTCCATGCATATAGATAAGGACAAAACTATACAAAGTAATCAAGGTCATGAGGAAAGGCAACAGGTTTGAGATCTTCGTCAAAGGTATTCTGCGCTCAATGTATCATATTGAGCACATTCCGATTTCCATTTGGTCACAACTTTTAGCTGTGTCAGCAATCAGCTGGCTCTAAACTAAAGCTAGAAAAAATAATTATTGTTCTTGTTCAGTGGCGGATCCAACGTGGGTTCAGTGGGTTCAACTGAACCCACAAAGATCCGGGGGAAAAACTGGAAATAAAGGAAAACAAATCAGAGTTATGTAAAAAACACGTGGAAAGCTTACTGTAATGGCAGTGTGGTTCAGCGGTAAAGTCCGCGTGACATTCTTAGTCCATGTGTTCAAGGTGGCAGGTTCGAATCATCAAAGGAAGTTGTTTTCCACTATTTTTTTTCCCTCCCTTCAATCTTCATGTTATATTACTACTGCTTATGCTAATTCATGGTCTTCTTTCTCTCTTTTTTATCCTCCCTTTAATTTTTGGCTCTACTTTCTTTATCCTCTCTTTAACTTTGTGGCTCTACCATTTTTATTTCTTATAATTCTCTCTCTCCCACCAAGTACTAATGCAATATTAATAGGTAAGAATCCGGTTTATTTACCATTTCCCTTGTTACACTACTAATTTTTTTCCCTCCCTTCATGTTATATTAGTGTCGATTAGTTAATTAATCATTTTAGATTTCATATTTGTGCTATAGTATCTAACATTTCATTTGTTTCTCATGGTTTCATATGGTAGATAGTTTTAAACTCTTAACACTTAATTGATATATAGGTTGATTTGAAAAACATGTTGGTGGACTTGGTGGTATTGGTAGTGTTCATAATGAAGCTCAAGAGAAGTTAATTTTTTTTTACGAAGCCTAAATCATCAATCATTGAGTACGAAAGCTCGTAGAATGATTCTTTTAGTTTTTTCATTCCTTGTAATTTAAGAAGTTATATTCCCGTAGTTATCGGTTCTAATTTCCAAATTTGAATTGATTTATTATATCTTTTAGTCAATTTAATTTGGTCTTTTTTTTGTTTAACGTCTCATCGATTCCGAACCCACGTGGGTGAAATCTTGGATCCACCACTGTTCCTGGTCCACATGGTCATTCTATAATGTCTGGATGCATAATAATCGTTTCTTCTTTTGTCCTCTGGTTGATTTTTAATTTTTAATTATCATTTTCAGGTAGGAGGCTCTGAGGAAGCTTACCTGGCAGCAGAATCATTGTTTCTTTCCATGGGCAGAGACTCGATTTATTGTGGTGGAGCGGGAAACGGTTCAGTAGGTTCTCCTGTATAATATAAGCTCTGTGCCAATAATCTGTTCTTGAGTGCTCAGTGCGTGGTTGGTGCTTGTATCTGGGAATCATTGATGAATTTTCTTAGCGTGTGATTACTGATGAGTTATTCTTTAATAATTAGTTAAAAACTTAGCACATTGAAAGACTAACTCTCGATATGGATGTTTCATGCCCTGCTAAAGCTCATACTTTTTAAATAATTAGGTGTTGAGTGGCCTAACCATACACACAAAGATTTTAAGAGCCTTGAACTGCAGAAAAGTCCATTCCAGCCCTAACAAAATGGTATACATTATTAACTGAATTGATGAATAGTTATAGTATTTCCAAGAGAAAATAGAAAAACAATTGGGAGTGAGGCTAAGATTGCTGGGTTCTTTAGAGCATGTTTGTTGGGGAGGATTTGAAGAAACCGGGTTATAATGTTTCCTTTTTGAGGACACCTTTCTTTTCGATGGATATTATAGGTAGCAAAGATTTGCAACAATCTGGCTATGGCTATTAGCATGATTGGAGTGTCGGAGGCCCTTGCTGTTGGTCAGTCTTTGGGAGTTACTGCCAGTACTCTATCTAGGATATTCAACTGTTCCACTGCTCGTTGCTGGAGTAGGTAATTAGTTCATCTTGATTGTATATAATTTTTGATAGATAATAAATGCAACTCTTTGAGTGCTTTTTGCTGGAATAGGTATCTTGTTGATATATTTCCGTTTGCAGGGAAAATAAAGTTAGGATGTTGGCAAATGTTGTCAAAAGAAATAGCAATTATACCTCTTGTTTCTGCATTGTGCAGAAGTGAAAACCTTAAATTTCAGATATACTACTCTTGAATTTTAATATTAAATTATTTAATTAGTTGTAAAGATTAGAAGAATTTGCTCTTTGAATCCTTTATTTGATACTGATTATACGACGCTTCAGATCTATGTTATGCATGGAATATTTCAGTAGGTCTGATGTGAATGCTGCCAGCTGAAGTTCTTATTTGTCTTGGTGACCCAACTTTTTCTGATTAATGAAAGAGGTGGTGTCTTGTAAGATAGATAAATTATTCTTGAAGCCGGTTGCTGTATAGTTTGGCACCTGTATCTATTTAGCATGCAGCTGAACTCTGCCATGTGCTTCAAGAAGATAAGTACATGTGGCATAGGTTGGGTTCCACACATCAAGCCCAGGTTGAGGGAAGCCCCTTCGACATTCCCTATCCATTACCAAGTGCAGTGTTTGAGTCATGGAATAAGAATTCGGCCTTCCCATTACCTAACGCCCGTTATTAACTTATGCTGAACTTGCTGTTCCACGAAATATCTTTATGTAACGCCGCCATGAAAATCATGGCCTCCTCGCTGCAATGTCGGTTAGGTAACGCTGACTCGCCGCTTTTGAACGTGTTTTTTCCCGTTAAAAAAGAGAAAGGGAAAACATACGTTGCACGTAGGAAAAAACAATATGCACATACCATAGAAGGGTGGTTCTTGTGGTTCTTGTTGTTTCATTAAAGGTTGTGGGGCATAGTTGTAGAGTGAAAATGATCAAAAAAAAAAAATTGGGTCCATGTCTAAAATAGAAATGTTGCAATTAATATGGGATGGTCGAAGATGGAAAATGTTGCAATTTATATGGAACGAACTAAATATATATTTAGCGTTTATGTTAGTCGAGTGACCTTATCAAAAGGGGTCATTGTGGTATTTTAAATAGTTGGCGGAGCTCATTAAAATTGACGAGACTTATTGCAATATATGTTCCTATTGTTGATTGTAATTGACGAAATATCCCTCGAGCTAGGGATCTATCCCTTCTGTTGTTATTTGGGAATTCTAGATCCATATCAAAAACTCTTGATTGGGAAGTGAGACGTGGTTTGCTGTGAACCGGGTAATACTGCACCATGACAAGTAAAGTGTGCGAGATAGCTTGAGGGATATGTATATAATATATAAAGGAAAAATCGGCTAATATGATGCCAAGTTGCCAACTATGGTTTTGTTGCAATGGATGGAGGGAGGGGTATTATATGTTTGCACAAGTACCATATATCTATGATGTTGGTGATTAGTACCGTAAAGCTGGTCACAAATGACTTCGCACTTTTGAGTTATATGAGAATAATTTTCTTGCCTTTTGTGGTATACTGAAGGACTTTGTGATCCAAACCCTCTTTCCAGATTCTTTCTTGTATCAATCATGGAAGGATCAAGCTTCAATTATGTGTGCCTGGTGGTTGATTATTGAACTTAGCTCTTAGATTGTGATGACTGATGATTTGAGGTTTATCATATAATCTGAACTCATGTTTTCTTGTACTTCTGTTCAATTTCGAGATTCAAGTGTGAGTTGACCTGAAATTGGTGAGATATTTTCAAATTCATATGACTAACATACTATTTTTCAGTGATACTTATAACCCTGTGCCAGGGGTGATGGATGGGGTTCCTTCTTCAAGGGATTATCAAGGTGGTTTTGCATCTAAACTTATGGTACGTTGATGACCTTGATTTTTGAGCTTTATGTTCTCAATCCATGGTATTTGTTTTCTTAAGTTTTCATATGTTTGCCATCAAAAGTGGCTAACATTTGACAATTTGGCAGGCAAAGGACTTGGATATTGCTGCTGCTTCAGCAAATGAGACAGCAATCAAACACCCATTGACTTGCCAAGCACAAGACATGTACTCTCTTCCTATAATGGGCTGTGTTAATTTTTGTTCTTAAAGCTTCAATGTTGTTTGTGATATGATGAAAGCAATCATTAAGCTGCTTAAGTTGCAATGTGATACTGATGTGAATCTAAAAACACCCTCCAAAGTGTTGGATGATGAATCTAAACTTAAGGAACCAAGAACACTCACAATTGAACTCAAAGTCACTCAAAACCAAGGATTAAGCCAAATCACAAGGACAAACTCAATGATTTGGGGTTTTAGGCCCCAGGCAAGACCCACTCAACCTCTCCTAACAAGACACACTCAAAGTAATAAGGGAACTCTTGAACTTGAGACACACTCAAAGTTTAAGGGCTAAAACACAAGGTTTTTTAATCAAACTCAAAACTGATTTTCATTGATCCTTTGCTCACATTATATAGAATAATGGAGCAGCAAAAGTAGGCCAAAACACTCCTTAAAACCGTCCCTAATGAACAGCCACAAAGGAGTTACAAAACTCCTTAAATCATGCCTCTAATGAAGCTCATTTAATGAGCTGTTACAAGCAAGCTTTCTACAGCAAATAATGAACTTATTAGGCCCCTAAACACACACTAAATAGCTGGCCATTAGGAGATACTTTAAGAGTAATCTCTTGGCTTTGTTACAAGCTAAAAATAAACAACAAAAGCAAATAAAACACTCTTGCCCATAACAGAACTATGGGCTACTCGTATCACGCCTATATCAGCTTTGTTGTTGTTGCTGCATTTAGACTTCAATTATTAACCCATGTAACACTCGTGACAAATTTAGGCTTGAAATCAACACTAAAACATCACTTGCAACCTTGGATTGTAAGATGATCCAAATCCAATAATTTGAAAGATCATCTAATTTTAATATCTTGGGTTGCCTTGATGCACATATATCAGATACTTAGGTGCTGGAATTGTTTTTATGCGTTCTTAATCAGCGTGTACTATTATGTAAATGACCGATATTACGATGTCTTTCAATAGTTTTAGTTTCCGACCTTTTCTGTTGGGGCTTCCTCACCTTTATAAATATGCTTACTCTTTCTCTTGATGAATTGTTTGTTTTTCTATCAAGACAATGGACCCCCTTTAAAAATTTGTCTTGTTTGTGACGCCCTAACGATGCTAAAGGCTTTGTTTCCCCGATAAGGAAATTAACTGAAGATAGATGGTATAGTCCCTATAAGTTGATGGAGATGAGAGTATCCAACCCATGAGGAAACCTCAGATAATTACTGAATTACTCTCAGATCTGGGAGTTCTGTCCAGAAGGAAACCACCACTATAACCCAACCTAAGGGTGATGAAAATCGAACCCCCAACCTCATGATTGGGAGGTGGGAGTGCTACCATTGAGTTCCCACTTACTTCTCATGAAAGCTTTCATTGATTGCATTGATATGGTTTTCCTTTTGAGTAGACTTGAAGATTTTGTGGGTCATAAACATTGTTTATTTGCGCTAACTTGGTGAACGAAATGGTAATGTGATATTTAAATTTTTAAATAGACTTTTTGTGAGTCTGCATTTTCTGTGTTCTGGAATTATTATTGTTGTCTTTGCTAAATGAAGTTTGTCACTGGTACCTCTGCTACGTGTTTTGCTTGTTCAATTCTTTGACTACACAAGTGCATATTCGATTAGTCCCCGTCTTTAAGTTTGTTGGAGTGTCTTTGTATACTTTTAAAATGACGTTGCTATATCTGATTACGATTTCCTAGACTCGGTTGCTATGCTTTTTGGAGATAAATTTCTTTTTACCTAGACAGGATCTATACCAAGAGTTATGCAGAACATTAACGGGTATCTTACCTCTACATGGTGTGCTACTGCTACTAGCCTACCGTTCACATAAGCATTCACAGTTCAGTTGTTTATATCTACCTTCTAGAGCCAACTGTTTATTTTCTAGTTACCCTCTCCTTCATGTTTGAATTACAAAACAAGCATGCCATCATAATGTAGTTAAATTTGCAATTTGGAGAAGCAATTTGCTTTTTACTACTGATCTACCTGATACAACATTCTATTGTAGCCGAGGTGAGAGCTCTTGTAAGTTGTTTTACTTCCTTACTCCTAGCCTATTGTCCTGGATCACTAAGATTTCTGTGTCTCTGAGCATAAACCACGCGTTGTAAGGCGGGCATCAAATAAGTACCAGTAGACATTTTAATATGCTTAACCTAAAGATGATTTATGCTCAGTGTCTTCTGAATTGTAATATGCTTGACCTAAAGACGATTGTTGTGTGTCTGTGAGCATAAACCACAGATTATAATATGCTTAACCTGAAGATGACTTGAGCGGCTATGAATAGGTGATTTTTACCTTTTTAGCCACACATGTGCTGCTTTTCTTTTTTCTTCAGATGAGTAAATTTGTGGGATAAATATGCTTGTTTAAGTTTGGGTCTTGCTATTACCGCCCGTATTTACTAAATACCATACCTATTTTTATACGTATTTTGTATTTCTTTTTTACCTCAAAAATATAATTTTTTTAGCAGGAACCGAACCTAATTTTCGTTTTCACCATGGTGGAATTGTCCATTTTTTCCGGTTCCACCATGGAGAAACCTAATTTTTTTTCTGTTCTACCATGGTGGAACCAAAAAATAGAACCGATAATTTGTTTTGGTTCCATGGTTAACAGTAATTTTTTTTAAAAAAAATTGCGTAGTAGAGGAGAAAGGGGGTTGTGCGTGGGAGGCCCGCCTGGGGAGGTGGGGGCGGGAGAGGTATTGGGAGGCGTTGGGCTGCGTGTGTGGGGGTTATGCGGGGGGGGGGCTAGAGGTTGGGAGGGTGGGCGACGAGAGCAAGGGGGCGTATGGGGGGCCGGGGGTGAGGGGCTTGGGGGGGTCGGGGTTGGGGGCTACGGGAGGGTGGGGGGGGGGGGGGGTTAGGTGGTGGGGAGGCGGGCTGGGGTTGGGGGCTGCGGGTGGTGGCCAGTGGTGGTGGGTATGGAGGAGGAAGAAGAAGCAGAGGAGGGAGAAAGAGGAAAAAAATATTGTATAAATACGGACAGTTATGATAAATACGGGTTGCAAATAGCGTGGATGTCAATTTTCTATCTTGAGGTACATGCACTTGTTACATTTAGTTAGGTAGGAGATGGGCTTCATGAAGTTTTGCCTTTGCCTTCTCATCAATCTAACCCGGCGTCAATAGCTAAGCTTTGTCGTACTAATATAAATTTCCTTCTTTTCTCAGATTTCATGAATTGTGCAAAGAGGGTAATGAAGCGAAGGATTTTTCCTGCGTGTTCCGCCATTATTATGGTGGAAAGGACGAGTATTTCCATTGAAATTGAACCTACAATCATTATTAGTATGGAACATTCCGATTATCGAAAATATAATATATGGCAAATATTGTATACAAAACTATTAATGTCGACAAATGTTGTATATAAAATTATCAAGGTTGTATTCCAATTGACCTTAGTATGTAGCTGGAGAATCCAAGCATCCAAATTTGGGCGGTTAACCATAGCTACATGTGCTTATTTTGGACGCCTAATCATAGGTGTAGGCGTCTATTCAGTATGTTGTTTTAATTTTTCAAAATTTTATTTATTAAATTATGATCTTCTTTAGACAATTAGTTGGTATTATGTTTATTCCATGTCAAAATGTTGTTATTTATATAATTTTTATAATAAATGATGTTATTTATGTAATTTCTATACCAAATTGGTGTTCTTGTTATGGAAACTTATTAATGATGAAACGACATTAAATGAATTTTGGTTCATGAATTCTAATTAAAAAAAAATTGAATAATAAAATATATAATTAATGTTATTAAAAGATATCTAGAAGAGTCTATGTGAAAAGTTCGACAAGGTGACGTCTTTGCCCACGAATTTCAGACATCATCATCCTCATGGGAGAAGAGTGGCGATGTCATTGCAAAAAAGATAAAGCCACCTTGTGGCTCGATCATTCATAATCCGCTAAGGAACCACATGCTATGGAACCGCACCTGTTAACTATGGTCGCGATCCAGGACCCTTCAATCCCCCACGACACTTGGACTAAAGATTCGATGGTCGATGATGACGATAAGCTGGATGACGTGGCCTTGGATGACAATGCTTATTGCGCGAGTAGCCGCGTAGTTCTAGGGGGCAACGTAGGATTTCTTATGGTCATTTTGCATGGTTTTCTGATGGATCTTATACTATGTCAGTTGCCTGGGATTATGTTCGAACATTTGGATAATGGCGTTGATATGTGCATTCGTCGAGAGATGGCAACCACATACCGTAGACACATAATCATGTCTCCTATTTTGGAGAATTAATTGGAAGTATATCACGGATATGCTTTCTACCATTGGCTCAGACACCCATTCTATTCAACGGACAAATTTCTTCATGTGTCGACACCGACAACTCTTGAACGAGACTCACCTGGGCTATTCTTATTGGATGCAGCGTCTTAAAGCCAACTACATCCAACAAGGTGAACTCCCGACTAAACTCTTCTTCAACAAGATGCGAAAACGTCGTAGTCATTACTTGTACATGATGCGCAATGGGGATAATCAATGGGTGGAAGACCAACATGAAATCGCCTTCATAATTCAACAACATTTTCAACAAATATATGGTGCTATTGACTCTCCTCAACTCCCGATGCCATAACATGGCGAATAGATTGACTTGGCCTTACGGGAATTGGACCTCTCGAGGCTTACAGATGATCAGCAACTATCTCCCACTCGCTCCTTCTCCGACACAGAAATACAAGAGGCTTTATTTGATATTAGCAACGTAAAATCACCGGGACTAGATGGTTTTTCTGCGGCCTTCTTTAAGACTCATTGGACAATTGTGGGGCCGCAAGTTCTTCGTGCAGTAAATCGATTCTTTGAAACAGGTTTTCTACTCAAGGAGTGTAACCAAACGCTTTTCGTTCTCATACCCAAACTCCCTGTTCCGGAAGAGGTAACGCATCTCCGCCCTATAAGTCTATGTAATACTATTTATAAATGTGCGACCAAGTGTATGGTGAACAAGATGAAACCCCTACTCCGGCATGTGACGATAGCCGACTACCAAAACGCTTTCGTTCCAGGTCGTCACATGGATGATAATATTTTGATTAGTCACCAACTCATCCATGTCATTAACAAGCAACGTCACAGTAAAAAACATCTTGCTGCCCTAAAAATTGATATGAGCAAAGCTTATGATAGGGTTAGCTGGCTATTCATACAAAAAAAATCTCGTAGCCTACGGGTTTCCTGTTCACTGGATTCAGCTGATCAGCCAGTGCATATCTACCGTCTCTTATCGACTACTGATTAATGGTTGCATTACCGATTCATTCAGTCCACGTTGCGGCCTTCGACAGGGGGACCCCTTGTCGACTTATTTATTTCTTTTTTGTATGGATGTCCCTCCCACATGACAACTATCACCACAGATATCTGGTTATTCGAAGGCATTGCTTCTGCTAGAGATGCTCCCCGTATTTCACACCTTTTCTTCGCTGACGGTGCCTTATTCTTCTTCCGTGCAACGCCATAGGGCTGCACAACACTTTCGGCTATGCTATCGAGATTCTGTAGTATCTCTGCAGGTCAAATCATCAATCATCGTAAGTCATTTATCAAAAATTCAGCCCCAACCTACCAGCTAAAGCACTCACTAATTACAAAGAGATTCTCATAATGGAACCACAAGATTCGATGGGTCAATATCTAGGGGCACCAATTGACATCCAGGATACAAAAGGCAAACATTTTACTTTTTTAGTGGATTTAGTGGGCGATCGCATTACTGCTTGGAACCAACGTCCAATTTATCAATGCAAATGGGTAAACTCATCTTGATTAACTTTGTACTTATTACTTCCATCGCGCACATTCTCTCCGTATCACTTATACCTACGACTATAACCAACAAACTCGACACGATGATCATACATTTCTTCTTGTCGAACACTCAATCCAAAGGTCTTGCATGGAGACGGAAAGAGATTCTACACCTACCACGAGGTGCCAGAGGACTGGGGATTCGCAATACTCATACCTTTAACCAGACCCTATTAATGAAGAAGGTATGGCGCATGCACCAGAACCCTCAACTTTTACTATCGAAAACCTTTGGCATAACATACTCCCAGTTGAACAATGGTCCATATCGCTTGCGAGATCATAACTATCAGCGGTCATGGGGAGCCACCGGCCTTCTCAAAGTGGAATGACTCCTACTACAAAAATGTGCCTGGAAGGTAGGTAATGGCGCTCACCTCATTGCAGTGCACAGTCGTTGGATGAATGGCACCGTTCCCCTGTTCCGTGACAACATTTCGCTTAGCACGCTAGGGTCTTTGAAGGTTTAGGATCTTCTCCTCCCACTCAGACAAGGCTGAGATGTTTTCAAACTTCACCAACTTTTTACTCCAAATAGTGCTCGCCAAATAGCTGCCATCGAACTTCCCGGAATCGAGGAACAACCAGACACTCTCTTCTGGAGTTTGACCCACTCAGGCCAGTTCACCACCAAATCAAGTTACTATTTCTTATTAACCAAAAAGGAAATTCATAGCATGACGGATCCAGCAGACTTGGATTTTTTTGAATGTTCTGGGTCTGAACATCGTGCCCAAATGGAAACTTTTCATCTTGATGCTCGGGCATAGTAGTCTAGCTGTTGCCGCTAATCTATACAACAGAGAGGCATTACACCTACAATTTTATGTCTAATTTGCTCAGTTGGTGTCGAGGACACACAACATCTCTTTCGGCAATGTAATATAGCAGCAGGCGCTTGGCGCACGAGCCAACTAGGTATTCTCTCTCAAACTAATGCACATGTCCCATTCAAGGATTTTTAATAGCATGGTTGAAGTACTTCCGCAAGGAAGATGGGACAGATGGAGGCCGACTAGCAATTTTTATAGCCACTTTATGGAGTATATGGTTTTCGCGTAATAACCACCTTTTCAAGCAACAGGCGGCAAACTTAGAACTCATCCGACAAGCAGTGCAATTGGGATTGGAACAACATGCTATTTTTATTATCCAAACCTAGGGGGCTCCAACACCAACATCATCATCCTGACTCTGCATTTCACCCTGGCTTCATAGTTGCACATCGCGGCCACACAACACATGGTATTCCTGGAGTCGAAATCATTATTGATGGGTCATGGGATAGGCACACCAATTTAGGGAGTGTGGCGTGGATTGCAACAACGTACAACCCTAGGCTGGTCACTTAAGGAGGTAAATGTATCCATGCTCAATCGTCTTTGGGTGCTGAAGCTCAGGCATGTCTTCAAGCTTTGGTGTGGGCACGGAACCAGGGGCATGCAAACATTTTCATTCACACCGACTCCGAAGTGCTCGTCTAATGCCTACAAGCTACGACTTCCCGGGAAGTCTCTATCCAATGGTCCATCGCCTATATCAAGGCTCTTGCTACTACGGCAAACTGGTGGCGCATCACAAAAGTGTCCCGTGAACAAGTATGCCAAGCTCATGACCTAGCCAAGCTAATTCGTGTTACTCGCATTCCTAGTATTTAGTTTATAATTTTCTTTCTGTTCTTTCACTCTATGCCAAAAAAAATAAAAAACTACAACTCGTTGGCTCTCGCATCTGATCATCATATTTTCATCACCAACTAAACTCCACCGCCTATCTTTCACATCTAATACTCCATATTACTTCCCTGATCACTAACAACCATCATCACATCATGATGCATAACCTTTGCCCATAAACCTACAACTCTACTTCATCTACATCTGTAACACCCCGGCAATTATTTATTTTCCAAAATACCTTTTTCATATAAAACTTAGAGAATTATCAAAGCATTATCGCCCGTGTGATAACGTATCGGCTTATTCAGAATTTTGCAGCGGAAATAATAGATAACTTTGAAAATATAAATACTTAGTCAACCATAAAGTCAACTCCAAACCAAACCAAAAGTCAACCATTCAAACCATAACTAAATCAAACTTATAAAAGTATTAAAGAACTAAACACAAGCTCTCCACGAAAACCCGAACCCATGATGCATCATCTTCAGACCTGGAATGGTCGATGCTCTATTGATCCTAAGAGACTGCTTACCAAATGGGTCATCACAGGATCAATAAGGCACATCCATGATCGACATACAAAAAAGCACGTAATCAGCAAAGTTGAGTACTACATACTAAATAAAATACAAGTCCTAACATAATACTAATAAACATTAACTCAATAATAAATAATAACATAAATAATTAACAGATTGATTATACTGAACTAGACTCCAAAATTAATAGATTAATTATAATTAAATTGAATAGGCAATAAAAAGAGTTTGTCCAAACCAAACCAGTCTTCAATTTAGAAGACGAAGTATGGGCGCGACTCCGTACTCCCATGACCAACGATATCGATGTACTAATTTAAATAAAATAGGACACGGTGATCAATCCGGTCCCAAAAGCCATGGGCTACCACCATGTACTCCAACTCATTCTAGTCCAACACTTCAGACGTGCACAAGTCTAAAGCTTATTGTTATTCACTTTCCACTTTAGGTTATTAATAAATTATTTACTTGTTGTGACTCACAAAGTAAGGCAACCAACATAAATATCATGAATACACAAAGCTTTCATTTTTATCTTAGGATTATATAAGGTGATCAACAACTCAAATAATCCAAGAATGATTCCAATACTTAGTTTAATAACCAACCAATATTTATTTGTTGATCTAAGTCAACAATCAACCAACCTTTCCATAGGTGACTATCCAACTTACCAAATAAGGCTCACGGTCCTCACAAAGTAAATATAATAAATAATCCAAAGGGAACAACATGATCCAATTCATGATCCAATCAACAATATAAATATTAATCCCTCATGTCAATTAATAAAATAAAGTTTCCAATCCCACATGCTTGCATCAATCATTCATACAAACATATTATAACCAACATAGGCAACATGCTTCACACAACGGCATAAAACATGCAAAATCACTTGATTATAAGCCACATATGAACTATAAAAAGTTCCTTATACATGATACTACATCAATCCTACTCTTAGGACATGATACTAGTCTACTAACACATAGGTATGTACGTACCTTGTGTAGACAAAACAAGAGGTCACTTTCACAATCTTAAAAGTCGCCTAAAGAATATTCTCCGCCTACCAAATACCAACATAACCAAGAATCAACACTCAAATAAATTTCCAGCAACTTTAAAATATTTTAAACCCTCTTTAAAAGTGTTTAAAAACCTTTTTAAACATCAAAACTTCAACTATTAATGTCTCCTAGTATAGTACTACCATACTAGTCATTAAAACCCTCAAAAATCCATACTTTGCTATTTAAAACTCCACCATAAGCATACTAATAAAAATTCCAGCAACTTATATCATGTTTAAAACCCTTTAAAAGTCACTCTAATATAATCATAAACATTAGAGTACTCAATTTTCATAAACTATAATATAGTACTATAATTTCCAACTCTTAAAACATTAAAAATCCATGCTTTGATGCTTAAAACCCTAACTTAAACATAATTAATAAATCTGAATTTTAATTACTTTGCCATACTAAACATAAAATCTGAAATCTATATTTAAATCATCAAAGTTACATACTTTAATCATGAAAACATTAAAACAATACTTAAAACCTAAACCTAACATTAAAATAATATAGAGGAGGAAGAGAAATAAACCTAAGAAGAAGAGAAAGGGAGACACGACCGAGAGGAGGGAGGACCATCGGCGGCCTGCTGCTGTCGGCTGCAGGCGGCGGCTGGTGGCAGTGGCTGGGCGGCGCGGCTGGCTGGAGAACCGAGGGAGGAAGAAGTCGGGTGGAGGGAGGAGAGAGAGAAAGAAAATAGGAGAGGAAAAATTAGGGTGAGTAATTTAGTGTGGGGAATTTTTGGGCTCTCATGGGGTTTATATAGGTAACCCTTGTGGGTTTAGGGAATTGTGTTTGGACTTTTAAATCAATTGATTGGGTGCTTGAGTTGAGTTGGGCTCCTCTAACCCTTTTTTTAAAATCCTTTATACTCCAACTCAAAAATAATTAAACAATTTAATAACTTTCAAAGTATGACTAATTAAAATATTTGATTATTTAAAAACATTAAATAATCCCTTTGACTTTAAAATAGTCAACACCTTAAGGAATTAATTATTTAAATACTAAAATATACTTCATCTGTTCCAAAATAAGTGAAACACTTCTCTCATTTATGTGAGAGCTTTTTGAGACAAGTGTTTCACTTATTTTGGAACGGAGGAAGTATATAAATATACATTAAGATATATTTATAAAATTCATTAAATTGTGGGGATTACAACATCATCAAAACTTCATCTAACACCCATTGACCTCATATTTACAAAAGACTACAACTAACCAAGTCTTGGCAGCATCAAAACAAAACGCGAGACCTATCTTTCAAAAACACTAATCTTTAGAAGGCTCATTCTAATTTAATTCAAGATTCGTGCAAATCAACGACCTAGTCGGAGGTATAATTTCTTAGAGTCAATCAAATTAACAATCTTTTCTCTCCTTTTTTTTTATTTTCTTAAAGTTATTAACATTCTATTCATGATATAGATTGTTAACATATTCCTGCGACTGTAAATAGGTATGTATTACAACTAACTCCCTGCAATATTTTTTATTTCTTTTTCATAAACATTATTTTTATGATTGATTGCGATATTAATCACCTTGTATATTATTGTTAATCAAGACCTAAATA
The DNA here is from genome assembly GCA_947648045.1 of Beta corolliflora. NCBI lineage: Eukaryota > Viridiplantae > Streptophyta > Magnoliopsida > Caryophyllales > Amaranthaceae > Beta > Beta corolliflora. The sequence continues at coordinate 3,146,327 of CANSZD010000001.1, forward strand.
AATATTCTAACACTTAAATCAGATAATATGAACAACCTTCTAGGAACCCAGTAATATGATTGCTAAATAACATATCACCGAAAATTAGTCTTTTATGTGTTTAATGAACCAACGTAGACTAATTATTATATTGCATTAACATATTATGTGGTTGTTTAATTGCATAAAACATGACATGAATCGATATTAAGTAGAGGCCATCAGTGGGCGAATTTGATTCCTGATCTTATTCGTACCCTCACCCCCGAACTCAATCTACGGTTCATTGACCATTAACGACGGGAAAATCTACATTAGATAAGTCCCTAAGTTGTCCCTACGATTTCCTAATATCCAATTAGGTTTATGAGTCTTCCTTTATAGACTTGTTGGCGACTTCTCTCAATTTCAAAACTTTTTTCAATAATAACCCTTTAATGATGTAGTCAAATACGCGCTCACACCGTGTAGACGAATAAAACCACGCCTACAATTTCACTTTCGCATATATCAGTTTCTGCAAACTTATGCTTGTTTTGCAAGTACCGGTGTTCAAAGAGTGGTCTTAATTAGGTTGCAGAGTATCTAAAATTGTTCTCTGTCCCGACACGAGTACTTTAAAGTGGGGGCTTCTGTAGACACATAATCGTGTCTCCCCATTTGAGTACCCTATGATGACTAATACCTCACTCTAATTGGTCGGGATCGAAGAAAGAATAAGGAACGAGCATAAGATATATAAAATATTTTAGGCCCATTCTATATTCTAACCCTTTTTAATAACCCAATTTTTAAAACTTTTTTATAAATAGTGTTACTTAGCCCAGTTTTTAAAACGTTCTAAAAATAGCTTTATAAAATCCCATGTTCAAAAACCTTTTCAAAAATAGTTTTATGAAAGTCTAATTTCTAAAACTCCTCTTCTACCCCAATGTAATTAAGTGAGTTAATTAATTATATTAATTAGTTTTCTTAATTATCTAAAATATTTTCAAAACAATCTTTTATATGAAAATTATCTTTATCTAAAGTGTTTTCAAAATATCTATCTTTGTCTCAAATATTTTTTTAACATCTTTTCAATAAAAAATCTCTTAGAAACATAGTTATTTTTGGTTACCTATTACTCCCTAAACACCTACCACTATATAATACCCTCCTAATTCATACACCTCCCTAACTCGTACAAACCATAAATCCCTCGACAACTCATCCTGACTAACCCTCAAATTCTCTCGCCTTATAACATCACCTACGCCATCATCATCTAATAAGTGTATCTGATATCTCTGAAAATTCTGTGCTCCCAGGAGCACGGTGCACAAGGTGCACCTTGTAAATTTGTTCCATTTTTTATGAGTAAATGTTATATTTCAACAAATGTTCGTTTTAAGCATTTTTTCAGCGAAAAAATATGTTCTATTTTTCTTGAAAATTGTTCTATTTTCAATAAACAAATGTTCTATTTCAACAAATGTTCGTTTTTATATTTTTCAGCAAAAAAAATATGTTCTATATTCCGTAAAAATTGTTCTATTTTCAATAAGCAAATGTTCGATTTCAATAAATGTTCGTTTTAAGCTTATTTTTCAGCAGAAAATTATGTTCTATTTTCGATAAGCAAATGTTCTATTTTAAAAAAATGTTCGTTTAAAACTTATTTTTCAGCAAAAAAAAATATGTTCTATTTTCCGTGAAAATATGTTCTATATTTGATGAGCAAATGTTCTATTTAAGTAATTGAATTTTGGTAATGTTCACTTCAACAGTAAAATGTTCATTTTCGTAATTGAATTATGGTGATTTTCCACTTCAACAGTAAAATGTTCGTTTTCGTAAGTGAACTCTTGTAATGTTCCACTTCAATAGTAAAATGTTCGTTTTCGTAAGTGAATTCTTGTAATGTTCCACTTCAATAGTAAAATAATGTTCGTTTTCGTAAATGCTCTATTTTGCATTGTGGGAGCACAGTTCTCATTGTGTTCCTGGGAGCACAATCCACGGATTACTGATATCTCACCATTAATCTCATGCGCCACATCATCACTACACACCCCAACATGCATCACCATCAACATTAATCTCATCCACACTAATCATCATCTAACACCAACTCATACCAATTCAACGCACCTTACACTGACTACCTGATCATATACTCCATCATCATCATACCCTTTATCAAACAATAATCATCTACACTTTTCCTCCTTGATCCCACGAGACCAATTCACCGAATACATCTCTCCACAAATCTATACTCGAAACACATCTTCTTTTTTTTAAGGTTGGTTCAATATTCGATCCAAGATCCGTGCAAATCAACGACCCAGACAGAGATTGTCAATGTATTCCCGCGATTGTAAATAGTTATGTATATTATACTAAATCTCTACTCATAATATATTTATTTCTTTGTAATAAACATTATATTTTTTGATTGATTACAATATTTTTCACCTTGTATATCAAGACCTAAATAAATGTTCTAACACTTAAATCAGATAACATGGACAATCTGCTAGAAACCCAGTAATATGATTGCCAAATAACATACCACTAAAAATTATGTGTTTAATGAAGACTATTTTTTTAGGGTGTTTGAAAATATTCTCTGGTTGTTCTTTTGCATAAAACTTTCTATGAATCAATATTTAGTAGAGGCTAGAAATGGGCGAACGTGGTTCATGATCGTGTTAGTACCCTCATCCCCCGAACTAAATTTTTGGTTCATTGACCATTCATGGAGTCATGATGGAGAAATCTACATTGAATAAGTCTCTAAGATGTTCATAAGTTTCATAAATATCCAATTAGGTTATGAGTGTTCTTCTAAAGACTTGTTGATGACTTCAAAAACGTTTTTTTTTAATAAAACCTTTACAATGGGGTAGTCAAATACGCGCTCACACCGCGTAGGCGAATGAAAACACGCCTACACACGCTATATATTGTTGCTTTAAAATATGGCCAAGTGTAGGACGCACTCCAATCTCTAGTCAAGAATAAGAGAGCAATTCCATGGGTGGGTAGTTTTTTTATGACTAAGATCCAACATTATTGTTTGAGAAGTGTTTTGGAAGGACAAAACACAAATCCCTCTGGGGTAGCTCCACGCATGAAACATGCGCTAGTGGGGCAAGGACAAGACCTTATTGTGGCTCTAAAAATAGCCATGCAATATGTCTAACAAATATAATGCAAATGAATATGACACTGAATTTTCTAGTTTCACCCAAATATAATTTTTGTAATATTTAATTTTGAGGAAAATCTATATTTAAAAATAAATCGTCAGCATAGTTGCCAAATTGTAGGCATTTGGTTTTCATGTTTTAGCCTACACAATTTTCAGTGATGTTTTGGTTCAAAGAGAGTCGTCAACTTATTTTTAGGAAAAATCAATCAAACCAAAAAAGAAGAGATTTGAGTTCGTGGTGAATTTCCTTACTTATTCAATAAAATATTCAAATACATGCACATATTTTGATTAATTGCAGGAGAAGACAAATAAGTTAAAGGTTGATTCTTTAACACATAAGATCTAATTTTTGGTGATCACTTAATTAAATCACAAGATAAATAGGTACCTAGATCGATTGTTCAATTTTTCTTATTAGGCTTGACTTAACTAATTTACAGATCTAATTCAGCAAACAATATATAATAGGAAAAATTGGCGCAAACAGCACCAACTATTAGTTTGGTGCACAAAACAGCACGAACTAAACGAGGTGCGGTTAACAACACAAACTTCATAAGCTGGGTGCATGTAACAACATAAATGGAGATTTTGGCATGAGATTCCATTTACGTCGGGGAATCTTCAATATTTTAACTAATCAATTTCCCTTTTATTTTCCCTCCTTTTTGCTCCCAAAATCACGTGACCCCCTTTAAACTCTTTTAAACCCCCAAACTGATTTCCCAATCCAAAAAAACCCCCAAATTGATTTTCTCTTGAAAACCCTAGATGTTGAAGATGAGTGACAGCTCTTCATCAAATTCAAGGAAGAACGCAAAACGCTATGGAGGATGCTCGAATCAAATACGATACATTCATGGATTGCCTGCTGTTCTCCAAACAACAAAGAAGTTTTTGAGAACCATGGAAAACGATTTTATGGCTGCCCAAAATGGAAGGAAGATGACTGCTATTTTTTATTGGTATGACACTGAGAACTATGGACCTCGTGCTGTGGAAGTTATCTTAGAATATGCTGAGAAGAATAATGCATTACAAGAGGAAGTCCAACCGTTGAAGAAGAGATTGATGGCATGTAAGGAAAGCAAAAGTGAAGACATAACAATGGAAGGAATTCAGAAGCAATTTAAGGCATTGAAGACTGAGAACAAGAAATTAAAAGAGCAAGTTAGGACACTATGGGGAGTAGTAAAAATGGTTATTGTAATTATCCTTATTTCATGGATGTTTAGTGTAATGTTTTGAGAAGTTGTAATGTGGGAAATGCTTGTGTTATTGTAATGAAATTGTTGTTGAATGAAATGGAATGTTACCTTTGGAAATAAAATAGTCTTTCACAGTTGCAAATGAGTTGTTCCCATCAACTTGAAAAAGTAGAAATTTGCACCAAAAGTTGAACCATTCAAAATAGAATAACATTGCAATTCAATAAAGTATTACAACTTGATAGACAACCATGTTCTACTTCACATGACAACTTCCCATTCCCAAAAAATTCAGTTGAATAAGTATTTATAAACCACAAAAAATTGTCCCTAATATAACCTAAGGCCTAACATCTAGAAGTCATAATGCTTCTACTATGTTAAGTAAGTGTTTGTGCCTTTTCTAGGCCTTCCCCTTCCTCTAGGCTTAATTGTTGGTTGAGAGGTTGAAACATTATTCTGGGCAGATGTTGGGCTTTTCTTGTATCTGGTCTGAGTGCCTGATCTGGTCTGAGTGCCTGATCTGGTCTAAGTTCCTGATCTGGTCTGAGTTACCTGATACATTCTCAGAAATTGGTGCTTTTGAGCCCTTCTTTTAGCTGTTGTTGCTGCTCTTAGAACCCTGCATCATAGAGATAATTTTAGTTACAATTAAATGAAGAACAAGTGTTTCATTTGCAAGGTATGTTGACTCACTTTTTCACCATTTTTTAGAGTCTTAGCTTTGTTTTGTAGGCATGTTTTCTTGTTGTGTTTGGATGACTTGCATATACTGCATCTCATAACAACCCCATGCTTGCTTAACTTTCCAGCCTTGTCCTCTCTCTCATGTGCTGCCTTTTTCCTCACTTTTCTTAGTCTTCCAGCACCCAATTTGATGTCAGGGGCAGCAAGGGGAACTGAATTCTCTCCCAATACTTCTCACCTATAATTGGTTTGATTGATCCACTATAGGACAGTAGGTATGTCTCTTTTTGCAAACTGCTATGAACATACTGTTCACATGGCACCCTTAGCCAGTTGCAGCATACAATTGCATGTGAGCATGGGTATCCAGTTAGGTCCCATATATTGCATGTGCAAGTGAGCTTCTCCAAATCAACAGCTAATATATCCATGCCACACACAACCTCAAATAAACTAGCATGTGAAGCAAGCACCTGACAATTTCTTGCATAATCTTTGTTTTTTTTTTTCAATTTCTTCCTAACTCTAGGACATATGTTATCAGTACTCTTTCAATAAAAATCCTCTTCTGGAACAGTCTTTTCATACAAGCTTTTCTTATATCTTCAAGCATATCAATTATTGGCTTACTTCTAGCTTCTAATATCCACCCATTGAAAGTCTCAGCAAGATTATTCACAACAAGATTGCATTTTGTGTGATTCCTGAAACCATATATACCTACATAATGTAGTGGGGCTCAATGCCTTGAAATCAATAACAGCCTTAGAGGACAAAACCTCCATCTCAACAAGAGCTTTATCAAAGTCTGCCTTGTTGTATGCATAAACAACTTCCCAAAAATTTTCCTTCAAGCCTGCTGCTTTGTTCTTAGAGTGCCAAGGGGGGGGGGTAAATGTTCCTAGCACAATTCCTATGCTCTGCTTGAGGAAAAACAAGTTTCACACCTCTCATAATTGCCTGCAACACATGGAAGAATGTCAGAGTTGTACACAAAATACTAGGACAATAAGTAATCAGGGGTATTCATACCTTGTGTTGGTCTGAGATAATGGTGTTATCTTCTCCTCCAAACTCTGGCAGTTCCCTCTTCATGTTTTCCATAAACCATTCCCATGATTCATTGTTCTCTGCTTCTACCACAGCCCAACAAATTGGGAACATCTGATTGTTCTCATCTCTACCAATTGCACTCAGAAGTTGACCACCTAGGAAAGTCTTCAAGAAACAACCATCTATGCAAATAACTTTCCTACAACCCCTCATAAAACCCTCCCTTAATGCAGGAAAGCTGAGGTACAATCTCTGGAAAACATGCCTTTTGTCCTTCTCCATTTCTATTGTTTGTAGCTTGAATATGAAGTTCTCATCTTTGTGCTTCAACTCTTGCAGATATAAAGCAAGTTTAGAGTAATGCTTAGTTAAATCACCATGTATGATTTTGTGTGCCATTGATTTCATCATGTAGCATCTCCATTTGCTTAATTTAATGCTGAATCTATGTTCCATAGCCTAATAGACAACAATTAAAGCAAACAACAACACAAAAGATCAACAAACAAAAAAGACAAACCAACAATATGAAAAACAAATCTCGTAATCCCTAAATCAGCGCATTTTAAAAAAACCCAATCACAAACCCTAACTACTCATACGAAAATTTCCCACACCAAATTATGATTTTGAGCATAATTAGAGGCAATGTGCGAAAACTTACTGAATTTCTGCAACAATGGAGCTGAATTTCTGCAACAATGGAGCTTCGTGTTCTGCCAGAGGAAGATGATGAAGATGAAAGGGTAATTTTTTTGGGGTTTAAGGAAATGATTAGGTTCACGTGATTTTGGGAGCAAAAGGGAGGGAAAATAAAAGGGAAATTAATTAAGTGGGAGAGATTCCCTAAACATATTAAAATATTGAAGATTCCCCGACGTAAATGGAATCTCAGGCCAAAATCTCCATTTATGTTGTTACGTGCACCCAACTTATGAAGTTTGTGTTGTTAACCGCACCTCGTTTAGTTCGTGCTGTTTTGTGCACCAAACTGATAGTTGGTGCTGTTCGCGCCAATTTTTCCTATATAATATAATGGTGATCAGAAAATTGCAATTAGAAAGGCATATAATAAATATTCAAGACATAAGATTAATTATGAAGATGATTATGAGAAGAGATATTAGAAAGAATGTACAACTATATTTACAATATTGCGTCTTTCATGAGTTTAAATCCCTACATAATGAAATTTCAACAGTAAGTATATATGGAATGAATTGGAATTGACCCTCAGGATTACCTATGTCGTCTAGGTCTGACTGTACGAACGATGGAAAAATCAATCTTTAGCCTTGTGAAATTGAGTTCTTGAATGAAGATTCGAAGAAGGAAGAATGACTATTCTTGTTTGAATGTCTTTGAATGTTTGAATGTATTTGTGGAGAGTTAAGAGAAAGTTTTTTAGTATTTAGATTTGTGGAAGTGTATGTAAAATCCCGTGAGAAAATACAAGTGAAAACAGGGTATTTATAGTGCAAAATACGACTACGGTTCATATTACATAAGTTGCGGATAATAAAAAGGGGTTGCGCCCACGCAGGCTTGGCGCGCCTGACGCAACGAGCACGCGCTTTGCGCATGGGTGTCACACGTTAGACGCAAGACCATTAACCGTTTTGACTTATCTTTTATCGATAATTATTATTGAATAACAGATTTAAATCATAAAACCTGATTTTGTGAAAATAATTTAATAAAAGTTTTATTTAGAAAATTCAATTTATTAACATGAATAATTAAATGGGCTTGAAATTAGGTTTTACTTTAAAACATATCTATACTAATATATTAAAAGGCGTGTCTCACAACATATACACGCCACGTGGCACCTCTCTTACTCCACTAGAATTGTCCAATATGTACATATGTCATGTCAACTAACAAAAATAAATTGGCTTGCAAGAAGATTTGAACCCGTGACATCTTGCTATTATACATAGCACAATTACCATCTCAACCAACTTTTAATCATACTTTAAATGTCCACATTATTATATTTGTAGCTTTAAATATTGAGTTTTCTTTATAATATGTTAATGCGAATGGAAAAAATTGCATATCAAGTTCGGAAAAAGTACCACCCGAGACAACGCCCGGGTCCAAATACTAGTTTTGACTTAAAAGGTGTTGGACTTAGGCTTTTGATTGTTTCTCTTTCGTCCGGACCAAGTAGGACGAAAGTATGTTTCAACATTAGGCACTAAAAGGGGAGACAGATTTATGTGTATAGATGGTAATCAAAATTTTAGAGAATAAAATGGATATATTTTTACAAATTTATATTACAATGCATTACGATTACAGTCATATATGACCACTAACTATGACCACTAACTAAACAGACTGTTAATGGTTTTGCAGCACATTCATTGCTTTTCCTTGCAAAGAGATTTTAGCATATCACTCATTCAGGATTAAGAGTTTAATCCATGTGCTAAATTATGGAATTACTTGATGATAGTATATCTGTCTTACGAAATTTACAGAGAAACCTGAATCAAGCCACAACCATTTATATATTATACAGATTAATTTGGTGAATTTAGCTAAAAGCTAACTACTTAACCAGCCATTAACTGCAATATGAGCTTCCAAGATAAAGAAGTGCCTCCAACTGCAATACAAACGAACTACTATGTTTTATTGTTCGATATAATACCTTAAAGTTACAAAAATGCAGTACGAATTACAGATATCATTGTAGAATTGTACATATAGTTGTTACTGAATGCATAGCAACAGGTCACATAATTTGTCAAAATTTACATACAGAATCAAGTCACAGATTCTCTGAACTTTCTACATGATCCCAGTCAATAGACTTGTCATCAAAATTGTATTCAGGATGGTGAAGTCTACTCCGACCCAACCTACTCATCACAGCAAGACCTGGGACAAAGAAAGGTATAACAAAATCTGCTTCAAACAGGAAACTATTGAAAAGAAATATAAAGTCATAATACGAAATATACATCATAATATAGGAGTTGCAAGCGAATGTTTAAAGGAAGATTTATAGACCTTATGATTGAATATTGATCACAAAATGGACAAATACAAAGGGACTATTCAATCATAGGTTCCACTCTTTGACTTCTGGACTCTGGTTAATGGCATCAACAACTAAATTTACATCAAAGCTGAATACTTACATTTCACTAGCAGTTATCCAATGAGCTAATTAAATGAAGGGTAAAGCATAATAGTTGTTGAATAGTTGAACCTGCTGGAAGTGAAAGGACATACCTCCAGCTTCTGGACGTTTAAAGAAAGACTCAGCAGTATATATGGGGTATAAAATGAAAAAGATTTACCTTCAATCACCCTATATAAAGACGACCACCATCTATCTCTAGGAACTTGGTACTGTTCAAGAGTATCTTCAATAGCTTTATCGTGCTTTCCTTCCAAAACACCCTGCAGCGTTATAACTGCATCCTTTGTCTTCTTCAGAATATTATCCTCATCTTCGATCTCCAAGTGTTGAAGGTCATTCTGGGATGAGGTTAAACTGACAGCAAGGGCAAACTGAGCTGCAGCTGCCCATCGAGAAGATGCCAACCACCTCCTTTGCCCATCTAGCCTATTATTATCTCCAGTTGACGAGTTTTCTTCTTCAACTCTATGCACAAGGCTGCGCAAATATTGAGCATTTGCAGCTCCAGTGCTTTGAACCATCTTAGAGAAGGCACTTTCTTCATTTAGAAGAAGCTTTTCTGGGGTATTATATTCTAGGACCTGGAGGAATATAACTTTTAAACAACAAGCAAGATAATTATGTAACAAACATTTGACAAAGAACTCTATCTATGATAGGACTAAAATATTATTGACATTGTGAAGGACTTCCAGCCATATCTTCACTCTTCATAAGTGCATGGCACATAAGTAACGTAGATAGCTGTCCATCGGAGGAACAAATCACATCTTCAATGCTTAATAGCTATATCATAGATGAGTAAAATTTGGAGTTATCTTCATTACCTAGTAATTTTATTCTTTGAGATAAGCAGAACTTCTATTAACAAATGACGTAAATCTATACAAAGAAAAGGAAAGAATATGAGGGAAAAGGAAAGATACAAGACACTTTTACACCCAAATTAGTCAATCAGAGAATGTCTAAAGTTAATTCACATATCAAATAACTCTATGACACAAAAGAACATGATTTTAAGCTCGATATTGATAGACTCTGCTAGCTTGCACCAATGTCCACAAGCTTAGCGAATGAACTTCACGTCATAAATATCTTCTGCAAATTATCCAAGAAAGTAACAGCTGAACCCTTTAAGAAAAACAGTAAAAACTTGAGGTTGTTGAATGGAGTGGGTTCATGTTGCTATCATGTTGACGTTTTTGCACATTTTGTGGTTAAATCTCCTACTGATAGTTCAGTAACAACTAAACTGATATATGTATATTTTTTAATTACACAAAGTTGTTGCTATCTCTGATCTCCAGTTGGTAACCACATCAATCACTCAGTCAAGTAATCTATGCAAACTTCTCTACGTTCTCAAGCACTCCACTGTTTTGTTTATTGATGAGGTGTTTTTATTCAGTGTATGCAGTTCTTACTTAGCTTCATAAAACAGATTGTGAAATAAGAATTCCTTCACTTCTCACATGAAGAAAGAAAGAACAATTTCTCTAGATTGCTTGGCCATAGTTCATCATGTTTTTAGAAGGCTGATTCTGATAAGCTCCAAAATTTAACCCCCCTAATATTGCAAACAGGATACCTAAAATAGTATATTCCTAGCAAGGAACAAGTTATCTAGCGTTTAAAAATGCCATACTATGAACAAGGGATAAAGGCAAAATTCTGCAAGTCTTGGCAATTAGTTTTTTAACAAGAAAATTTTACATGTAATAAAAAAACTAATACTGATTCATATTTTTTTATTCATACAAACAAATTCTGATTGAATGCTTGGTAACTGATAGTCGAAAAAGTAAACTCAGCTGGTTTTTCTTTGATATGTGTCTCTTCGCAAATCATTTCCAGAACACTACTCAGAATTCCAGATAAATCAAGTTTCTTTCATTCATTCACAGCTCTAGTTCTTAACATAGGCTTTTGATTCATCAGTCTAATGTGCCATTTCGAAGCTCAACTGATATCTTTGGAGCTATGTTCAAAGCAAATAACACGATAGTTAACACATAACAAGGTAACATAACTAAATGTCGGAGAACATACCTTCCCAGCCTCAAGAAGAAGAACGCGATCACAGTCAATAATAGTGTTGAGTCGATGTGCAATTATGAGCATTGTACATGTTTTAAATTCTTCTCGTATGGTTTTCTGGATTAGAGCATCAGTTCTCACATCAACAGCAGCAGTTGCCTCATCAAGAACTAGGATCTTAGATCTCCGTAGCAAAGCTCGTGAAAGACTTAGTAGTTGTCGCTGCCCAACACTGAAGTTTTCTCCTGCTTCAGAGACCTTCAGAAACAATGAATATTAGTTGAACAATATTTCCTTTCGAATCCATGGAACCAAGAGAACACTAATCATATATCGGTTGAGGTACAATAGATACGACATCAAAGAAAATTTAAAGCTTTGGCAAATAATTGAATCCAATCGGGACTTTTTTTTAGGGGAATCCAATACGGGACTTACAAAACTATTATTGCATTTTTAAATTATTTCACAGATTCAAGTACAATAGTTTTCTTCTCATTTGATAAATGATGAAAGACTTATATACTCCTCCGTTCTTAAATAATTGTCCTGTATATTATTTTCGTCACTCCTTAAATATTTGTCGTGTTACCTTAAATGGGATACTTAACCCAACAAACCCACTCAACCATATGATGTGAGTCCCTCCACTAATGATATCTCTGTTACACTCTCTTCAATCTCGTGATGTGGGGCCTTCCATTAACACTCTGTCTTACTCAATTATTTATTTTTTCATACTATTAACTTAGTCTACCCAAACAACCTACAATCCCATACTATTACTTTTAATTGAGGACGGAGGGAGTACTAGATCATTATATTGAGGGGGTATCTTCTAATTACACAAAGGATGGGTTAGAGACCAAACCCTCAAAGACAAAATTCACCGAACCATAAAAAGCAGGGCTATATCAACATCAACCTACAAAAAAGTGGATCTCTGAACTACTCTCTCTCTCTCCCTCCCTCCCTCTCTCCCCCCCCCCCTCCCTCCCCCCTCCCTCCCTCTCTCTCTCTCTCTCTCTCTCCCTCTCTCTCTCCCTCTCTCCCTCCCTCTCTCCCTCTCTCCTCTCTCTCCCTCCCTCTCCCTCTCTCTCTCCCTCCCTCTCTCCTTCTCCCTCTCTCCTTCTCTCTCTCCCTCCCCCCCCTCTCTCTCCCCCTCCCTCTCTCCCTCTCTCCCTCCCTCCCTCCCTCCCTCCCCCCCTCTCTCTCTCCCTCCCTCCCCCCCCTCCCCCTCTCCCTCCCTCCCCCCCTCTCTCCCTCTCCCTCCCTCCCCCTCTCCCCTCCTCTCTCTCTCCCTCCCTCCCCCCTCTCCCCCTCTCCCTCTCTCTCCCTCTCCCCCCTCTCTCCCCCTCTCCCCCCCCCTCTCCCCCTCTCTCCCCCTCTCTCTCTCCCCCTCTCTCTCCCCTCTCCCTCTCCCTATCTCCCTCTCCCCCCTCCCTCCCTCCCTCCCTCTCTCCCTCCCTCCCCCCTCCCTCCCTCCTCCCCCCCCTCCCTCCCTCCCTCCCTCCCCCTCTCTCTCTCTCTCCATAAAATTATTCTTATTATATCTATTTGCCAATACTGAAGTTGCTAAAAAATAGTATATAAAACTTCTTCAACGATGGCATCTCCACAAATCTGACCAAGAGCCAATACACCATTCTGCCAAGGCAGTAAGGAATTACAAATTTTCAATTTTTTATTAGCTTTATGTATTTTACATAATCTCCACATTGTATAAATTTAAATCTGAATAAGGATGCGTTCTCTTCACCTGAATAACCCTGAACTGAACTGAACTTATCTGAACTGAACTTATTGGACCTGATTGGACTTGATTCAACTTATTGGACCTGATTGAACCTGATTGGACCTGATTGAAACTTATTGACCTGATTGGAACTTATTAGACCTGATTGAAACTTATTAGACCTTATTGAACCTAATTGGAACTTATTTAACCTTATTAGACAAAAAAAAATTGATGAGTAATAACATAAATATTACCCCTAACATAAATAATACCCCTCAAAATTTATTATGAAATAATAATTATTAAAATTTACCCTTCTAAAAAATAGTGATTATTAATTATCTCTTATGATTAACAATTTAAGAAAAAAAAATACTATTTATATACTTGCCTATACACAACTTTCACCATTAATATATCTAATAGTCTTGCTTTATAAAGCACTCTATTCGACAAAAACCAGAGTCCTTGGCCTTTCTCAATCAACTATACCTTAACCTCACCAATGGTGTAAGTGTAACTAACTAATATCCGCTCTACATAACTTATTGTTCTTAAAACTATTTTAATTGAAATTTTTCATAGCATCTCTATAGTTTTCTAATCTTTTTGAACACTTCTTGATGTCTCTTAATTTTTCGAAACATTTATAAAAAATTTCGATTTTTTCAAATTTTACTAAACTTTTCATAATTTTATCCAACTTTTCTTATTCTATTAAAACTTTTCTAGAATTTATAAAAATTTTATTTATTTTTCTAAAAAAACAGAAGAGACTTAAGTGGCAGAACTCCAAAAACAAAATAATGGGAGATATTATAAGCAACAAATTTGTGACACTAAAATATGACATAGACGGAGCACCCAAGGAGGAAGATTTTGAGCTCATTACTGCAAACATTAGCACATCGTCCAACATTTATTGCTAACAGTGAGAAATTGCCACACAAGGAAAAAGTTATCTCTCACTCCACTTCAATTCTATGACTAAAGTAGTAGAACTCATTAACTCATTTAATTCTATGACTTGAAGGCAGTAGAATTCATTAACTCATTATCTCTCACTCCACTTTCATCTCTCTAAAAAACTGGTTACTTGTGAAAACATCATGATACTATACATTGTTAACCTTATTTGACCATGATTATAATATTTTTTAATAACAACATAATCAGCTAATAGTAATATGAATTATAAAATAACAGATAATAATACAAGTATAATACTATACATTGTGGTACTTTAATTAAAAAATTTAATAATAACATAATAATCAGCTAATAGTAATATGAATAATAAAATAATAGACAATAATACAAATATAATACTATATAATAATCATAGTGGCACTTTAATTAAATTTTTAATTTAAATTTATTGATCATTGACTATTTGGATCTTATTGGAACTTATTGGACCTGATTAAACCTGATTGGACCTGATTGGAACTTATTGCACCTGATTATACTTATTGGACCTTATTGGATCTGATTGGAACTTATTGACCTGATTGGACCTAATTGAAACTTATCTGAACTGAACTGATTGGACCTGAAACTTAATTTATTAAGGTGAAGAGAACGCACCCTAAGAGTATTCCAAATATGTGGCACATTGCTCACTCTTCATTCAAAATGTGGAGCTTTATTCGGCCAACAGAGGTGGCTTTTTAATATCTAGATGGTGAGAGTTGTGCGAGAGTCGAGAGAGAGAGATAATTGGTCTGTGCAAAAATGAAGAATGAAAAAAGGTGGAAGAGTGCTTTGAAGAGTGGAGGTAAAATAGGGGAAAGGAAAGGAGAGCTCGAGTCTGCTGAAAAATGAAGGGAAGAAGGGGAAAAAAGGGCTCATTGAAGAAAACATGCATGGAATCCGGCCAAAGCAAAGCGCAAATGTACTCCATAAGGTAGATTTTTACAAGGTAATTTTTAATAATGAAGTTGATTCTAATACAGAGTTCTACTTTTAAACAAATTTTCCAAATAAAAATAGACAGATAGATTTAGGCTTATGTGAAAACCACCTTTATGGTAAGAACAAAGAAACATGCAACTGAGAAGAAAAAAGACGAGAGTTCAGAAACCCACATCTACTACCTACACGATGCATGTTTTCAAATTGTAGTGCAAATTGGTAAGTTTTTTTATATTTGCATGTTTTTTGCATATGCCTATTTTTTAACAGCAAGTGCATAATTTTTCAACTGTGTGCATGGTTCTCACCATAAAAACTGATCTCACGGCCATAAGGGTGGTTCTCATGAGAACCTCACCCAATAAACAATATCAGCAATATACACATTTATACGAGGAAACTTGATTACTTAAAAGTTGCAAAAACTACTCCAGATAAAATACCAAGCAAGTACCAACACCTTGAAGAACATACCTCAGCATCCAAACCTAAAGGATTCCTCCTGATGACTTCCTTCAAATGGGCCCTCTCCAAAGATTCCCAAAGGTCCGCATCATTGTGCTCGTTGAAAGGATCAAGATTAAACCTAACAGTTCCTAAGGATACCAGAAAAAGTAACGCTCATTAGTCGTTAATACTCTTTCAATACGAGGGAACTTTCTAAGAGTACAGAAATTTGGCAACTGCACATAATTACAGATTCAATTCACTGAAACCATAAGACGCTCCTAGGGCCCTACTCACTACAGTATATACTATACAGTCTAAAGAACAGAAAACAACAGTAACTATATAGCCGGGCTCATGCCATGGAAAACTTATGAAAAAGCTAGATTAACATGACAAGCACAGTGTTGATGTTAAATATGAAACAACTCAGCTTGAGTCACAAGGAGACGATTAAGATCCGATTCATGACTATCTTGGTTCAAAAATTAATTTTACAATAAAAAAAGTGTCTTAATTCCAAGGATTTCAATAAACTGACTGATCAAATCCAAACCAGATTCAGCAGTAGGGATCAGCACAGGTTAGGAGACAGAAAGGCAAAACAACCAAAAACAAATGAAGAAAAGAAAAAAAGCCTGCTAGGAGAACAGACATTCAAGGACGAGTTATGAGGGAAGATGTTGAAAAATTCACAAAACCACCTTCATGTAACAGAAATTTCAAAGCAAGCAGATAGCTACAGCCTACAGATGATCAATCCTGTTAGCACCAAAAAGAAAGAACTGAATTTATATTAATCATTTTTTATGATTTTGCCTCGGCACAAATTCCTAACGTTTAAAATTAAGATAAAAAATAAAAAAAAACCTTAAAGGTCTAGTAAATAGTAATCATTACATCATTGCATTTACACCCATTTGTAGCTGCTGTGGCAACTATACTTTAATCATCAAAAATTTTACCTGCAGCTCTCTTTAAGTGAGAAGTAACACAATGAAATGCAAATCTACATATTTGAACAATTTTTTATTGTTTAGTGAAATGCAAATCTATATATCTGAACAATTTTCCATTGTTTAATACATCCAATGATAAGCTAGACAATTGCACAGAAATGTCAACAAAATAAGAAGTTGACAAGCAAAAATAACATTAACATGTTTCAAAAGTAATTCTCAACGTAATCCCAATGTAACCTATTCACCTCTCATAAAAGGGGCTGCGAAGGGGAAAAAGACAAGAAACCTTAACATCGAGAGGAATCGTAAAGATCAAAAGTTAACTAGAACCAAGACTAGATGAAACATACCTGAGAACAAAACAGGTGCTTGAGGTATGATTCCCAGAACTTTACGCAAATCAGTGAGTCCAAATTTCGCAATATCACAGCCATCAATTAATATTTTTCCCCTTTCGAGTTCTACAATACGGAATAACGCATTAAGCATGCTCGATTTCCCTGCCCCAGTTCGTCCAACTATTCCAACCTTGTCACTAGGGGGTACTGTGAAGGAGACACCATGCAGGACAGCAGGAAGTTCAGGTCGGTAACGTAACACCACATCTTCAAACTTGATAGAACCTGAAGAAGGCCAACCAGGAGGAGGACGGTTGCTTTCAATAACAGGAGGTGCCTCAGAAGGCAAATCAATATATGTTCCAACCCGTTCAACTGAATTGAAATTATTTTCTGCAAGACTTGCAAGTCTAAGCACACCAGTCAATAGTCCTGTTATATTCAGGGCATAGCTAAGCAGCAACCCCATAGTAGAGGCAAATGCCTGCTGGTTCTCCGCCCTCCCATTCTGCATGACAGCAAAAGTTGCTGTAAGCCATATCATGAGGCCACCTAACGTTTCCAAACGGATAGCAAGCCATCGGTTCCCACTCATGTTCACAAGACTGAATCTGATATTATTGTCCATGGACTTCCCATTGATGTTCGCCATTCGATCATAAGCTTTGTAAGCTCGAATAGTTGATAGCCCATTCAATGCTTCCCCAAATTGTGCATATACAGGTGATCTGGAAATTGAATCCAAACGTTTGACCTCCCGTGCAGTGCTCTGTGAAATAAAAGAATGTTATCCACAAGTGTACTTTACAAGGAATTTAGATTTGGAGGAAACATCCTCTCAGATAAAGCTTATACAATAGATGAGACATAGACTCTGAAGGAAAAAGAGAGGAAAAGATATGAATTATCTCTCCAAAGACATAAACAATATGAAAAAGACCCACCCATATGTCGATAAAATAATTACTTTCAAATCCATAGGAAAAGGAGAAAATTGTGAACAAGAATCACAAGTAACACCTCTGATTTCTCTGAGTTTATATCTTCCATAGAGAAAAACAAATCACTACTATGACATAGGAGATAGGACTACAAAATATATCCGAGAGCCACAAGTCCTCAAACAGAACCCTAATCATACAAAATAACTGTCTTATATCTTCGTAAGGCAATAATTGTAACCTGTTCATTACATAAGTTATTGGTAGCCAGAAATAAAGTGATGTCATATTTACAAACAAAAATAACATACTCAGGGCCAAATTTGTCTCAAATAGTAAGGGGCTCAATGCTCATGAGCTGGGGTTCATGGATCATAGACACATGAAATCAAACAAAAACAAGTTAATGTTTGGAAATATTCAGACGCTACAATTAAGAAAAACGCTTTCTTAATAAATACAAAATTATAATAGTGTGACATAACATATGCTTGAAGTTCACAAAAGTCGAATTCCCACCTATTTCACTCATCAAATTTGTGGAACTATTTTAGCATATTGCACAAAAGTCTAGAAGATCACAAATTCACAATGTTTAACACAAAATATTCTTAGAAGTTAGAATTCTGGACAAAATCAAGAGCTTTTGCGAGGTTATAAAGAAGCCAGAAGGCCAGATATACCTGATAGTATAAATAGGCACCATAGAACAAGACTAGAAGAGGCATTATGGCCCACAGAGACATAGTGCTCACAATTCCAATCAACACAAAAGTTGAAATAAGCTGCGAGACCTGGTTCAAAAACATATTTCCAAATATCGCAACATTTCGATCTATGTCACCAAGGTCCTTTGCAAATCTGTTGATGACCCGTCCAAGGGGATTGGTTTGGAAAAAGACCATAGGTGCTCTAAGAATAGAGTTAAGCATAGCATCATGGAGTCTCTTAGCCGCATAGAGACTTGAATTGATCAACCAGTAAGAATTGAACAATGTAATCAGAACCTGCACCAAGAATATACATCACAAATGTAGTTCTGGTAAGTACAACCAAAATTTCATCTTCATAATTATCACTTGGAATATTGGAAAAACATCCCTTTAGACTGTAATAGAAAAACAGTTGAAAAGAAACTGAAAAAAGGGAAAATAATTTACACAATTTTTAAACTTAATTTAACAACAATCACCTGACCAAATGATAGAAGAGCATAGACTAGATTGTAAGTTCCTGATCCATATTTGTCGGGGCTGCTTTGATCTGTCCAAGCACTCAACCATGTGCTACTTGAAACGCGCAGAACTTCTGTTAAAATGTAGCACATAAGGAGTATGATAACCACCCATGTCCCTCCAAGTGCGTTCTTGTACCTGCATTCACAAGAAGTGAATTTCTTTTTACATTCAGTCTATTGGATTATTTAGATGATTATAATAATCAATAGAAACAAGGGAGAAGTGGTTATAGTTTTCTGTTTGTCAGAGTAGGATTTGATCGCAGTCAGTATTGCAACAACGCTGAGAGGTAATGAAACTGTGAGGAAATAAAACAAGCTTTCTTCTTCAGCATTGCAACAAAAGTCCAGGTCCAGTGAGATTGAACCGTAAACGCTTGTTTCTTGGAACATGTTTTGCATATCATTGGACACGGTCTTTCAAGGTAAGTATATGTAATTATATTTCTATTCAATATCTTCTATAACTTTTTAGAAAAAATTACACTCATTTATAATATCAGGAAGAATGAATAGCATACAACATCGATCCTTAACAGCGCAACGAGTCCACTATAAACGAATGAATCAGAAAAAACCGTCAAAATCCTTCAACTTTCCCCTCATATCTCATAGGTAGATGAATAACAATACCCACCTAGCCCAATTTCAACTCAAAGGCAGCAGCAACACCATGAGGAGGGATTGGAAGCATAGACCCAAATGTAAAATCTACTCACTCAAACATGAAGATATGTACAAACAATTTGAATCCACAAATCCATAATTAGAGTGGAAGCTCAATAACTTGAGTATCGAATCTCTTACTCAAGCCAATTTTTCCTTTGGCAACAAAAAAGGGGGAAAGTTACCTTCTTTTGTTCATCTTTTTGGTCACCATATTCAACACCAGTTCTCCCAGATAGTAAACAAGCAATGAGATTTGAGATAAAAATAATCAACCTAGCATCATTTACTTTACCTTTAGACGTATGATGTTAGAGATAGTGCACTTAGTATCCAGTCTAACCTAGCAAAGCAACATCTTTTAAAACAGAAAATCAGACAGATGACATGATATGCCCCTCACCATTTTTGGCTAATGAAGCATAGGGCAAGCTGGAGCACTCAAAATGACAGCCATCATTTAGGCAATAAGAGATAAGTAAACATCTTTTAAAAATGATGCAAACGAGATTGATGACATGATCTGCCCCTCAATGCTTTTGGCTACTAATGCATCGACCAATATTGGGGCACTCAAAATGAAAGCCATGATTTCGGCTAAAGCAGATAACTAATTTCAAAACTACGCCAGTAAACAATTTATCATCAAATTGCGACTGTTGTAGGTTTTATAAAGTAGTTTCCTATACCTCATTAAGACATTCCAACTGACAACACCAGTTTCTCGTTCTTCCTGTTTGATCAGAACAGATTTTGATTCTTTAGGTTTTTTTGACTCAGTTGTGTCTCTCGGCTTATCAACTAAGTTCCCATTTTCTACAGCTTTTGGAGCCTTTTCGTCATTGATCTCAAGATCATGGTTCTCTTCTGTATATTCTTCCATTTTCCCAGCATTTTCCATCAGTTTTTGGAACATTATTCCGTTTTCAGACAATTCCTCAAAAGTTCCTTCTTCTTTAATCAAGCCATCATGAACCAGAATGATTCTATCAACTTGTGACAGAAAATGCAACTGGTTTGTGACGAGTACCCTAGTTTTACCTCTTAGCTCATCCTTGATACATTTCTCGAATACCTACAGATAGTTCACATTTAAACAAGTCAAGACCATAACGCAGCACATGGGGTGCTAGTAAGCTAAGATAAAAGAGAGGAGGCCATTTAAAAATTAAAGACCTTGAAAAATGAATAATGTATACATCATAGTATATAACATTACAGGATTTACTTTAACCATTCTACAAGAAACTCATGCACTCCAACAAACTAGTTCACTGTATGACCCCTTATTTTTCTTCCATAGAAGAGAATATCCCAGCCAACCTTTTGTTTCCCCAAGGATCTTTCTTCTCCAGCCACCATCAACACAGATAAGCACAAAGTAGTGGTCATCCTTCTCAAACACAACAATATAGAACCAGAGCTGTGGAAAAATGGAGAATAAAATACATGTAGATATTGTATATCTAGAAAGAAATGTATTTATCATCTAAAAACATTTATATAGGTGAAAAGACTAGAGATAAGTTTATTCCAGTTAAAAAAGGTGGTCATTATTGATGGGTCGGAGTTCTAGTGTTGCCATTCATAAAGGATGGGAATGTTGAAACTTGAAACCAGTAACGATGACATAGTTTATACACTCAGTAATGGTACGCTGGTGGAGTGTAGGTTTAATGGCTATGGATTGCAATGTGGTAGTCAGCGCACTCCAGTTCGATAAATCTTGAGGCTTATGCCTGATTTCTCATCATTTTCTGCCATCACAGATAATGCTAGTTGATCTTTTTTTTTAGAGGAACGTTGATCCCAAGAAAGGTAAGCCACACACAAAATAATCATATCTGGTACAACAAGCAAAATATATTTGAGCAGAAGACTTGATACATAAGTATGATGTGGTCTTAACAGCCAGCAATATATATCAGCATAAGAGACATTCATATAAAAAATTCCAAATACTCCTGTGCCCTACAGAAAACAATAATCATGGAGATTGGATTGACTCTTGACATTGATAGAAGAAGATGACTACTGATTTGGGCTTATCGATCTTTCTCTGTCCTATCGTCTGCAGCTGTTTTCACTTTCCTCGCACTTCATACGACTGATGGTTGTTTCTTTTGTTTACATGAATTTTTTTTTTACCTTGAATTCAAAAAAAACCCAGGCCATGATTATTAAATAACGCAATTGAAGTCTCCTTCTCCAGCCATTTAGCATCAACCAGATGAGATTTTTTTTTTCTCTCTCTCTCCGCCCTTCCCTCTCTCTAACTCTGTCCTTGAATGGCTTGCGCAAGCAGACATGTCCCACTGACAAATGGAGGACCTGACCCAGATTTCGTAGCCAGTATCTTGTTGTGTCATCTTGACACGGGTTAAGGAAACATTGCCGAATCCAGGTAACATAGAAGAACAAAATAACACAGACTAAATGATACACTACCAAGTGCCAACAATAAAAAGTCACGAGTAACGGAACCAACTAATGAAACCCAAGAAAATTAACAAATGAGAAGTCCTATAGGTTGCCAACAATTACCTGTCGACCCACATGAGCATCTAGAGCACTCAAAGGGTCATCAAAGATGTAAACATCTGAATCGGAATAAACAGCCCGAGCCATTGATACTCTTTGCTTTTGTCCACCACTGATGTTTACTCCTCTTTCACCGATCTCAGTAAGATCACCACCCTGATTAACGAATAAAACAATGAAGCCAGATATTCAAACACCCGTGAGAATCAATATGAATCTAAAATGGAATCAACGAATGATAACCATTAAACTTACTGAAAGTAATTCCAGGTCATGCTTCAAGGCAGTGACATCTATTGCCCTCTCATATCGTGTAGGTTCAAAAACTGACCCAAACAGAATGTTATCGCGTACCTAACAGAACAAATGTTTAGGAGAGACACAACTTTCTCATATGATGCAACTATATAAAAATATATCACTATTCATATTTTAATTGAAAAAGTAGAGATTACAAGTGCTCTTTAGCAAGGGAAAATTACTCTAATTTTTTAACATCATCACTGCTATCAGAGAGATAGGTACTGAAACCAGACACAATAGATCATACAGAAACAACTCACAGTGGCATTGAATATCCAAGAAACTTGTGGAACATAAGCAACTTTTCCTCTAATGGTAGCACTTGTATCAGGAGACATTGGAGGAAGCTCCCCAAGCATTGAAGATATAAGTGATGTCTTTCCTTCTCCAGTACCACCAACTATTGCAACCAAGCTTCCAACAGGTATATCTAAATTTATATTGGCTAGTGCGGGCTTCTCTGCCTGAAGATATTTATAAAAAAAAACATTTTACATTGTTAGGAAAGGGAGCCACCCAAGCCCAATAACGTTCAAAGGCTATACATCTTTTCAAGAGTGCAGTAATATGCATAAATAGCTAATATGATTACTAAGCAAAATTAAATCATAAGAAACCAAACCAATAAGCAAATCTGCATATAAAAGCAGATAATAGCACATTAGAGAAAGCTCACTACATACAATAGCCTATGCAAACCTTTAACAACACGGAGATAAGAACTACAAGTACAAGATCATTGGATCCATTACCATCATTAAGTAATTGTTTACATATTTGTGATGAAAGACTAATTCTTATTTTTCAAAATAAAATTGTTGCTTAGTCCCCATAGCTACAGAACCCATCCAGCACTATCCCAGGGATTGGGAATAAGGCATATGCAGAAGGTCCCAAAAGTTGAGGATAAACCATCACCCTTATATCATACAACACAATCAACGCAGGATTTCTAACAAGACTTCTGCCAGTGGAAAGATATGGGGAATCAAATCTACTCTTCTGCAGAATTTAGCCATATATAGAGTTGTTTTCCTTTAAATCCATCAATTGGAAAGGCAAGACCAACTGCATACTTCAGAAAAATAGAAAGAAGTGAAATTTGAGCAAACATACCACTATTCCAATCTATCCTCGATTACATTCCAAAAAGTCATGTCTACAGTCTATAAGCAAGATCACATGTAATTTGTTCTACTGCTTTTTTTTGGGGGGGGGGGTAAATACAGGAGATTTTCTCAGATTTTAGAATTGGAAATCTTCAAAAGGATCATTTTCCTCTCACGAATAAGACAACTTTAGAATGTACATAAGTAGATATCATTTCAGAACCATTCTGATAAGCATCACGTCAAAAAGATGCTTGGTGCTCTTACATCCACAACTTTAGGCATACACCACTTTGGAAACACCTGATTTCAGAGCACCTATGCTTTTGTGCTATGTTTCACTTGCAACTAGCATCAGTATGACTAGCGGTGATAATGAGCCTAGCTTTCTCGCAAACTACTCGAGCTCGACTCAAAAAATTTATGAGCAGAGCCCAGCTAACGCAGCTCGAGAGCCTTGTGAAACAGGCTCAAAGTATATATATATATATATTAACTATTTAATTTTACGTATTTGATTAGTATTCACTAATAAAAACTTGCACCGTACTTGTGAGTTTTATAACTATTAGAAAAAGCTTAACTACAAATTATTTTAGCATCAAAAAGGTAGTACATGGTAACAATTTCTGAGCTCAAGTTGAGTTCTAAACTAAGTTAAACTTGAAAATTTGAGCTCAAAAAGGCTAGCTCAAATATAAGTCTGGCGAGCCAAGCACAGCAACCCCAAGTTCGAGCTCGGCTTGGCTCGGCTCATTATCACCCCTAAGTATGATTAATGATATACTAAGAAACATCGTAAGATATTGGAATCCAGAGATAGCGAGATGCCCCAATTTGTGGTGCAGCAAAAAAACGCCATAAAAATATTAGTGGACTACATGCTACATATTCTTTAGGAAAGTAAATGTGAGTAAACCTTTGAATCCCAAGAGAAATTTCCATTTTTAATTGAGATGGCTGGTAATCCTCGATCAAGAGGTGGATTTGGCAGGAGGACTCTCCCCTCAGCAAGCAATAGTTCTTCTAAACGTGCCAGGGATACATTCGCATTTACAACCTGTCAGCAAAAGGAAAGGGAACCAGGTGTAATCAGCTAAACAAAAATTCTGATACTGACCACCAAAATAAAAAAACTATAATAACAATTAGAAAATCTGCACAATGTACATTAACCTGCAAAAGAAGTACATATGAGTAAGGGACTGAAATATACAAACCACACATGTCATTCTATGACACCATCAGACCACGAAACAGCAAAAAAGAACTAGCAGAATTGTCAAATACCTGAGTTATCATATTTGGAAGCATAAATAGGGGAAACCGCAGCACTGCAAATAATGAAAGTGATGTAAATGCCCTCGCTGGTGTCAAATCACCCCCCAGCAGTGAGAACACCCCAAAAGAGACCACAGTAACAAATACAGGTATACTGTTAAGTATAAAACTGTTGCACTGCAAATGCAAAACAAGAAAATATGTCAGAAAGCCACTGGAGAATACATCCAACTCCAATGGTAGGAAAAGAGAAAAATGTAAAGCATATGCATGAAATAATGAATAGATAATTTTTTTTAAAAAAATTACGTTTAATCTTCTACAGAATCTATTTAAGACCTCAGAATGAGGTTTATCAGTTTCAGACACAGATGAGTAAAAATACATGGTCATTTACATAAAAACCATCAAAATTCAGGATACAATAGTATACTTGGCATAAATAGAATGATTAAAAATTTATGTCACTAATCATTTTATAATAGATGTTACTGATGCGCTAAGGAGTAAGGCCCAAATAGACATGAGGCATCCTGCACCAATCAACACGGGGCAAATTAAAAATTGCTTGGACTAATCCACTCGTAGCACGTGGCAGCCTAGCCAATTGAGCAGTTTGCCAAACACATTCCCTTTTCATCAAGTTGTATAAAGAGGCAGCCCTCACTCCTAATCCCTGGATGGCTAACTTATTTGTTCCATTCTCTACGGAATAAATTTCCATTGCACAGCCAATCATTGGCAAGTATTACAGTAATCACCAAGCCTCTGCCACAAAGAATCTTATGGATACCCCCTTGATTGATGCCATGACACAAATTCTCATGCTCTGGCTCTGGCATTTTGTTAGCAAATTTCTCTAAGTATTATCTTTCTCTCTCTTCCTTAAGTTCCCTCCTTCTTTGACCCAAGCATTGGATGGATATTATCCCCAAACAAACCCCAGGGTCTGATCTTCTCTGTTTTGTGTGGCTATTGGATCTGCCTGTGGTATATTGTGCAAAGTCTTTCTCAAGTTCATCTGGCTCAGCAATATAACTTCAGCTCTCTACAGCAGTTATGCAAGTAATAGAAAAAATAGGACAGATATATTTTAAGGACAAACTAAAATCAAAAGGATGTTATTCATGACAAGAAGCAATATGTGAGTGATTTCAAGCGCTATACTATAGGTGAAAGTAGCATACAATATATAAAGTTCCTTTTTCCCAATACAAGGTTTTCATACCGCTGCTAGTAGCTGTGCTTGGCGAAACCATGACAGTTCTTCCCCTCGTATGCTTTGGACTTTTCCCTGGAAACTAGTCTCCCATGCATAGCATCTGGTCACATTCAGTATAAGGAATTTTATTAGCTCCCATTTGTCCCACAAAACCCAGGGAAGAATCCAATCTTACAAGAGTTACATACTTCACAGTATCCATGGCAGCCAATATTTCATTCATGAGGCCGATTCTCTTGTCAGTGCGCTGTAATCCCTCTTTGGTCAACTTCTGCATCTTGCTAATGACATAAGTCTAGCAAAGACATTGAATAAGAGGCATTATTATGATTGAATAAATAATAAAGAAATCAACTTACACAAGAGTGCTTCAAAATTCAACTGAAAGAACGTGCATCTCCAATCCCCATAAACCCGAAGCCCCCTAACATGGTGGGGGTGGCCAAACAGTCCCATACCCACCTTCTCTATCGAGAGACAAACATAAAGTATTCATTAATCTTTTCATTAGGGCTGCAACTTCAAGGTCGACTGCGAACGAGCATCTAATGCACTATTAATGGATTCTGCCTGCTATGGACAGTTTAGAGAAAGACATACACTTCCCATATCTTATATACTACTCCACCCTTTTTACGACAGTTAACTTTTTTTAGGCCATATTATTTTCACTCAAACTCTTAATACTGTTGCTCATAAATTTAAAATACCAATGTGATGTGATCTATTAGTGTTGAATACCATTATAAATTTACAACAATCTACAACTCCTTAATAAATGTAAGTAACCTTAAAAAACACTAATTTTGGAATGGAGGATGTAGCATTGGAGATGATATTGTGATATATTGATCACGAGCAAGTAGAAGTTCCGCAGATTCATCACATATATTGGAAAGCTACAGAGTTTTACCCGGAAAGCAATTTTGTTCGGTACGTGACGAAAATGGATACGCAAAACGCTGCTTTAGTGAATCAGGTACGATGAGTGCAATAGAGTTCAAATTTCAAAACAAGTAACTTCATTTAATAAAAAAAGTGAAAAGAATTTAACATTTGCTACTTTGTTTTTGACTGATTTAAACTAGGAAAGAGAAAAGTAATAGAGTTGGTGGAGCCAATGGATAAAGTACTTTCTATTACTGAAGGAAACCAGTTTGCGACTTGGAGTGGTAGATAGGACTATGGCCTGTGGGGATTTATCATGCATCAAGAATTGTTACATATTCAAAAAGGTGCTAGACACCATTCAATACTAGTAAAAAAGGCACAGGTTCACTAATACGGTGGGTAGATCTAATTAATTCAGAGACCAGAAAACTAAAAAAGAAAGTGGGTCAGTGAGTATCTCAGGAAGGAAGAGAGAGAAAGCACAAGGACTGAGCATTGAGAGGATGAAAAATCAGTGTTAAGTCTCTTTTCTAGAGTCTTCTCCTTCTCTACTTCTTCTAACAGTTGTGGATCCAAGCAGATCACCTTCCAAAAGTTTCCCCTAAGGTTTTGGGACGTTCGACCCAGTTTGCAGTTCATAGGTTCAATTCCCAAACCGGGTAGCACTGACTCACTGAGCCTATATATGGCAGATTAGTTAAACAATATGGGGCAAGGGCATCAACCTTCTTTGTGTGAAGTCGGGGATGATATTGATCCACAGATACAAGCTCCGTATTTGGCAAATAAGTTACAATAATAAGCCGGAGAATCTTACAATATTCTACCTTGTCTATCAATTTATTACTTGAAACAGAAAATGGAAGAGCTATTAGATGTTTCCTTTACCCAACCTGGCCAATCATTGACATATAATACATTCAGACATTTAAGGATAAACAACTTAGATATAAAATTACTTGTAATCCAATTTATTTCTATTGAAATGCAATGCATTTCACTCCACAAGCCAAGCAGCAGAACCCAACTGTTGATCTTCAGATCTCAGTTTAAAACTAGATGTTCGTTAAACTAGGATCTACCAATTACAGAATCAAATCTATTCTTCTTACTGGTGATTTCACCATTGTAGAAGAGAAGTTACAGGTTGATCAAATCCTAACAGACGTTTCGGGCTTTAGCAGCCAACTGAACTAAGTCCTGAAATGGAAATACTAATGGGATGAACAATTTTTGCATCTGATCAAATTATTACAAAAAATAAGTTATTTCACTACACTAATCAATACTCGATGCCAGTTTATAATATAAAAAGTAAGAATATAGGTTTATTGTATTACCAATACAACATTCTACGTCCATTGATCAATACAAATTCTAACAGGAGTTAATTAAATGCACAAAATGTATAAAAGCCGTTAACATACCTTCTAAAAAGAAAAGGAGGGAATAGTAAGACGACTGTCTTTCTTACCTGTATTGGGAACAAAAGAACAAGCATTAAAGCACCAACAATTGAAGCTACTCCAAGCTCCCTGTAAAGAAGAACCATAGCGATAATGATACGAAAAGGAGCCGACCACAATGTATGAAGTGACTGGCAAATTTGCTGCAGTAACAAAAAAAAACCACATGAGATATACATATCGATAACAAAAAACAAGGAGCCATTAAACAAACAGTAAAGTCGGATGTTCTTTTACGAAATTCTAAAATTCCAGCAGCTATCGAATTGGATGTTGGATGTTTTACAATTCCCCCCTTACTCAAAATTTCCCAATTCACCCAACCCAAACATAACCCACATCAGACCATCCAAGACATCTCTTCACCCAAAAACTCATCACAAGTGGCACTACAAGGCTTAATCAACGAGCAGCAGCAACATGAGGCGCATAACACAAGTTTTGAGAGTGAAGAGGAGTTGGACAGTGCCCATCATTGCCGATTTGCCGACGCCAGGAAGATATAGCTGATCACAAACCACCTTGAGGACAAGGTGGAAGTTTGGCGGGCCGGTATTGTAATAGACTAACCTAGGGGAGGCAGGGGTAGTTTTGGTAATACACACTAGTTATTATGTTGGCTTGGGAAGTAAGGTAAGTAGACTATAAATAGGAATATTAGGGAGAGAAGAGGTCACGAAGAAAATATTGGAGAGTTATTTTGCTATTTGGGAGAGAACAAGCCTCTCGAAAGCTTGTAGTTATCACTTTCTTTTGCTGTTTATCAGAAAATCATCAATCAAGTCCATTTTAATTCTTGTTCTCCTTCTCAAATCTGCCTAAGTAATCTTAATTCATTACACTATTGCATACACCAATTCCCAGGTTACTAAATAGAAACAGACATTAATGGCAAGAGACCGATTTAACAATTTGCTTATCTAAGCCCTGGATGATTATCTCAAGAAACCAATAACTAAGCCTATCATAACTCTTCAAGAGCTTTAAAAAGCATATTATTAATAACCTTTCTCTTCTGATTAAGTTTTGTCTGCACAGTGAAGGTGTTTTCAATAGGTCTTGTGACTCTTGTCACATTACTGAATATGCATTTTCAACAGGAAGGTCATTCACAGTAAAAAAAACAGCCAAGTCCTCAATAGAAGTCAATCCATAGCCGCTAGAAGATCACCCCTTTGCATTAAGCTAAATCATTTCAATCACCCCATATGCTGCAAACAGGTACCCATATCTTACTGTACACCTGTCTTATTCTAAAACTACCACATTTATAAGTCGGGAAGTCCATCTCAGTAAAAAGAAAGCCATAGAAACCGTTATAAAGGAAAATTGCTTTGTGAACTTTTGTAACCGTGTTTTGACAAATTTATTAGCCTAACTAAAAGCACCACGATTGTGAGCTAATTGAACACTCTATATAAAAAAGCATGTATCAAAATTTTGGCACTTAAGAGTTACGAATAAGTATCTTGAAGTATAGAGGAATCGTTTTCTATTTTTATATATTAATATTCTGCACAAGAGCTGAGTGGTCAAAGTTAACCGCCAAAGATCCTGAAAGTCAACTAAGATACACTTTGAAACAAAAGGAGATAGCGATAGATGTCATAGATCGGTGACGGAGATATCCAAATCTAATTATAAAGTTCTAACAGCTAGTAAATTTATTATAAAAGAATTCAGTTCGGACCGGTGTAATAGCCACTGAAGCTTTATTAGCCAATAACACAGTGCACTTATGCAGTAGTTTAACTTCTGGTTCAGTCAGTCAACAGCAAGAGCTGGAACCCGGGCTTTGGGGGGAGTGGGAGGGTGGGAAGCAATTGAAAATGCTAAAACTAAAATAGCATGCCTGGAGAGATTCAGCATCAGTTGTCATCATATTGGTTATTTTCCCTGATGCAAACTTTTTGCGACTCTCATGAGTCAACTTCAAAGATTTCCGAAAAACTGCAGCAACCTGAAGGACAAGCACAAAGAGATATATGAATGATGTGCAAATATCGTATAAAATATGAATAATGAAAGTCATTTGAAATAAATTGAGGACATTATCAAAGTTAAACAGGTAACTAGGAAATATAGAAATTAAAATGTAGTAACTAGATCTGAAGTGAAGGAAGCTCTATGGTATGTGCACCAACATATACCCACGATACACCAAAGCACATCCCCTCGAGCACACAAATACTTCAAACCCAAAGGTCAACTGTAATTTAGACAAGCTACAAAAGGGTACACTATTACAAATATCGTGCTAAAATAGTCTTATCACAGACTATGAGCCTTTTCTTTTCTCCTGTGTTCTGGAACCTGACCTGACTTTTGTATCCCAAACCCATCACTTCACAGCCCATAACTACAATGACAGCCTCCAGTCCAGAGACAACAACCAACAAGAGAATGATTAGCATTTCGAACAAATTAGAAAATAATCCAAAATGACCACAAACATTTCCAAGTCTGAGGAAAACAATTCCCCACAATAACACAAACCATTGCATGCATTTAGCCCACCACCTCCATCCCTCCCTAACTGCAACTACCAGGCTACTTGCACGAACAAAGAGCAATGAAAACGGCTTGGTAATCCTGCTGAAATGGGGACAGAAAAGGACTTAAGGGTGTTTTTTCTAGTTAGGGCTGTTTTATGAATAGACCCTCACTTCGATAGGTTTTTGCAAAGAAAGGCCTTGTTCTTGTAAATGTTTGCAGGGTAGTTCTTTTGTGATAGTAATGCTACAAAAACTCTAAGTTAGCTCTATTCAAAAAAAAAAAAAAAAAAAACTAAGTTAGCTAATCAAATTTATATTTTTTGTGATTTATCAAACATTGATAAAATTTTGCATTTAAAAATATATTACTGCGTCCATCATTAAAGTTAATATCTTCCATTTAGTCCGTCATGCATTAAGTTAGCATCTACTTCTGCAAAGTTTCTTCTCTAAATCCTCTACAGTTAGGACCCACACCCACCCACTGTTTTCTCTCTGCTTTTTCAGTATTCTTGATCCTCGTGCAAAAAGTAGATATTATCTTCAACGGGGGATGGAAGGAGTATAAAACATTATATATTCCAATACTCGTGTACTCTTGTCCCTGCCTGATCTCATGCAAGCTACAGAGACACTCCAAATAAGAATCCAGGATCTGTCACTGCTCATCATTACATGCCAACTGTAGATCTTTTTAAGGAAATACTTTAATCCTCATCGAACACAGCCTCCACAGATCTAAGTGAACCATTTATTTTGCAGATCTCTACTCCAAATTCCTCTCAAATCCAACAAATTGCACCAAGAAATGCTTCATAACAATAGCTGTACAAGTTTATCTTTTCCCATCGCAAAACAGTTTCCGGGAGTAATGTGTATAACACTTGATATTAGCTTGCAAATAATAATCACTTTATTAAATCAAGACTCAAGTACAAGTTTAAGCTATTCACACAGCATTGAGATTTCATAATTGAATATCTTGCACATCAACAATTGCTTCCCACACCTTCCAAATTACAGACTTCTAATGGACTGCAGTCCTTTGGCAGACAATCAAGAAAACTGGGTTTGCCTTTCTAATTAAGAGAAGCTTCGCTCAAACTTGAGAGATCATAAGACACAGTTGTTGCCAATCTCTGACATTGTGCACTCTTGTGATTGTTGAATGCACTAAGAATGCAATAATGCAATATGAAGAATGTAGGGACAATGTCACAACAGGCACTCAACAGGACCCTACAGAAGAATTTCTGTTCATTTATTTGGCGAAGTGGGTTCCCTAACCTTAGTTCAAAATATGAAAGATGATTGCTTATTCCCGTTACAAGCCGTCTCCACAATATTGTGACTGTTACTGCAAATCCAATATTTTTCCTTTTACTATATAGTAGCCAGAAGCAATCACTCAAAACATAAAAATCCATCACCATTTTGTCATAACACTCCAATTTTACAGTTCACTGTTGAAGGATCTTCCCTCACTGTAAACTGTTCAATGAGCCGTCATGTGGAAGCAAAATAGATACTTAGATCAGCCAGTATAAGAAATTATTTAACTAAGAAAGCAAAAGAGAGGAACTAACACTGTCCTCAAGACCTTACAATTGGATAATAAAATATAAGGAGGCTTCTAAAATGTAAATCAAGAGAAATATATATCAAGTAATGTGATTTGTGGAAAATTGATAAAGAATCACGAATATATATAAGGAGTCCAAAAGAAACTTACCAAAGTTGACCGGAGTCGGTATCCAACACGCATAACATTTTGAAAATATTGTGCTTCACATAAGACCCCTAACACCTGAATAACATAAGAATTCAGAACACATAAACAGCAGGATCAGAAATGGAAAAAAAAAATATAGCCCTGATTGCAATTCTGGAATAGTAAGCCAAAATAAAAATAAAGCCATTTCAAACCCAAGGAAAGAAAACGAAATTAGCTATTGTCTAGTAGGAAGATATGTAAATCGAAGAATAAAATTCAAAAGGAGACAGGGACCACTATCTACAGATGAGAGCTAAAAATATAACTGCCTACTGCAGCTGTCACAGCTCCCCATACCAAAATTTATACAATGGTATGGTTGGGTCGATGGAATATCAAAACCAAGAATTTTAACTATGCATCAAAGAACTCAAAAGAAAGCTTGGCTTCCAAGTATGTTTGATAGAGAACAAAACCAAACTCAAATCCTCAAGCCATATTTCAATGCAATGGTCTGAATTCTGAAACATACATCAATTTATGCTAACATTTAAAAGCCAATTAACAACTTTATACACTGTCTAGTTTCACATCTGATTGACTAGTTGAGCTTGTTAAGTTAGGAAATAGTACAACTGTACAAGAGAATTCAGCCACTCAGATTTGGGAGGAGAAGATTTGTACATCAGGATGTTGTCCATCACAGTTAAGAGAAGTAGGGTTTTATGGCCGTCAGAGAAGGCTATCAGACTCGTTCTTGTATTTTATCTTCTTTACCAAGAAAAGAAAAATAATTTTTAAAAGAAAAAGACAAGAAAGAAAACAAGTAGGGTTTGGGTTTCTAAATTCTCTATGTAGGCATGAAAAGATGATCTTTTATCCCACTCTCCCAGTTTACTTTTGTTTCAGTTTTGACTCCATCCATTCTCAGTCCTCTCTCTCCACCACCACCCATCATCTGTTTCTTCTCCCAAATCCACCACTTCAAGAATCCTTTCCAACGGAGTTAGGAGCAAAGATTTCTCCAAATAGAAAGGATCTCAACTACTAAATCAAGGTGGCAATCTGGACCCCCCTGCTAGGAATCAGAATAGAAATAGAGCCACAACTAAGGATTGGATGTATTGAAGTATCGACCTCCAAAGTAGAGGACCAAATACAACCCACAATGCTTTCGAGAGGATTGTGGAGCTCTCCCAATGTTTACTTCACTCTCCAATATTTTCTAAATGCCTTACATAATATCTCACCTTTCTATCTATACCCCTCTACTGGACCCTGTGCTAACAAACTCTGCAAAAATTCCCTCCACTACTAACAAACTCACTGACTCATCATTACTGACATTACATTATTTAATTACAGTCTAGCAATTTCCCTCTCTACCCTTTTTTAACTTTTCTCAATTCTCCCTAGCTCTCCTAGAGTAAGTAAACCTGATGGGAGGCCTTGTAGGAGATGTTGCATTACCCCCCACCCACACTGCCACCTTGTCCTCAAGGTGGAAAGAAGGAAACAGTGTTGAGATGGAGTGATAATCTTCCCAGGTGGCATTAAAATCTGGTAGGCCCTTCCACTTGATAAAAACTTCAGCTATTAAGGAAGACCCCTGGTTGGAGTTCCTGACCCCGAGCAAGGCTTCTGATTCAGTGTCCATAACCAGTTCTGACAGCAGACTTGAGTTGGGATACATGGAACACATTGTGGATCTTGGCAGTAGGTGGTAATTGGAGTTTGTAAGCCACCTTCCCAATCTTCTGAATTACTTCAAATGGTCCATAGAACCTAGGAGAGAGCTTTCCATTAGGTCTTTTTGCCACTGATGACTGCCTGTAGGGTGGAAGCTTCAAATAGACTTGGTCTCCCACCTGAAATTCAACATCTCTCCTATGAGTATCCTCTTATTGTTTCATCCTGTGTTGTGCCTTTAAAAGATGACCCTTCAAATCATCCAAGATGGCATCTCTCTCCAGCAAAGATTATCCAAGGAACACAAGCACTGCTACCTGGTTCATACTTCAATAAATGAGGAGGGTCCCTCCCATACAAGGCCTTGAAAGGGGTACACTTTGTTGAAGAGTGGGATGATGTGTTGTACCAATACTCAGCCGAAGATAGCCAAGAAGTCCAACTATTAGGCTTTCCCTGAATGAAACACCTAAGGTAGGTTTCCAAGCACTTGTTGACCACCTCAGTTTCGCCATCTGATTATGGATGATAAGCACTACTACTCAGTCTCCTGCATGTGCTTATGCCACATGCTGTCTCAAGGATATTTCACCACCAAATCGGCAGCTTCATTTTTCTTAATATAATTTTAGGTTTAAAACAAATATAGATTAAAATATGAAAGGCGTACAGCCAAAGTATCAGAAATCCTCAAAAAATAACAACTCGCCAAAAAACAAAAATTCAAGTATCTAATTAAACCCGTACATACATTTCCAATGCAGTCATTTATTAGAGTACGATGCATTCAGGAGGATGTTTGGGAGGGAAACCTCCTCATTTAGGAAGGAAGTTTAGGTGGGTTACCAACTTTAGTGGCTTCCGCTTCTGTATAATATATAGATTTTCCTTTTCCAGAACTCCTATGGCTTCTCACGGAAAAAACATAACCTCTCCACCCCGCCCCCCACAACAGTTAACATACTGGATATTATCAACATCACAAAACATCTTGAGCAAAAATAGAAATTACCAAAAGAAAGCTCAGAGAGACCATGGACAAGAATTAGCATTAGGACTCAATAACAACCTTTTTAGATATTTTAAGCTTACTCTGCGAGTATACCTACTTGCTCTAGACTAAATTATTTAGCTAAACATAATCAGCAAATAACTATGTGAAGAGCACGCAGTCATGCAGAAATCCAGATGATGGTTTTTGCACAGAAGTGGTGCATATCATCTGGATAAAAGCAAAAAATTTAAACATGGACATAAAAAGAAGCTATCATCTGAAGGATGAAATATTATCATGCTAGACCTCAAAATCATACATGTCTGCAACCAATACAAACCTGTGTTACAAGGATACGTCAGAAGCAACAGACTTCGATAAAGCGTCCAACACGAAAAAGTGTTTCCTAGGTTTACTGCTATGCAAGAAGATCGCACCCATGTCCAAGCAAGTATGAAAAGGGTATGATACGGCCACACGGGTACAGCAAGGTAGATGAAGAGTCCGAGTAACATAGATATTAATTAAATGCCTTCCGGAAAAACATGATTTAGATAGTGCACTACAAATTGACATAGTGGCCTAATTGGAGCGAAGGATATATAATCCTATTTAGGAAGCCATAACAGGATTCAACTATAGAAGAAGCATAAAATAAAATAAAAATATTGACCAATGTTATAGTGAACAAAATTTTAAGACCCAAAAGATAAAGGTAATCAAGTCATACCACTCCAACAAAAATTGAAAAAGCATAGATGTACCCTATCCAAGCTGGATCTCCTTGTTGCATAGACTGCAAAATTCACACACCACAAAAGGATGGAATTCAGCTGATATTGATATCACAAAGCTTTCTGAGCGAAAATAATAGACCTACATCCAGCTCCAATGTTCAGAATGAGTTTCCATAAGTTTCTGTTTATTACTTTGTTTTCTATCATCATATATGGCTATGTACGTGCACACAAGTGTGTATTCGTGTGGATGCACGCACGCACACAAGTGTGCATTCATATGGATGCATCATGCATGCGTGCACATCTGCCTGTATGTATAATTGTGTGTGTGTGTATGCGGTGCTACTATGTAAATTTAGTGTCAGGAGCTATTTGCCTTCTATGCTAGAGAAAGATTCAAAAGCAGATAAGGACTAGGGAGCTATCTAAGCATCCTTGGGCTTGACTCAGAGCTGCACCATTACTACTGGGGCGGGGCTCGGCCATTGAACTGTGTGTGAGACGAGTTTCTGCCTCATACAGCTCAGGCCGAATATCGGGGGAAGTATAGGTGCAACTATAGATTTAAGCAGATAGATTCAATCTTATTAAAAGTCATCATTATCCTTAAAACCCTCAACAAAAGCATTACCATTTTTCCAAAGCCAACAAAATGAAATTTATAGAACCAGCTAAATGAACACACAAAAAAAGATAAGAAATTCATGGAAGGAACAGAATATAAACCCAACTCCAGTTATCTCTTTCTTCCCAAGACCAATCATCTAAAATAACAACCAGTCCGCCTCCATACATCACCCCCACCATCCCTTGCAGTCTCTCCACGTAACAATCACTACTTTCATCTCAACATCTTTCTTCTGTCACAAGAAGAAAATAGCTAAAGTCCAAATCTTGGACATAAGAAAACCTCTGCCTTTGTCTTCATTTGTGGCTGCCACCACGGGAATAGGTTGTGGTAAGTAGCAAACTAACATGTGTTTTTTCTCTCCTCTGTTTTTCTCTCTCACTGAATGGGATGTTATTGACAAAAGGCATCAAGACTTCAAGAGTGGTAGCTTGGGAACAAAATGCCAAGCCATTGATGGTAGGTTAGCAATGTGGTGGTGGTGGTGGGAGTTCTCTCTCTCTCTCATAATTGTTTTATGTTGTCGGTGCCTTTCATTGATTTATGATGGTGCCATGGTCGTGGTCAAATTTCCCGACCAACCAAACTATCTTTTAATGTTTCAGGACGACCTTGATACTTTCCTAACCAATAAAGTGATCCCTAGAATAGCATGCAGCTTTTAACCAGAAAAGGCCCACAATGCAGCCTAGAGATATATCGCCATCCCAATCAAGTCGCGCAAAAAAAAGAGATGAATATTTATCTTTCTTTCTCTTCCTTTCCCCACTTTTTTTGTAGGCCTACTGATGAGGAGAAGACTGACCTGTAGAAGACTGTTCAGCAAAAGTGGGCCAACAAATTGTGAAAGATCGTTACCGATCTGCAAGTCAGAAAACAATGGGAGTTAAAACCCATTATAATGTTGATAGCAGCTAAACTAAATTTTTCCAACAATAAACTACCCTAGCTACAGAAAGCAGTTTTCAGATAGAATTTTGAACTTGAACTTCTGCAAGTATCAAAGGTCATAACCTAGTAACCTCGATAGGTATGATCAAGACAATTGCACAATCCATAGCCAGTAATCAAGAAAGCCAAACCATTACTGGAGGACTCTTCGAGTGTCAAATACTTCCTCTGTTCCAATTTAGTTGCAACACTTCTTTTTTGGGTATTTTAATTTAGTTGCCACATTAAATATTTTGGATATTCTTTCTCTCTATTTCTCATCACATGGCGTCTTTTTTATCTCTCTCCTCACTTTAATTTATGTGCCTCCCCCCATGTTGCAACTAACTCAGAGGAAGTATAAGTTAGAATGGGGAACTACATAGTTCCAGAATAGTTCTGATAATATGTTTTTCATGTCTGATACTTTAATTTTTCCATAGCAATATCCATATCTAATAAATGATTTGGCAACAAAGAGAAAAAAGTCA
The DNA here is from genome assembly GCA_947648045.1 of Beta corolliflora. Lineage (NCBI taxonomy): Eukaryota > Viridiplantae > Streptophyta > Magnoliopsida > Caryophyllales > Amaranthaceae > Beta > Beta corolliflora. The sequence goes on from CANSZD010000001.1 coordinate 3,184,390, forward strand.
GCACCTTCCAGAATCCTCCCCACCAGAACCTACAAAAAGAAAATGAATGAATCAGATCAGTGAAAATACACACACTTATATATTGAAAACAAATCCTCATATACAAATGTAACCATTTAATCTGAGCCCAAACCTTTTAGAGTCAAAATGCTTCATCTGAATAGAAAATACCATCTAATTTTGGGAAGTAAAAATTTGAAAATTATAAGGATTTAAGCAAATAAATATATTTGCAAAAAGGATTGAGACAAAACTACCTAAAACTTTCACCAAAAAACGTTAACATAGAGCAAAGATATACCACATACCTTCCCCCAAGACTACGATTAAATGCCCTTAGAAGCCATGGTTTTGGTTTTTCAGATTCTTCATCCCAGCAACTCTGAAACCTAGAATCTCAAATTAAACCCTAGGAAAAAGCATACATACTATATAAAGATGTTAGGATAAATATAAGAGAATCGGACATACTTGCTTATTAATGTTTCAGTTTGATCCCATGTGTCTAACTTCCATACATCCTTCTCTGTCAATGGCCTTCTCGAACCCAGCTCCATGAGAGGATTCATCCATGAGAAAACAATACCTATCATAACAAAAAAAAATGGTGTAAGAAGGAAATAGAGAACAGATCATTTGAGACATCAAGAATTTAAGTTCTCTTGATGTGTATCACACAAAGAATAATACAAGCAAGCCACAAAAGCACTCCCTAGTACCTAGTCCCTAGTCCCTTCGCATTATGAAGATTTCTGAATTAGTGGTCTTAAGAATATAGTTAAAGTTCAAAGTATATATTAAGATTCCACTGACATCATACATATCAAGATATAGTATATGAGAAGAAAAACATGTATTAACATCCCCTTATTATACCGAAGTGAGTGTAACATTCAAGGATCGAAGAAGCAGCTAATTTATAAAATTAATCAATGATACAGATCTAGCTATAATAGTTTTAAAACTGAGTGCTCAATCAAAAGTCCAACTGGATATTTCTAAAGACTAAAGAAAGAGGGAAAGAAAAACATACTGGAGAGTATGTTAACATGCCTTTCTGGACAGATTTGCTCTCTGCCAGGAAGTTCCTCATACTCACTGTCTTCAATTGGTTCATCTCTTACAGGAGTATACCCCGGGTAAGGATCCAGACTAGGAATGTAGACAAACAAAAGTACTCCAAACAACCCCTAAACCAAAGGAAAAGAACACCTCAAATACATCTCATATTAAAAAAGTGAGCATATTAGTCATGGTTGAGAATTGATATAGAAGTAGTAATTTTATCAAAATTGTTTTCCCATATGAATAGAGTAAGATAAGCAAATTAGAGGGAATAAAAAAAAATTGCAGATTAAGATATCGATTAAAAAAACTTAAGCAAGATTCAAATAAAGATTCCATTTTATTAATCCCAATACATGAAGCAATAAAAATGATAAAGAAAATTGAAACTAACAAGGCAAATGGACAACTAACCTGGACAAGAACCTCACTGATGTAGAGGTACAGCACAGATCTGCAACAACATAACCCCATTCAAAAATTATAAGAAAAAGAAAAAGAAGGAATATAATTAGTGGACCATGATGTTCTCTTTGTGTCAATTCCTTAAATAAAAGACTTCAACCATATGGGAAAATCAGAAACTAGAAGTATATAATTTAATAAAAAAAGAGGTATTATTAACCTCTTTCATACATGCAAACTTGTTGAAGAGACCATTTTTTTCAATTTTTTTCCCATTAAGAACCACCGATGTAAATGGATTATTTAGATAAGAAAAATATTATTTGATACGCAGGAGAAGAGAGAACAACCGGAGAACAAGAAATGCTCCAAACAAAATCTTAAGAAAACATGAAATTGAATCTTTTAAAATTTTTATTCTGAAGAATATGACCACAAATTGAACTTCAAACTGCCTTCCCACAATAAACTTAGAATGCTAGTAGTAGAGCATTTCTCATCAGCTTGATCAAACTCAGCTCCATTTTCTCAAAAACATTCCGAACACATACAAAGACCTCTATACTTCAAGCTCCGCCAGAAACAGACCCAAGCCATTGGAAAAACAACATCGAAAAGGCTAAGAACACCATATCCCTTAGCATCCCTTGGTTCACATATCTCAATATCATGCAAGTCACCAATCTCAATACATTTTGGATTTGACCTAGTAGGAATGTAGCATTTTGCTAGGCTAGAGATAGATAAGCCCATTATATTATTTAAAATCACAATAATTATCTAACTTAATTGGTAGTTTGATATAACGACTAAGGGATATGGTCTGAACCACAAACAGCACCAAACAGCATTTTTCCGGTTTGGTTTACATTTTTATTATATTACAGTTCAGAATTTAGTACAGTTTCCCAGAAAGTGCCAGCCAAACCAAACCACAATTCTACATGGTGATCTTGTGTTTTGGCAAATTTTATATGCTGGGGAAAAAAGTTAGATTTTTCAAAGTGACCCTCTATCACTGCATAACAACTTAACATAATAAATAAAAATATATTATGGAATATCGTATTAAAACATCATATGCATCAATAGCTTAAATTCCTACATTTTTGTCTTGGTCATCAAGTGTAACAACATCAGGCATAACTTTTTCTTGACCCCGCCAAAGAATCATATGGATTATACATGTTTGCAGGACTCCACGATAACATCTAATATAATAATAGAAAATTTGCAACATACAGACATTTGCAAACCACAAGGTTACCACATAGAATTTTCCTCTTTTTTCTCTAAATGTTAATGGCAAGTGGATATCAAATGCTCATTAGTATTTGAGGGTTCAGCTTCCTTTTGTAAGCTAATATTTTGTCAGTATCCTAATGTAACTCATATACTAGTTCCATAACATCAATATAAGATTTACCAACTTATTAAGATACCCCTAGAATATTAGCCAAAATCAACAATATGACTTAAAACCAAGGGATGAGATTACCTCCATCTACATGAACCAAAAACTTAATCTTGTTTGGTAGTCCACCACAAAGATATGTACTTTAATCTAATGCTATGTACTCTTGCAAGCCCATTTTCTCCATATCATTTTCAATTCCCTCCATCTAAGTCATCTTTTGGTCAGCATCGAACATGCCTCAACTAATGCAGCCAATAGTCCCTTGTTTTATCCTCAATATCTACAGCTTCAACCTTTTTCCGAATATTTACTTTCCAAAATATATTCCATAAGGTATTCCTAGACATCCATCCAAACATATGCATATCTACTACACTCATCTTCTAAATATATCGCAACAATCCAACCCATATGATAACATTGGTCTAATAGTCATTCCAATAGAATTCTCTTTTAACCTTATAAGAACGTTTCGGTCAATCGATATAACAGCAGCGATCTCTATATTTGTCACAAGAGTCACATCTTAGTCAATATCAGCATTCCTCCAAAATCGACCCAAAGTACATAAAACACTCACTTAGGAGCTCATAAGCATGGAAATGCCTAAGGGGTAACGTGTCGCGTCGCTATTTGGATACGAAAAACACAAGTGCCCATAAATGCCATCGAAACGGATCCAATAATATGGGTTTCAAGCCAAGTAAATCCAGAAAAAAAGGGGGAAAGAAACTACCCAGTGCTTGATAGTTAACCTCCTTCCTCGTTTCCTGAAGACTGGCTTCCATTTTCATCTCCACCTCCATCAAGAAAGTGACCAAATGAAACAGAAACATAATATTATCCTAGTAATAAGTAGTAGGTTTGAAGCCTCAAAAAAGCAATGGCTTCTAATATGTGCATTTGTGTCTTGCTAGTGCCCAGAAAGGTTGCCACATGTTCTTGTACTCACATTGTAAGCAGACGTCATTGTTGTTGCATGAGTTTCCTTGGTGTACGGATCACACATGCTTGTCGTCCAACTATTGAAATGCACACAGGACCTTGTGTTTCCATTTGCCATAAGTATAAGGGTCAGGGAGAACAATTACAGCCACCATGGAAAAAAAACGCGGTCGCGGTCGCGTTCGCGGTAACGGTCGCGTTTTCGCGGGAACGGTCCGTAACGGTCAAATAGAACGTTTCACGGCCGTCGCGGTGTGAATTTATTGGAAAAATTCACATAAGTCGGTTTTGATACTTGTTTTTTAATTTTTTTCATTTATAGCAACATATTATGTTGAAATACACTATTTGGGATACTTCTCACACATAAATAATTATTTAAATATTATTTAACTAATAAATGAACTAAAATAATTAACAATTCATATAACAAGTAACTTATGGAAAAATAAAATACTTGAATAAAGAAGGGTGTATGTATCTTACCTATTAAGGATGAAAGTTGATATGATTCCTTATCTTTGCAGGTAAAAGCCACTTAGACATGAAGAGAAAATCAAAGAAAAACTTTTTACTGATTTTTTTCAATACATTTAAAATATTAGAACTCTTAGTAAGAGCAAGATATAGAAAACATTGTAGTATAGTGTCGTACATTGTATTCATTTATTTTATTTTTTTTGAAAGGATTGTATTCATTTATTAGTAAGAGCATATGTTAATAAAATAAAATACAAGTACACTCTAGGGGCATATAGAAAACAAAAGGAAAACAAAATGAGTAAATAGAGTAAGTAAAAAGATACAGGAAGGTTTAAAAAAAAATAAAAAAAATAGCTGCTTTACAGCTGTAAAATGAAGCAAATCAGTAAAATAACAACTGCTTTACAGCTGTAAAATGAAAGAAAGAGTCACGTGATTTTTTTTGTAAAAAAGGAGAAAACCCTAGAAGCACTTATCAACCTTTCTTAGTTTCTTCTCCTTCAACCGACCCTCTTCCTCTGCAGCTTTGCTCTCTGGCCAAGCCATGGAAAAGCAAGCTCACCCAACAAAAAATCACAAACTCACCCAACAAAAAATCACAAAGAGGGAAACAACAAACAAGAGACAACCATGCAAGCAAGAAAATAAAGGCCAAGCATCACAGAGGAAATCGAAAAGGGAGAGGTAATTGCAAAAAAAATAAAAAACGAAACTAATGTACAAAAAATTGAGGTTAGTTGTTACCTGATTATTTTGGATATTATCTGATTCTTGTTTGTGCTCTTACTCTACTACTCTCTTCTCCTCTTCTACTTTGTTTATTGTTTGAATTTTTTATGTCTTCTACTCTTTTAGATTAGGGTTTATATAAATAATTTGTTGTTTGTTTATGTTGGTTTTTTTTGTGAAATTCAAGATAGGAATGATGTTTTTTACTTTATTTCATGTCAAAAATCTATTTTTTTTTGCCCCTATAATCTTTCCACCGCTTGTTACTTTGTCATCTTCTTCTTCCCTAGACCCCATCTGAAAATAACGGCCGTTATAGTCGGTGTAACGGGTCTAGAACGGCGTTATACCGTTCCGTAACGGCGTAACGCCGTGATTCTTGTGAATTTAAAAAAACCGTTCCATAACGGGATATAACGTAACGCCATCTCACAAACCCGTTACAAAGCGGCCGTTCCGTAACGGAACGGCCGAGTTTTTCTTCCACGCTCCCATCAGTGTTTTATTCCATGTAAATTGATTAAAGGAATAAAGGTAAAGGACAGAATCTTCTAAGATCAGGTGCCTATGGTTTTTGTTGGACAAATAAGGTTTCTAGCTTCACATTTGCTCACTATCACGAGGCTTCCTGCTGAATGTCCATAATGAGACAGAATTCTTTTCTTTTTCACTTCAGTTCTGGGTTCATTTGTCATCCTTCACTGCAAATTCTATTTCCTTCATCAACAGAATTTTTTTAAAAAGTATTTCACCACAAACTCCCTTCCATCTAAATGAATCTCCTTTTGTACTTAGTCCAGGAAAATCAAACAACCAAAGAAACTGAACTAAAATCACCACTTAAGGCGTACGTATAGGTATACAAAATCACACAAGAAAACAAGCGGACGAGGAAAGCAGCACACAAAGCGCTACACAAAAGTCAACACAGAACTCAGAAGTAGGAAGAAAGGGGCACATATAAATGTGCCACGGCCCACTACAAATTATGAAAATTGCATTCACTCTACCCCAATCTTCTCCATTCCTTTTCTTTCTCTTTATTTCTTTCCTCTTTTCTCTTTGGGGGAGGGGAGGCTTGAGATAAGAAGCTATTTCATCAAAGAAATGTCGAAGAACTTAGATGGGAGGATCCCAACCAACTCAAAAGGTAAAAACAATTGGAGTGAGAATCCTCATAAATTTATAAAAAATGTCAAGGACAAATTGATGTCAAGGATAAATTGTTGCCCCAAAAAAGGTAGTCAGATAAGAAGAAAGTCTCAACAATAAATGTGTTTTATGAAGACAAAGAAGCATGGAAGATGTAAGAGCCAACCTTTCATAATGCTCCTTCACAGAGAGCACAAGATTCAGCATGACAGCATCTCCAACCAAAGCATAAATGACACTAAATCTGACAAACCATCGTAATTCACGAACATACACTTTAGTTTCTATGGCAATCATGACAAGCACTGAGAACCAAGCAAGAGCCTCAATGATCAACGACATCACCTGCAACAGAAGCAAATATGTGTAACTAATTTTGCAGAATGGAAATGAAGAATTCAGATAGTACAGGTGCAGGAAATATTGGAAGTAATAGATTAAGGACATTTCTACAGAGGTAATGACCAACATTAGAAAGAGAAATGAAGTTGTAATTGTTCAGCATTGACTATCAAGGGATTGAACTCACGCTATCGATCCTCAGCCAGTACATAAAGAATGGACAATTAAGCAGATAGCACAATTATGGGCTTGTTTCATCACTGTTTTCATGTTCACATATACTTTCTTCGTTTCTTAATAAGTGAAACATAGAGAAAGTGGGGAAAACCAAGGGATCTAGAGAGAGAAAGTTGGGACCACAGCAAAGTAAGATAATTCAAGGGGTGAAATAAAAAAAGTAGTGGTCCCCTCTTGCTTTTTAGTGGCATATTTGTAATAAAAAGGACTTTTTTGCCATTTCAAGCTTGGTGTCACTTATTGTGGCATTTCCATAAAAGGGAAGTGTGTCACTTATTAAGAAACGGAGATAGTATATATATAGATCCCTTTGACTTCCAGCACTCTGGACACTGGACAGCATAATTATGGGGTTTTAGCGACAATATGTGGCAGCTACAAGAAAGGAAATGTTGTACCTTGAACCTAATAATAACCAGCATTGAGCATCCTAACCATCCAACAATATTTAGACCCTGTCAACTTAACTTTATAGGTGGATTAAGAGTTTTGACTAGGTCAAAACACTAGTTCAGAAAGAGAAGAAAGGGCTTAGCAAAACAGTGGTTTCAGTAATGATAGAGTTTCGGGTGGAGTTTTGGTAGAGCTTGCCAAATGTTAAAATGGAGAGTTTTATCCTTATAACTAACACTGCAAAAGTTTTATCAATCTTCTTCCCCAAATCATCAATCTTTCTGCCTCTATGCCTCCATTACTAGTGGCAGTACCGTGCCACAAAATTGTCAAACACAACCATTCAGAAACTAGAATTTTTGAGCAAATTGATTCAAGAATCTATAAGATCTGGGATTTCTTTATGAGCCACTGCACTACTATTTGTCATGATTGTTTGCGGGGATTAATAATTTGGTTAGAATTAGATTTGTTCTTGCCTGGCATGAATATACATTGGGTTCATTTTTATTCTCTGCCTACGGTTGCAGTTCCCTTTTCCTTTGAATTTTGTTATCATTTTTGCTTGATTTTTGTTATACTTCCTTCTTTTATTGACTAATTTGCATTAGTTTGCCAACACAAATTAGCTTGATCTTTGTTATACTTCAATTGCATTAAGTTTCGTGCTTAATTTCCTACTTTCATTAGATTGCTGTTCTCTTGGTTTCATGTTTCTAGTATGTCAGGTGTATTAAGTTTTCCTTTTGGTATTATTAGTTAGGTTCCAATGTGGATGTTTTGCCTCCCTAAAATTGTTATATTCATCAAAAAGATGTTAGGTTGGAGTATTTCTAGTAAGGTTCACTTGGTTTCATTAACTAAATATCTAACTAAATAGTAAAGAAAAAGTTTTATTGTTTACTAATCTAACAGCTAGCTTTACCGAACAATCATAATTTGAACAACTACCTTAACAGCTAACCTCTTAGAGCTACCAACTAGTAGGAAAGACAGAAACGACCACAAGTCCACAACAAATCTTCTGGGATAGCCAAAGTTACCACTCTATCTCACATATAGAATCTGGTCTACAATGAGAATACAGATGACAAGCAACGAATTAGAAGATCGTTACTAGGTCCTTGTGCCAGCATTGTACTCACTACACAAGCGTTGACCTTTCCTTTATCTGTTTTGATAACGGAAAAGAAGGTCAATTTTTCCTTTTATTCCTCAAATCAGCAAGCTTTAGGCCGAAAACTTAGAGTTTTACAGCTTGCGAAATGGCAAAACCAAGTCTAGGTCAAAGTTATACAAGTGAACTTACCGACTAAACCCACTTTTACATGTAATGTCATCAGATTTTAAACACACTGCATATGTATTACTTGTTTTTAGTAATAAGCATGGGAGAAAATTTGTGGTCAGATCAAGATCACAATAGTGATCATGGAAACATCATCTCTTGGGTGTTACTTCACATGTCCCACACAGAACTAATTCATTATGGTTACTTGAGTCTTAGAATGGCGTAATCCTCAGACAAATTCAGGAAACAGTTAATCGTAAGTAGTATCATGCTTATCCCATATTGTTGTCGAAACCATGGTGTCAAAACAAGGCCGCATCGTATCGTATCACCCGTGTCGTAAAGGTTTTTAAATCTACCGAACCGATATTACCCGCATCGTAAAGGTGTAAAAAAACCGCATTCTAGGCGGGTTCTAGGGATATCTCATGGTTTAAGCCGATATTTGGCGGTACGACAACCGCATCCTCCCCGTTCCCGCATCACCGTGACCGTTACCGCGATCGTGACCGTAACCGCATTTTCGAACTATGGTCGAAACAAAATTCTTTGCCCTTTTACAAACCTTTGATTCCAAATATAACTTCAGAATTGTAGTTAGTGGGTGCTAAAGGTTTGTTTCATGCCTTCTGGTGTTTATACACAAAGTAGGGAGGCTTTTTTTTCCTAGTCTAACCTAACTTTATTATTTTATGAATACTCTATAACTATTTTGGCTACTTAAGCTATTTAGATATAATTATTTTTACACAGTGAGTTCAGGGTTCTCTTAAAAACTTGCTTGAGACACATGTTATGAGTAAGAGAGATTTGAATGTCCTCAAATTGACAGAATACTGAATTTACAAATTCAGTGAGACCCGAACTTGGTGTAGCTAAGCATACCATGATGATTGTAATAACGCAGATTCTTGTGTCAGAAGACTATTAGTTACACAAACGAAAGATGTAAAAAGTTCAACCGTATTGGAAAGGATAACTTTTTGCGTAATTTCCTTCACTTTTTATAATTTTTTTGTAACAACTACCAAATACTTATATCAGACAGTCTAACAAGAGACCAGTTGATCATCATCATCATTATCACAACAACCAACTAAAAATAGTTCAAGAAAAATAAGTTCAATTCAATAAAAAAATAATCAAGTACAGCGTAAAGAATTCAATTGAAAAATAAGTTTAATTACAAAAGAATAAGTTGATGTTAGTTGAACAAAAATTAATTTGAAGAAAACAAACTCAGGGTATTCAAAAGAGGGGCACACCTCATACGGTGCAAGACCAGCCTGCCCATCCAAATTAAGGACCGAAACGCCCATTATTAACCTGAACAAAGGCTCAGCAGCAGAGTAACCAGCCAATAAAGCCAGGAAGTAATTGTAGAACTTGGACCTTAAAGAATACTTCTGGGCTTTGAGATTCTTGTGCGTTATCCATATCCGATATAGACAGATCCCCATCATAACTAAATGAGATATGCAAATAACAAAAGTGTCCGTAGCACAAGGTGTAAAAGCTCCCAGAGCATTTTGCACTGCTGTTGCCCAGACACCATTTGTCACTGGCTGGCAATACCATACAAATGGCTTGAAAGCCATCACTGATCACCCTTCTTCTCTCAGAGCACCTCAAACAATAATTAAAAATCCTCCCCTTTATTTCTTACTCAGATGAAGTTACCCCCTGCAAGCCCTGCACCGAAACCAACCCCAGTATTCAATCAGTTCTCTTTAGTTCAACGGAAAGAACATATTCAATATCACTGTCAGTTTTTTGTTTTCCAATCCGATATTTCAGGTTGTACATTATAAGTCACATACTAGTTAACTTAATAATAGCTATAGCTATACACATCCTAATCATGTTAATATTGAACACTAATAACATAAATACTACCCTAACATAAAATCGCTACTTCTAGATTCCAAAACCCAAAATGTAAAAAAAAAAAACATACCCATAAAAATTTGAACTTAAATTAGAAACATACAACACCAACTGCTAATAAGATAATATTCAATTAAAAGTGTAATATATCATTAGATAAATACCAAAATGAATACAAGGAATAAGTCCTACCTACGCTGACCACATAATCGATGAAAACAGATGAGACCCATTTCCCAGTTCATAGATTAATCAAGTTTAAAGATACTTAAATTCAATATAATCCAAATTTTCGGGAGTAATTAAATCGGATACAATACGCAAAAATGGGAACTTGGTGAGTAGAAAAGCTTCAGTGATTGGAATAAAAAGTCGCACATTTTGAGAGAGAGAGAGAGACTGTCACCTTTATGTGAACAAATGATGCGCCGGAAATGGGCTGAAATAGAATCTAATTTTACGCGCACTAACTAATACTGCCTATACTGGGTCTACTTGAGTGGGCTGATAAAAGATGCCTGCGTCACCGCTTACGATGCAATTCATTTTGTTCCACAAGATCTGCAAGTTTAGGAATTCCAAAATACAGAATAGTTTTTGGATAATTTATAGTGTGAAAATTCTATAATGGTCTTTTCTCAAAAATGACCATGGAAAAAGTGGGGCTACAATTAATGTGAGCCACCCAGCTTTCTTTTCCTTTTTCTTTTTTGCTTTGAAATGATTTTAGAAAATACCAAAATGATTTATTCTAATTTTCTGAAAATGTTTTAAATAATTTCGAAAAATACAAAATAAAAAAAATATGAAAAAAATCTGAAAAATAATTTCGGCCAAAAAAAAAATTTCCCAAATTTTATTTTTTTTACCCAAATTTTCTCTCTCCTCTCCTCTACCCCTTCCTCCCTCAAATCTTCCATGAATCTTCAATTTTTCTTGGATTTTCAGTAGATCTCTTCCTTGGACCCTTCTCTTTCCATGAAATGGTAAGAATTTATGAAGAAATCATGAATTTATGATGGAGAAGTTGTGAAATCGAAATTATAATTTTCGATTTTGGGGAAAATTTTGGTGAATTTTTTTCACTTTTCTCTCTTTCATCTTTGTAAATTCATGAAATAGATGAACAAACATAAAATTGATGATTGTAAGTACACCATGAACGCCCGAATTTCCATGGAAATTAAGGTATGAGTTTTCAAATGAAGAAACTCAAAATCACAATTCTAGGTTATGAATTTAACAAAAACATGGTTTGGATTGTTGTAAGATGTTGGGAAACCGTCGATTTGGGACCGATTTGTGCGTTTTTTGAGTATTGATGACCATTGTCATACATTAGATGAAGAATTTCAGAGGAGAGAAAAAAATCGAAAGGTTGAAGATGAAGTTGGAAGAAGATGACTGAACGGACATTTTAGGTAATTACTAAAATGGGTTCCGGTAATTACCAAAACGTGACAGAAACTAAGAGAAGTCTCAAAACCTCCAATACCAAAGTGTATTGAAAATAAACAATTGAAATAAACAATCCTAATTACAAATTAATCAATATGATATAAATGTATTAATCCAAATAAGTCAAATAGAGTTTTAAAGTCACGACATGTAATAGATAAGAATGTCTTAGTAGGTTTGGTAATGCACAAAACATGTTTGGTAATTACCTAAAAGCATATGATATGGGGTTAATTTGGGCTTTTTAGTACAAGGAGTGACAATGGGGGCCCAAAACTCAAGTCAATGGGGTTTGGTGAGGGATTGGGCTTAATGGACTCAGTGGCAAGATTCTCCAATCCCCATAGAATTGATTTGATGAGTAATGATAAAAGATTGTGATTGGGAGAACATCCTCCACTTAGTAGTTTGGTAATCCTCATAACATGTTTGGTAAGTACCTAAAATTATATGATGTGGGTTTAATTTGGACTTTTTAGTACGATGAGGGATAATGGGGTCCCAAAACTGAAGTCAATGGGGTTTGGTGAGGTATTGGGCCTAATGGACCCAGCGGCATGATTGTCCAATCCCCATAGGATTGCCTTGATGAGTAATGGGAAAGGATTCTGATTGGGAGAACATCCTCCACTTAATAGGTTTGGTAATTCCCAAACCATGTTTGTGCATATGATTTGTGGTTAATTTGAGCTTTTTAATACAAGGAGGGACAATGGGGGCCCAAAACTCAAGTCAATGGGGTTTGGTGAGGTATTGGGCTTAATGGACCCAGTGGCATGATTGTCCAATCCCATAGGATTGCCTTGATGAGTAATGATAAAGCATTGTGATTGGGAGAACATCATCTACTTAGTAGGTTCCCAAACCATGTTTAGTAAGTACCTAAAATCATATGATATAAGGTTAATTTAGGCTTTTTAGTACAAGTAGGGACAATGGGGGCCCAAAATTCAAGTCAATAGGGTTTGGTGAGGTATTGGGCCTAATGGACCCAGTGGCATGATTGTCAAATCCCCATAGGATTGCCTTGATGAGTAAGCACTGTGATTGGGAGAACATCCTCCACTTATTAGGTTTGGTCATGGCCAAAACATGTTTGGTAATTACCTAAAAACATATGATGTGGGGTTAATTTGGGTTTTTTAGTACAAGGAGGGACAATGGGGGCCCCAAACTTAAGTCAATGCGGTTTGGTGAGGTATTGGGCCTAATGGACCCAGTGGCATGATTGTCCAATCCCTAGAGGATTGCCTTGATGAGTAATGGGAAAGGATTCTGATTGGTAGAACATCCTCCACTAAGTAGGTTCGGTAATTCCTAAACCATGTTTGGTAAGTACTAAAATCATATGATCTACGATTAATTTGGGCTTTTTATTTCAAGGAGGGATAATGGGGGCTCAAAACTCAAGTCAATGGTGTTTTGTGAGGTATATATTGGGACTGATAGACCAAGTGGCATGATTGTCCAATCCCCATAGGATTGCCTTGATGAGTAATGGGAATGTATTGTGATTGTGAGAACATCATCAACTTAATAGGTTTGGTCATAACCAAAACATGTTTGGTAATTACCTAAAACCATATGATATGGGGTTAATTTGGGCTTTTTAGTACAAGTAAGGATAAAGGGGGCCCAAAACTGAAGTCAATGGGGTTTGGTGAGATATTGGGCCTAATGGACCCAGTGGCATGATGGTCCAATCCCCATATGATTGCTTTGATAAGTAATGGGTATGGATTGTTAATGGGAGAACATCATCCACTTAGTAGATTTGGTCATGGCTAAAACATGTTTGGTAATTACCTAAAAGCATATGATATGGGGTTAATTTGGGCTTTTTAGTGTAAGGAGGGATAATGGGGGCACAAAACTTAAGTCAATGGGGTTTGGTGAGGTGTTGGACCTAATGGACCAGTGGCATGACTGTTCAATTCCTATAGGATTGCTTTAATGAGTAATGAGAATGGATTGTGATTGGAAAAACATCATCAACTTAGTAGGTTTGGTCATGGCCAAAACAGGTTAGGTAATTACCTAAAAGCATATGATATGGGGTTAATTTGGGATTTTTAATACAAGGTGGAATAATGAAAGCCCAAAATTAAAGTCAATGGGGTTTGGTGAGGTATTGGGCCTAATGGACCCTGTGGCATGATTGTCTAATCCTCATAGGATTGCTTTGATGAGTAATGGGAATGGATTGTGATTGGGAGAACATTTTCCTCTTAGTAGGTTTGGTCATCGCCAAACCATGTTTGGCAATTACCTAAAAGCATATAATATGGGGTTAATTTTGGCTTTTTTGTACAAGGAGGGATAATGGGGGTCCAAAACTGAAGTCAACGGGGTTTGGTGATGTATTGGGCCTAATGGACCCAGTGACATGATTTTCTAATCCCCATAGGATTGCTTTGACGAGTAATGGAAATGGATTGTGATTGGGAGAACATCCTTCACTTAGTTGGTTTGGTCGTGGGCAAATCATGTTTGGTAATTATCTAAAACCATATGATATGGGGTTAATTTGGACTTTTTAGTACAAGGAGGGATAATAGGGGCTCAAAACTTATGCCAATGGGGTTTGGTGAGGTATTGGGCCTAATGGACCTAATGGCTTGATTGTCCAATACTCATAGGATTGCTTTGATGAGTAATGGGAATGAATTGTGATTATGAGAACATCATCAACTTAGTAGGTTTGGTCATGGCCAAAACATGTTTGGTAATTACCTAAAAGCATATGATTTGGGGTTAATTTGGGCTTTTTTGTACAATGAGGGATAATGGGGCCCAAAACTGAAGTTAATGGGGGATTTGGTGAGCTATTGGGCCTAATGGACCCAGTGGCATGACTGTCCAATCCCCATAGGATTGCTTTAATGAGTAATGGGAAAGGATTGTGATTGGGAGAACATCATCAACTTAGTAGGTTTTGGTCATGGCCAAAACATGTTTGGTAATTACCCAAAAGCATATGATATGGGGTTAATTTGGGGATTTTAGTGTAAGGAGGGATAATGGGGGCCCAAAACTTAAGTCAATGGGGTTTGGTGAGGTATTGGGCCTAATGGACCAGTGACATGACTGTCCAATCCCTATAGGATTGCTTTAATGAGTAATTGTGATTGGGAAAACATCATAAACTTAGTAGGTTTGGTCATGGCCAAAACATGTTTGGTAATTACCTAAAAGCATATGATATGGGTTAATTTGGGCTTTTTTGTACAAGGTGGAATAATGGGGCCCAAAACTGAAGTCAATGGGGTTTGGTGAGGTATTGGGCCTAATGGACCCAGTGGCATGATTGTCTAATCCTCATAGGACTGCTTTGATGAGTAATGGGAATGGATTGTGATTGGGAGAACATTTTCCTCTTAGTAGGTTTGGTCATCGCCAAACCATGTTTGGTAATTACCTAAAAGCATATAATATGGGGTTAATTTTGGCTTTTTTGTACAAGGAGGGATAATGGGGGTCCAAAACTGAAGTCAACGGGGTTTGGTGATGTATTGGGCCTAATGGACCCAGTGACATGATTTTCTAATCCCCATAGGATTGCTTTGATGAGTAATGGAAATGGATTGTGATTGGGAGAACATCCTTCACTTAGTTGGTTTGGTCGTGGGCAAAACTTGTTTGGCAATTATCTAAAACCATATGATATGGGGTTAATTTGGACTTTTTAGTACAAGGAGGGATAATAGGGGCTCAAAACTTATGTCAATGGGGTTTGGTGAGGTATTGGGCCTAATAGACCCAATGGCATGATTGTCCAATACTCATAGGATTGCTTTGATGAGTAATGGGAATGAATTGTGATTGTGAGAACATCATCAACTTAGTAGGTTTGGTCATGGCCAAAACATGTTTGGTAATTACCTAAAAGCATATGATTTGGGGTTAATTTGGGCTTTTTTGTACAATGAGGGATAATGGGGGCCCAAAACTGAAGTCAATGGGGGATTTGGTGAGGTATTGGGCCTAATGGACCCAGTGGCATGACTGTCCAATCCCATAGGCTTGCTTTAATGAGTAATGGGAATGGATTGTGATTGGGAGAACATCATCAACTTAGTAGGTTTTGGTCATGGCCAAAACATGTTTGGTAATTACCCAAAAGCATATGATATGGGGTTAATTTGGGGATTTTAGTGTAAGGAGGGATAATGGGGGCACAAAACTTAAGTCAATGGGGTTTGGTGAGGTATTGGGCCTAATGGACCAGTGACATGACTGTCCAATCCCTATAGGATTGCTTTAATGAGTAATGGAAAAGGATTGTGATTGGGAAAACATCATCAACTTAGTAGGTTTGGTCATGGCCAAAACATGTTTGGTAATTACCTAAAAGCATATGATATGGGTTAATTTGGGCTTTTTAGTACAAGGTGGAATAATGGGGACCCAAAACTGAAGTCAATGGGGTTTGGTGAGGTATTGGGCCTAATGGACCCTGTGGCATGATTGTCTAATCCTCATAGGATTGCTTTGATGAGTAATGGGAATGGATTGTGATTGGGAGAACATTTTCCTCTTAGTAGGTTTGGTCATCGCCAAACCATGTTTGGTAATTACCTAAAAGCATATAATATGGGGTTAATTTTGGCTTTTTGTACAAGGAGGGATAATGGGGGTCCAAAACTGAAGTCAACGGGGTTTGGTGATGTATTGGGCCTAATGGACCTAGTGACATGATTTTCTAATCCCCATAGGATTGCTTTGATGAGTAATGGAAATGGATTGTGATTGGGAGAACATCCTTCACTTAGTTGGTTTGGTCGTGGGCAAAACATGTTTGGTAATTATCTAAAACCATATGATATGGGGTTAATTTGGACTTTTTAGTACAAGGAGGGATAATGGGGGCCCAAAACTTATGCAATGGGGTTTGGTGAGGTATTGGGCTTATGGCATGATTGTCCAATACTCATAGGATTGCTTTTGTAACACCCCCAAAATCCATACACGTCTAAACTACGTTGCATCGACTTTGGGAGTGTTACCGCCGCGGTGAAACGCAAGGCTTATTGACATTAAAACGTTAACGACTCCTTATTATGAAAACTACATTGCAGCGGAAATAAAATATTTACTTTAAACTACAACTCAGGAATCATCATTGACCCCTTTTATTCAAATCATTATCTAAGTAGATTATAATAATTCTATAAGTTTAACAAAACATTTAAAAGTTTATAAACTAAATAATATTCCCCGTATGCCCTTTCTCATGCAGCAACACTAGCATATCTAATCTGCTCCCCATTGAAGTATTAATGGTTCATCACAGGTCAACAAACAAACACAAACAACAAACAATCAGCTATGCTGAGTACGTACATAATCAGTTAAATAATACACTATGCATAATCAGAATAACAAAAACCATTCCTAAACATGATGCTACAAAAACATTAAATTCCATTTTTACAATTTATTTGGCATCGAACGGGCACCGTCATCTTTCTAGAATCATACGGGCTACTTAATCCTTAATAGACAACTTGGTCTATTAGATGAAATGTAAATACGGTTTCGTTCCGTTCCACATCCATCACCTTAGTATGCATACCCCCAAGATCGTACGGAACCTTCCGCCTACTTGAGTTATCAAAATTTATAAGGACACTACCGTCGTCACAGTAGGCCTGCGTAGGAGTGTAGAACAAGTCCCACACTCCCCCCATTGTTCATCACTTGTAGGGAGTCCAACTACAAGTTTATTGCCAAAATCCTTTCTTAGTATTGTCCATTCTTACCGCATTAAACATATAATCATTTAACATTCCTTCTTAGATACAATACTCAAATCTTTACTTCTTGTAACATCCTTGTTACACCATAGATCAAATAATACAAATCCAATCATCATGCTTATGATACGATAGAATTTCGCATAACCATGCTACATATCGATTTCCAATCACAATCATGTTACCAAACAATCTCAGCAATCACAATTGTTCCCTATCATGGTTCTAGGTTCCAATAGAATAAATCACAACCTAACATGATACTAGTAACTGCAACTGAACTGGTACGCGTACGTACCTTGTAACGAAGAATCTTTACGGATTAATTAAACGTTCCGCTTATGAAATTGGGACCCAAACGAATAAGGAAGTACTTCAGTGCTACGTCCTTGATATTATTAACATATAACACGTGACTAATTATATAAAACTTAGTATTTCGGAGTATAAAATAAGTAATCTTGTTGTTCATTAACTTTCTTTTCTTTCATAACTCTATTGAACTTAACGTCTTTTAAGAACCAATAACAGTGGGCAAAGCTGATTTTAGTTAGTTTAATAACATAGTACCTTTGCCAACTCCATTTAAATCCTTATATCCAATACTACAAAAATCAGATTTGAATAACAAGGCCATTATAACATTCTAACTATAACTAATAATCTGATTTCTTAACTTTTTATACCACTTTATGTATAGTAACAAACTTAAATAGGTACATATATAAGAACTTATAAAATCAGAATTGAAGAATTAAAAGAACACAAAGTAAGAATTAATAATATGTAATAAATCTGATTTCTTTTAGTTCACAATATACTTTTATTTAAAGTCACAAACTTAAACCAACATACATAAGTATAATAAAAACAGAATTAAGAAATATAATTATCATAAGAACTATAAACATAATTCTAAATCAGATTTATATTCTTTACATTATGCCTTATTTAAAGTCATCAAATTTACTCAAAGATACTCAAAGAATAACCAAAATCAGATTATATAACTTAATGTAAATAAGAAAAGAGAGTTTTTTTTTTTAAAAGCATACCGCATGACCACGACGACCACCAACAACTGGCGGACGCGCGAGACTGAACCACCGGCGAGCACAAACCGACTCCGACGACTGCGAACGACGGCACGACGTGGCTCTGACTCGAGCCACTTACTCCCAGCGAGGCCCCGACACACTTGACACCAACGCGAAACCCGAACCACGAACTGGCGTGCAGCACCGGCGAGGACCCCGACGAACCGCGAACCTCGGCGAGCAGGCGCGACCTCCGACGAGCAGGCGTGGCCTCCGGAGAGTGGGTGCCCAGATGTTGGGAAGAAGAAAGAGAAAGTAGAAGTGTTGTTCGCTGTAGAAGAAAAGGGGAGGAGAGAGGAAATTCTCTTTGGTAAAAAAAAACGGCTGATGACAAGTGAATAGGGTTTTCTAAATTTTTTTTTTCCTTATCTTATTTATAGTATGAGAAACCTTAGGTTATTAGGATTTGTTTCTCAGTCAAACTCTGATTTATTATTTAACAAAAACCGAATTAAAATATAATTAAGTATGAAAGTAGGTTGTATATTTAAATTATAACTGTAGGCTTACCTAAACTATACTATAATTTACTTTCACTTTTACTTTATATTTTCTTATTTATAGCAAGATAACTCCCAAAATACGGAGTATTACAGGCTTCCCCCCTTAAAGGAAGTTTCGTCCCGAAACTTTGAGGTAGCCTGTCTTAACGACGAACTTTTGCACTTCTAAGTCCCAAAATTTCACAAGCGTTTTCTATTTTTCGCAAGTCACATAAACAATCATACACATAAATAACAAACTTAAGCAAACTTTAGGGGGAGCGCGAAATTCTATCGCATTCTTCCCCCCTTAAAAGAAAAGTTACGTCCCCGTAACTCGCCTACCCCTTGAAAGAGCTCCGGGTACTTTAATGCAATCGAATAACATGTTTAAAACTTTGCATACAATTAGTTCTCCCTAAGTGTCTATAAAATAAGCCCCAAATGTCCCTCATGCTCCTCCTTGCTCCTTGAATAGATCAATATATCGTCTATGAACACGACTACAAATTTATATAGGTAGGGTCGAAAAATCCTATTCATAAGGTCCATGAAAACAGCAGGTGCATTGGTTAACCCAAAAGGCATGACGGTAAACTCATAGTTTCCATACCTAGTCCTAAAGGCAGTTTTAAGTATATCTTGATCAACAATACTCAATTGATGGTAATCAGACATTAAACTCTATTAAATCGGAAGGAAAGAAGCTCTCCCCTATTTTAAGTGAGACATTACGGAGTTTCTTAGAGCAATTAACAGTATCCCCAGGCGGAATAACTATAGGCATAGAAATTGACTCGGACTCAACCAGTGCTAGAGTTCTAATAGTTGTATGGGCAACAAAAAAAACAAAGATGCTCCAGAATCGAACAAGACTTTAACAGGAATTGAGTTTATAGAGAAAGTACCCGTAACAACATCTCTACGAGCTTCCTCTTCGCTAGCCGTCATCATATACAGCTTCCCTGTGCCCCTATTATCATTATTATTGGTCACATGGTTCCCATTTGGTACCTGATTATTTGTATTGGTTGGTGGTTTGGAGTAATTAGAGTTTCCTGACCCATTGTATGCATTTCCACCATTCTCATTCCCATTCATAGGCTTGTCTCCATAGTTCCCTTTTTCTTGACTATTGGGGTTAACCTTATTTCTCGAATAGCACTCGTACGCTCTATGCCCCATTTTCCCACATTCATGACACTCCACCTTATTACCCTCGCAATCCTTCCCAGGATGGTTGTATGGGCACTTCTTACACCTATACACACGCTCAGGTCTGCGGTTATTGGTGTTCTTGTTGCTGTTATTGTTATCGTTGTTGGGTTCCTTATTGAAGTTTCTTTGGGAGGTTTGATTGTTCTGGTTCCCCTGGTGTTTCTTGTCAAATCTCTGAACCCCGGGATTTGGATTTTCCTTTCGCTTCTCACCTTGTTTACCTCCTTCCTCTCGTTTCCTTATTGCATATAAGTGGGCAGCTTTGCCAAAAACATGGTCCAACGAGGTAAAAGTATCTCCCCCCAGTCTCCCTTGTAGGTCAAGGGTGAGCCCTAATTCAAAGCGTGAGGCCTTAGCTTCCTCAGTAGGGGCAATTTCAGGAGCAAATCTCATCAGTTCTATGAACTTGCGGTAATATTCCTCAACAGACAGGTTCCCTTGCTCTAGCATCATAAACTCTTGGGCTTTCTGCTTTTTGAGGTATGGTGGGTAATACTTATTCCTCAGGGCTTTCTTAAAAGTTTCCCACCCAAAGTTAGGCTGTTTTAGGAGGTTGTCCTTAGCTTGAGTCCACCAAAAATGGGCATCCTCCTGTAGGTAATAGCTTGCTAAGGGCACGGTCTTGTCATCTGGACAGGAGAGGGAAAAGAAAAGCTTATCAAACTCCCCAACCCAATTTTCTAATTCTTCGGGTCCCCCTTTCCCATTCAATACTGGTGGGTTCCTACGGGCAACCTTTTAAGACAAGTCCCCATCCCGGTTATGTCCTTGGGCTAGGTTAGCTGTGATCTGCACTAGATCACGAATCGATTGCTCGACATTCAGAGAGGTATCAGGCGTGCCGCCTTGACGAACCATTCTGCGCTGAAAAAATGACACAACGGCTGTTTTAGCGACGTGCACATAGTCGTTTATTTATTTAACTACTACACATTGGCACGTTCATATAACACGTTTTTATTGCGAACAATCAATAAGTCTCTATTGACTTGCAATATAAACATCTCAAATAAGACGTTACTTCAAATAAAAGATTAAAACTGTTGTATTATTATTGAAAAGGGTAAAAGTTATTGTTTCCAAGGAAAACATAATATGAATAAATAAAGGAATAAAAAGAATTTTAATTTGCTACTTGGCATGCAAGCCTTATTAAAACTGAAATAAATGAAGAAAATAATATTCTAATTCTAGTTGTATGTTCAAAAGAACTAAGGACTATAATGGTGAGCTTCGTCATCTGAATTAGGATTTTCTATTCCTTCTTCTATGACAGCTTTGTCCTCAAAAGGCTCGTCATCCTCTATAGGTTCATCTTCCTCCAGGGGTTCTTCCTCTTCCTCAACCGGATCCCCTTCAGCAGGCTCATTTTCATTAGGATCTTCCTCTTCCTCATTTTCTAAGTCAAGTATAGGTTCAACATTATCTTCCCCAATCACTGCAATGAATGTCCTATTATTCCCCTCATCATCGGAAATGTAGGTAACAGTTCAGAGGTTTGACGCTATGTGGTAGTCCTCGGGTATGAACTCATCCTCAAAAGTTTGGTACCTAGCTCTTTTTGCAGCTCTAAAGGACGCTTGCGGCTCAGATTTAACTCTAGGGTTCTCAGAATTCACATTAATTCCCGAGCTTTCCCCCACATGATAGGTTCCTCTAACTAGAGGTGATGAGGTAGAGGGCTCCCAACTTCTTTTCTCACGAATTCTCCATTCATTTACACAGTAGTTAAGATCGGTGATGAATTGCCCTACAGTAGGAAGGTATTGGTTCAGTAAGTATGTTTGATTGCATTAAAACCTCCATTTTCTAACCATATATCCCAATATTTATCGTGTACGAAAAGGTAGGGTTCCTCCTTAGGGACGTACTGCAACATGAAGTATATTTTCTCCATTTCAGTCCTTAGTCTAGTATCTCCATGTAAGGTTCTATATTCCATAACAGCTTTAATCTTATAGGCCTAGGTGTCCCAATCTTCCGCAATTCGGTATTTCATCAGGTATTCCTGAGGACCTAGGTCGTAAACTATTCGCGTATTAAAAGAAGAAAAGAGTCTAAGCTCCAGAGAAGTAAAGGTTTTTAAGTATACATTATATATAAACATATATATAAGAGGTAAAACGATTATTTTCAATTTTAAAACTCCTTAAAGAGGTTCAAAATATTTACACCAATTAGATGATTCTTTCCTATAATATTCGAAATAAGGTTTTAGTTCAATACATTTTTGAAACATCTTTGGAAAATTATACTACTTCGAAATTTTAGGGAATAAAATATTTCAATATCTAACTTAGTGCGTCTATAAAATATCACTATCTATGCACCTATTCTTGTACATCCTTCTAATCTATTCATACTTCGAAGATTTCAAAGAACCTTTCACAAATATAATCAGAACATCTGATTCATTCCACAGTATTTAAATACTTTCTGTAAACATATCAGACAAGTAAGGCAAGAAATGCATTACAAATAAAATCATTCCTATGATTTAATGCACGCAAAAGTAATCTATATGCTCTTATCCCATACTACCCATTTTAAAATTCGTTTGAAACATCTTTGAAAATAGGAACTTTTGGCTCTGAGTCCAGTTTTGTAACACCCCCAAAATCCATACACGTCTAAACTACGTTGCATCGACTTTGGGAGTGTTACCGCCGCGGTGAAACGCAAGACTTATTGAAATTAAAACGTTAACGACTCCTTATTATGAAAACTACATTGCAGCGGAAATAAAATATTTACTTTAAACTACAACTCGGGAATCATCATTGACCCCTTTTATTCAAACCATTATCTAAGTAGATTATAAAAATTCTATAAGTTCAACAAAACATTTAAAAGTTTATAAACTAAATAATATTCCCCGTATGCCCTTTCTCATGCAGCAACACCAGCATATCTAATCTGCTCCCCATTGAAGTATTAATGGTTCATCACAGGTCAACAAACAAACACAAACAACAAACAATCAGCTATGCTGAGTACGTACATAATCAGTTAAATAATACACTATGCATAATCAGAATAACAAAAACCATTCCTAAACATGATGCTACAAAAACATTAAATTCCGTTTTTACAATTTATTTGGCATCGAACGGGCACCGTCATCTTTCTAGAATCATATGGGCTACTTAATCCTTAATAGACAACTTGGTCTATTAGATGAAATGTAAATACGGTTTCGTTTCGTTCCACATCCATCACCTTAGTATGCATACCCCCAAGATCGTACGGAACCTTCCGCCTACTTGAGTTATCAAAATTTATAAGGACACTACCGTCGTCACAGTAGGCCTGCGTAGGAGTGTAGAACAAGTCCCACACTCCCCCCATTGTTCATCACTTGTAGGGAGTCCAACTACAAGTTTATTGCCAAAATCCTTTCTTAGTATTGTCCATTCTTACCGCATTAAACATATAATCATTTAACATTCCTTCTTAGATACAATACTCAAATCTTTACTTCTTGTAACATCCTTGTTACACCATAGATCAAATAATACAAATCCAATCATCATGCTTATGATACGATAGAATTTCGCATAACCATGCTACATATCGATTTCCAATCACAATCATGTTACCAAACAATCTCAGCAATCACAATTGTTCCCTATCATGGTTCTAGGTTCCAATAGAATAAATCACAACCTAACATGATACTAGTAACTGCAACTGAACTGGTACCCGTACGTACCTTGTAACGAAGAATCTTTGCGGATTAATTAAACGTTCCGCTTATGAAATTGGGACCTAAACGAATAAGGAAGTAC
The DNA here is from genome assembly GCA_947648045.1 of Beta corolliflora. Taxonomy (NCBI): domain Eukaryota; kingdom Viridiplantae; phylum Streptophyta; class Magnoliopsida; order Caryophyllales; family Amaranthaceae; genus Beta; species Beta corolliflora. The sequence goes on from CANSZD010000001.1 coordinate 3,208,535, forward strand.
TTCAGTGCTACGTCCTTGATATTATTAACATATAACACGTGACTAATTATATAAAACTTAGTATTTCGGAGTATAAAATAAGTAATCTTGTTGTTCATTAACTTTCTTTTCTTTCATAACTCTATTGAACTTAACGTCTTTTAAGAACCAATAACAGTGGGCAAAGCTGATTTTAGTTAGTTTAATAACATAGTACCTTTACCAACTCCATTTAAATCCTTATATCCAATACTACTAAAATCAGATTTGAATAACAAGGTCATTATAACATTCTAACTATAACTAATAATCTGATTTCTTAACTTTTTATACCACTTTATGTATAGTAACAAACTTAAATAGGTACATGTATAAGAACTTATAAAATCAGAATTGAAGAATTAAAAGAACACAAAGTAAGAATTAATAATATGTAATAAATCTGATTTCTTTTAGTTCACAATATACTTTTATTTAAAGTCACAAACCTAAACCAATATACATAAGTATAATAAAAACAGAATTAAGAAATATAATTATCATAAGAACTATAAACATAATTCTAAATCTGATTTATATTCTTCACATTATGCCTTATTTAAAGTCATCAAATTTACTCAAAGATACTCAAAGAATAACCAAAATCAGATTATATAACTTAATGTAAATAAGAAAAGAGAGTTTTTTTTTTTTTAAAAGCATACCGCAGCCACTGACGACCACCAACAACTAGCGGACGCGCGAGACTGAACCACCGGCGAGCACAAACCGACTCCGACGACTGCGAACGACGGAACGACGTGGCTCTGACTCGAGCCACTTACTCCCAGCGAGGCCTCGACACACTTGACACCAACGCGAAACCCTAACCACGAACTGGTGTGCAGCACCGGCGAGGACCCCGACGAACCGCGAACCTCCGGCGAGCAGGCGCGACCTCCGACGAGCAGGCGTGGCCTCCGGAGAGTGGGTGCCCAGATGTTGGGAAGAAGAAAGAGAAAGTAGAAGTGTTGTTCGCTGGAGAAGAAAAGGGGAGGAGAGAGGAAATTCTCTTTGGTAAAAAAAAAACGGCTGATGACAAGTGAATAGGGTTTTCTAAATTTTTTTTTTCTTTCTTCCTTTTCTTATTTATAGTATGAGAAACCTTAGGTTATTAGGATTTGTTTCTCAGTCAAACTCTGATTTATTATTTAACAAAAACCGAATTAAAATATAATTAAGTGTGAAAGTAGGTTGTATATTTAAATTATAACTGTAGGCTTACCTAAACTATACTATAATTTACTTTCACTTTTACTTTATATTTTCTTATTTATAGCAAGATAACTCCCAAAATACGGAGTATTACAGCTTTGATGAGTAATGTGAATGGATTGTGATTGTGAGAACATCATCAACTTAGTATGTTTGGTCATGGCCAAAACATGTTTGGTAATTACCTAAAAGTTTATGATATGTGGTTAATTTGAGCTTTTTAGTACAAGGAGGGATAATGGGGGCCCAAAACTGAAGTCAATGGGGTTTGGTGAGGTATTGGGCCTAATGGACCCAGTGGCATGATTGTCTAATCCTCATAGGATTGCTTTGATGAGTAATGGGAATAGATTGTGATTGGGAGAACATTTTCCTCTTAGTAGGTTTGGTCATCGCCAAAACATGTTTGGTAATTATCTAAAAGCATATGATATGGGGTTAATTTTGGCTTTTTAGTACAAGGAGGGATAATGGGGGTCCAAAACTAAAGTCAATGGGGTTTGGTGATGTATTGGGCCTAATGGACCCAGTGGCATGATTGTCTAATCCCCATATGATTGATTTGATGAGTAATGTGAATGGATTGTGATTGGGAGAACATCCTCCACTTAGTAGGTTTGGTCATGGCCAAAACATGTTTGGTAATTACCTAAAAGCATATGATATGAGGTTAATTTGGGTTTTTTAGTTAAAGAAGGAACAATGGGGGCCCAAAATTGAAGTCAATGGGGGGTTTGGTGAGGTATTGGGCCTAATGGTTAACCTTTTATATCACCAAAGTAATTCAATTCTATCATTTGAATGCAAAAGAAAAAGGAAAAATGCAACGTTTTGGCCCGATGCAATCTTGTCATATAAACCACATAAAACCTCATGAATTAGGTTATCAATAACCCACATCTTAACCATACAATTCTTTCATCATATATGTTATAGTCACATGATTTGAGGCCATTGCCCAAGCCAATTATTATTTTAGGTAATGCACTAAAATGGGTTTGGTGATGACCTAAAATGTTTGGTAATATCTTAATCTAATTAGGTGATTACCTAATATATATTGTGGTTATGTTAGGTCATGACTAAAATATCTTTAGTAATTACCTATACCCTTCAGTAACTTACACAAAAAAGCCAGTGATATTCCACTACAATGAAGATCCCGAAGATGCTGCAAAAAAATTTCATTTAATATCTAAACTAAAGTATGAACTACTCATCAAATGTAATCCAATAAAAATGTGAAGTGCATTGATTTAGAGCAATTATCTCACACACCTTCATTTTATTTTTGGTCATGTCCAATATATCTTTAGTAATTACCAAAACATTTTTAATTTTGGTCATGTCCAAAATATCGTTAGTAAGTACCAAAACTCTGCAGTAGCTTAGAGTAAAAACCAGCTCAACCTCCCATAGAGGTCCCGAAAATTCTGAATTTTTTTTTCATCAAATTGCTAAACTAAAGTATGAATTACTCAAATGTAACCACAAATTGTCGAATAAAAGTGTGAAGTGCATAGATTTAGAGCAATTTAATCACCAACACCGTCATTTTTATTTTCCCTAAAACCCTAGGTTTTTGTTTTGGGAAAATTTTCATAAATTGCAAATTTAATCTTATGCAAACGCACAAATGAAGATAGAAAACTATTAATTGTTACTATATGCGAAATATTCAAGTAAATTTACATCTATTTCATCTACGGGTGAAGAGTTTAGATCGATTTCCATGGAGGTCAAGTTCAACAATAGAGGTGAAGATTGGGTTGAAATGGAGGTGAAGATTGGGTCGAAATGGAGGGAGAAGATGGAAGATAGGGTCGAAATTGAGGGAGAAGGTGGAAGAATGGGTCGAATTTGGGAGAAAACCGATTAAGAATCGTGGAAGAGGGAAGAAGGAGGAAGTGTTCTTGAGTTCTTGTTCAAGAACATGAAGAACAAGGAGGAGAAAGAAAATGGGTAAAAAAAATTTGGCTCCAAATTTTTTTTTCCCACGTGAAATTAAGTTTGGATGGTAAAAAAAAAAATTGATTTTTTTCTTTTTTTAAAAATTATTTTTTGGATTTTCAGAAAATATTTTCATAAATTTTGGTAAATAAACAAAATGAAAATAAATTAGTTTTGGCAATTAAAAGAAAAGGGAAAAGAAATGAAGTGAGGGCTCCACTAGCAAGAATGAGTGGCTCACATTCATTTGTTTCAATGGTCTTTTTTGAAAAAAGACCATGGTAGAATGATTCTTTATAGTGCCGTTATTTTTAGTAATTTTTATGGAGAAAAAGCTCAAACTTTAGATATCTTTTTTATATAGAAAAATTATCAAGAATAAGTCAATTTTTTGCTGGTCATTTTAAAATAAGTTAGTTTTTTATTATCTCTATAACATATGGGAACTGTTGAGGATTTTAGTGTCCATCCTTTTCTCTACCAATATACCCCTTGCAAGAAAATAAAACTACAACACCCACCACTCTATTAGTTTAAAAATTAAAATTAAAATTAAAAAGGAAAAACCGATCTAACAAATTGTAAAGTATTTACCACCCATCCTTAGACTTCGCATGCATAACGTGCATATAAGACTAGTTTTATAATAAGTCTAACTTGCATAATCCTCAATTTTAAACAAGCCAAATGATCAGTAACCGGTTCTATAAGTAAGAGACTGGTTCTTCTCTAGTGCCACAATTACCCATCTTGGTCAAAGAACTATTAGGTTGCAAAAATGCAGCCACACAAGGCAATAATAATGGATGCATGCAGCAGATCCAACACGTGCGGGAGGACGACAACGACAACCAATCACTACTCAGCCACCATGTATGACTCCATTAGGTATCAGCATGGCAAGGCAGCCAGTCACATCTGAGTTCGGCATATCACTAGGCACCACTAATATGCCACTTCCCAACACCAAGAAGAGACGCACCAACGATGAAAAACGATGGATCTGAAGTTCTGAACACCTTAAAGAGAGGAGGCAAAGAGGGGAAGGAGGAGGAGGAGATATAAAAGCAGCACTGGTGGTTGAGATGGAGAAGGGAGGAGGAGGAGGAAATAGAAAAGCAGCATTGGTGGTGGGGAAGGAGGAGGGAGGAAAGGGTTTTGTAAAAGAAATTAAATTAGAAATTATAATAACCATAAAAAAAGAAAAAGAACATAAGAAATTATAATAACCAGTGAAAGAGTCACATGTGGCTCATCTAACCAGTTAAAATTGACAAGTTATATATGAACTCAAATTTAGTAATATTTAATTTGTCCTACTTGAATTTCGATAGAGATACCAACCGAAGTCATTCCGTTTCGTTTATGACTGCGAATTGAATGAAGAAAATAAAGAAAAAGAACGAAGAATGATTAATGATTAGAAAAAGGAAATGGAAATAATACTATTATTAGATCATTAGAAAGATTTCATCTTTTTTAGTTCCTATTTGTTGAGTAGTTCTGAATCAATATAACACAACTTTTTCTTGAATCAACAAGATTTGGATTGATAATCCATTTACAATAATGAAAAAAATCATGAAAGGATTAATAAACAAAATAAAAATATAATTCAGTTTAAGTCAACAACATGTAATGATTTTTTAAAAACATATTGGCATTAAAGCTAGACTTTCTCAGAGATAATCAAAAGAATGACTTATTTTTAACAGACGGCTTAAAGTTTAACTCATTTATGACAGTTTTCCTTTCTATATTGTAAAATTGAAGGAATTTAAATAAATTCTTTTTGTTGTAATATAGAAAGATTGAAATAAGAATGAGAGATTGTTGTTGTAGTTGTTGCATGTGTATGGATTTTTCCGCGAAAGTGCGGTATATATATTGTCGGGTGAATAATTCACCCGATGATACATCATGTCATTGCATGGCTGCAGTGAGACGTCTAATCCAACCTGTGATTTTGGGTGCCAAATACAGTATTCTTAAATCCGTTCACTATATACATATTATATTATGAAACACCCCCTTGAGCGGATATACCTAATATGTTTTTCTGCCTCGTTGAAACCTCGCCAAGACAAACTGTATGGAATAAAAACTTGGACTATATAGAGTGTAATACCCCATATTTTTGAATATTTGTTTTAGTAATTAAATATATTAAATAAAGGGTATTTTAGTAATTTCACTCCTTTTAACTTATTTTGGCGGGCATATGGCTCCAAGTTTGGATTTGTTAAATTTTAGATTTAAATTATAGTAAAAAAATCTTATTGAATTATTTTAATAAGTTTTAATACAAAGCATTTAAATATTTGGTGTATTGATATTATCCTTTATGATGGGAATGTGAAAAGAAAAAAAAAATCTTCATTATGGCCGGTCACCCTTAATTACCGGTGGTGGTTTTGATTTTCTAAAACCCTCAAATTAATGGTATAGGTTACAAATCTTGGGATTAATCTCCTAATTTACGATGAAGGTTACAAAATATTTAAGTTTGAAAATTAAGTACTCCCTATTCTACACCTATAATACCCCAACCTCAAGCCATATTTTCCCACACCAAAAAGTCTCAATTATATAAGGGAACTCCTGACCCTTTGGTCTCCACCCTAAATTACCTAAATACCCCCAACTACCAATAAATATTACAAAACTAACCAGTCAATAAATTTAAAAAAAAGTACAAAATCTACAATTTTATGAGTTTTTTAAAAAATCTAAATGAAAGGAAAAAAATAATCATTCACAAACTGCACAGCAGTTATGAGTTACCTTCTACTAAAAAGGAAAAAAACTACACTTCAAACAATACTTCACGACAATTTCTCTTCTACATCTTCTTCATCTATCTCCCATTCTCCCATTCTCCCATTCTCCCTGCTTCATCTTCTTCCTCTATCTCCCAGTTCTCCCTGCTTCATCTTCTTCCTCTTCCCTCCTTATCGCAAATTCTCCCTTCAGTTAACTGCAAAAAATCCATAATCAGAAGTGTATGTTGATAGAGAAGCACAATTCTACAGGAATAACACAAGCCTCTAAACTATTGATCAAAAACTGAGACCAGATCAGGTACTATCATGTTTGTCAAACCATAAAAATATTGATTTGTTCATAAAACCTATAGAATTTATAAGTCTAACATTCATCTTTTTCTTTTATAATTTAATTTTGGATACAAGGAGAAGTGAAGTATCGTAGATGATCAAGAATAGCAAACAGAGCTATTGCAAGTTGAAACAAAAAACGTAAAAAGGTATTTCTTAATATATTGAAATGTAATTTGTTTGTTTATAGAATCCACAACTACCAAACAGAGCCATTGCAAGTGAGAAAGACAATTACTTAATACTTAAAATTTGCACTCCCGGACTCGATATTTCTTCCTGCCGAGGATTTTCTATTCAAGACTTTCAAAATCGTTAAATTTTCCAATAATGTATATGAAAATTAATTCAATTTTTTAACAATGGGGTTCCAAATAATCAAGTAACCTACCAGAGAACTTACAAATCAAAATATATTCGAAAAAATTAAGCAATTCCAAAGACACATAAATCAAAATATATTATGAAACTGTGTTCACAGTAATGTCAAAAATTTCTATGTGAAGCCAAATCCTATCGAGTATTTCAATTTTATTGGAAAATCAAATTCATTTTCTCTGGGCTGAATAAAAATTCCTTTTCAAAGTAACCAAAAACAAAGATACGGTGATGGGTTTGAGAGTTTCATATGTTTCGGGTTTTAGAAAGATGGGCAATGGGGTTTTTGTGGTTAGAGTTGATTTGAGGGGTTGGTACAGAACGCGAGTTGAGAGATGGAAAACATGGGTTCTATCGGTGGCTCGGAAGGTGGTTGTTGTGGTGGAAGGTGGGTGTTGTGGACTTGTGGTATTTGGGCTTAACAGACGAGAGAAAGATGAGCTATAGATTAAAAGAAAAATGGACTCATATAATAAGAGAGTGGAGAGAAGAAAATCATAAAGAGACGAGCAAGTGAGAATATAAGGTATGGTTGTTGGATCTCAATAGACTGATTTTGGAGTTTGAGTTTAATTTATGGGTGTCGTATAAAGAAGGCTCGTGAAAGAAGAGCGTCCCAACTCCCATGTTTGCAAAATTTGTCATATGAGATTTGGTAGAAGGATAATTGTCACATGTATAGATGTACTACTAGATGTACAATTATTTATCAAATGAAATTTTGTAGTATGATGCAGCGGTAGATCATAAATTAGATGCCACATGTTTGCTTGGTTTGATGCAAGCTCTTATTGCTTTGATGTACATACCATTTTGTTGGAAAAGAGAGGAAGAATGACTTGAACTCTAATAGTTAGAGTTTGTGTTTAATTGTTGTCATTATGTGAAAAATTGGCTATTAACAAACTCCTTACATGCATATATGTCTATTATATATTGAAGTTATAATATCGACATGATTATGAGTACTATAAAGTTAATAAACTTAGTGTAACTAAGTACAAAATTTGATCTTCGTGTCACTAATAATGAACACTATGAAAAATGAAAATGTTTCTCTTTAACAAAACTTTGTACATAATTTCTCTTACAAAATATACTGGATGTAATTATGAAATTAATTTCACTTTGATAACGACTTTGCACGCATAGCGCGCATATAAGGCTAGTTTGAAGAATCCAAACTCTCTTGCTTCAAGGTTCTTTCTTCTTTTCTTAATCTATTTTAGTTTTGTATTTTTTATTCAAGTTTCAATTTTTATTTGGTTTAAGTAAAAGTTTTTCATGTTTCTAATTAGTAAGTTTAATATTTTGTTCATGTGGTCATGTATATAGTTAATTTCTAGGAATTCATTTTTAAGTTTATGTCTAAGTTCATGTGATAAGTCACTTAGCTTATTATATTTTATATTATTGGTTGATTAGGAGAACGTTGAAGCTAGCGTAAGACCAAGTGAGATTGCTAGTGTGCTCTTTGTGCAAGATCAAGGTACAGTATGTAGCTAGATCTTTCGAAATGTGGTTTTATGTGTTAAAGTTGTTTGTTGATTTAATGGTTGAATTGATTTAGAAATTTAGTTTAAAATGGTTACAACATTTTATTGTTCACTTTCAGAAATGAAAAGAAGGAATGAATTTATCAATCATATTATATGAATGTTTTGTTTTCATTTTCGGAAAATTTAAATTATTGTTACAAGGAATGGGTTGAATAGTTTTATGAACTTTGTGTGTTCAAAAGTTGTTTATGAGAAAAGGAGAATTATCAATGACTTACTAAATCGAGACATTATATTACCGCTTGATTAACATCAAAAAGGGTTTATGTTTCAAAGTCCACTTGTTGGCAATTATTGTTATCCCTTGATATAGATCTGTGAAGGGATGACTAGCTTAGGTGGTGTGCACACTTAGGTTAAGGAAGGGGACATAAGAAGAGGAATTATTTTCATGATTATTCTAACCCAAGTTATTTGAAAAGCAAGAGTTTATTCTTAAAAGTTATTCTTGATTTATTAGTTAAGGAGGTTTCGAAATGAAAAGTGTTACGAACATGTAAATGTGTTACATGTCTTGTACGTACCGTATTCAATTTTATACTAACGCGTATTTTCCTTTTTCCTATTTGGCTTTTCCCTTTTTACCTTTTTGGTAAGCAGTTTTACAGGTGATCAGTTGTTGTGCATGGGAGCATTCTTGAAAGGGGATCTTCACCTAGTTAAGCACATTTTATTTATTTAAGTTTGAGACAATATTTATTTTTAATAGTAAAGAACTATTATTTTTGGTTAAGTCTTCCGCTGTAAGTTATTTGGTTAGTTAGTAGTTAGTTGCCAAAAGCGTGAAAGTCACGTGGCGGTAATACCCCTAAATTACTCAAAAAAAAAATTATTTTATTTTTAAAGTGAGTAACATGGGGGTGTTATATAGAGCTCCCCCTTTATTTAACATATATTGTAACACCCCGACAATTCTCTCTTTTCTAAAATACCTTTTAATATAAAACTTAGAGAATTATCAAAGTATTATCGCCCGTGTGAAAACGTATCGGCTTATTCAGAATTTTGCAGCGGAAAACATAATAAATAACTTTAGAAATAAAACTTACTCAACCCAAAAAAGTCAACTCCAAAAGTCAAACCAACAAAAGTCAAAGTCAACCTCAAAAGTCAAAGTCAACGACAATAGTCAAAGTCAAATGAAAGTATAAAGTCAAATATAATAAATAGTCAACACAAGCTCTCCAATCCCGAACCCATGATGCATCATCTTCAAACCTGTAAATGACGATGCATTATTGATCCTTAGAGACTGCTCACCAAATGGGTCATTACAGGATCAATAAGGCATAGCCATGATCAACATACACACACAAAGCATGTAATCAGCAAAGCTGAGTAATACATAGCAAATAAATAAATAAAACCTAACATGATACTAATAAACATTAAGCAGGGATAAATAACAATACAATAACATCGCAGACTACTTCTACTGAACTAAACTTTACAACCAATAAATTACTTAATTTAGATGGAATAGTCAATGGAACGAGTTGTCTAACCAAAACCAGTCTTTAATTTAGAAGACGAAATACGGGCGCGACTCCGTATTTTCCTAACCTACGATATCGAGGAACCTTTAAAATAAAAATAGGACACGGTGATCAATCCGGTCCCAAGAAAAGCCATGGGCTACCACCATGTACTCCAACTCATACTTGTCCAACACTTCAGACGTGCACAAGTCTAAAGCTATTGCTATCCACGTTTCACTTTACATGATTAATAATTTATTCACTTGTTATGACTCACAAATAGAACAAATAATATAACCATCAACCAATCATAAACTTCCATTTTTATCTTAGGATTAGATAAGGTGATCAACAACAACTTAACAACCCAAGATTAATTCCAACTTTTAATCCATAACCTTCCTTTATTTGTTGAAACAAGTCAACAACCAACCAACCTTTCATAGGTATAAAAAAACAACTTACCAAATAAGGCCTCGGTCGTTATAAAGCAATTAAATAATCCAAAGGGAACAACATGATTCAATCATGATCCAAACCAACATAATTATTAATCTCTCATGTGAATTAATAAAATAAAGTTCCCAAATCCCATATGCTTGCATCAATCTTCCATACAAACATAATATAAATATCATAACCAACATGCTTCACATAACGGCATAAAACATGCAAATCCAACTAAATAGAAATCACATATGAACTACAAATAGTTCCCTTTACATGATACTACATAATTCTCATTCTTAGTACTACATGATACTAATCCAATCAACACATAGGTATGTACGTACCTTATGTAGACAAATCGAGAGGCCACTTTCATAACCTTAAAAGTCGCCTAAAGAGAATTCTCCGCCTAAAATAACCAATACAAATCCACAATCAATCCCTTATAAATTTACAGCAACAATAAAATACTTTAAACCCTTCTTAAAAGTGTTAAAAAACCTTTCCCATCATTAAAACTTAAGTAGTAAAACCTCCTAGTATAGTACTACTACACTAGTTGCTTAAAAACCCTTAAAACACATGGTTTAATCATAAAAACTCCATTACCAACATCCTTTTTAAATTTCCAGCAACATATACTATAATAAAACCCTTTTTAAACATGCTTAAACATACTTAAAATCATAAGAATACTCAATTTCACAAACTACACCATACTACTATGATTTTCCAACTTATAAAACCCTAAAAATCTACGCTTTGATATTTTAAAACCCTATTTTAACATAACAAGTAAATCTGAAATTTTCTAACTTCATTAAACACTTTACATAACCTTAGATTCATAATCAAATCATCAAATCATAACTTTTAAACATAAACTTATTAAAACAAACCCTAAAAATATAAACTTTGTATTAAAATAACTTGAGGAGGAAGAAAATAACCAAACAAGAGAGAGGAGGGAGGACTCGCGGCAACCGAAGGGACGCCAACTGCTGCTGGTCGGCGGCACTGCGCTGCTGGCCGGCGATGATCCGGTCTGGCGGTGGCGGTTGTCGCACGAAGGAGGAGCGAAGGCGGAAGAGGAGAAGAGAAAGAAAAAGAAAAGAGAGAGAGAAAATAAGAGGAGGGCCGAAAATTTGGGAGAAGGAGGAGAGAGAAAATAAGAGGAGGGCCGAAAATTTGGGAGAAGGAGGAGAGAGAAAATAAGTGTGTGGGAATTTTGGGGTTTTGGGGGATTTATATAGTTTCTCCCTTTTGGGCTTAGGATAAGGTGATTGGGCTCAAACTAGTATTTAACGGTTTATGAGTTGGGTGGTTGGGTTCCTCATACCCAATTTAAAATCATTTTCACAATCCAAAAGTGTTTTAAGCTTTTCAAATATTTTTCAAAGCATGACTAAATAAATTTTTTGACTTCCTTTAAATCATTAAAAAATTTCTTTGACTTTCAAATAGTCAACCCTTTAAGAAATAAATCGTTTAAATACTAAAACATACTAAATTATATATAAATATACATTAAAATATTTTTATCAAATTCATAAATTTACGGGGGATTACAATCTACCCCTCTTAAAAGAAGTTTCGTCCCGAAACTTGGCACGAAAACTCACACATTTTCAAAAATTTTGACTCAACTTTCATTTGAGAAATACTTGTGTCACACATGTGCACACTTTTACCAACTTTAAAACCACTTGTGTTACTCATGAACACCTTTTCTATGCGAAGAATCTATTTATTTTGCACCAACATGTGCAAATCGCCAAAATAAGCATAAAAATACCATAAAATAAGGTAAAAAGCGCGAAATTCTATCGCATTCTACCCCCCTTAAAGAAAACGAGTTACGCCCTCGTAACTCACCTCAAGGAATAACTCAGGATACTTCTTCTTCATTTCGTCTTCAGCTTCCCACGTTGCCTCTTCAGACTCATGGTTAGACCAAAACACTTTTACGATATTCACATCCTTATTGCGTGCACTACGCACCTTTTTATCAAGAATTCTCACAGGCCTTTCCTCATATGTGAGGCTACTATCAATTTGGATTCTTTCAGGCTCCAAAACATGACGCTCACCAGGGATATATCTCTTGAGTTGGCAAATATAAAACACGTCGTGCATTTTCTCAAATTTCATTGGCAATGCCAACTTATACGCTACCTTCCCGACTCTTTGCAAAATCTCATATGGGCCAACATATTTAGCACTCAATTTGCCCTTTTTCCCAAACCTCATCACACCCTTAGTTGGTGATACTTTCAAAAACACTTTATCACCCACTGCGAATTCATCTTCTCTTCGCTTTAAATCAGCATAACTCTTCTGCCTATCTAGAGCAGCCTGAATTCTAGCTTGAATCAACTTGACATTCTTAACAGTCTCCTCAATAAATTCTGTCCCTAATACTATATTTTCACTAAAATCATTCCAGCAAATGGGACTTCTACACTTTCTTCCATACAACACCTCAAAAGGAGCCATCTTGATGCTCGCATGATAACTATTGTTATATGAAAACTCAATCAAGTCTAATTGGTCTTCCCAACTACCTTGGAAGTCTATTGTGCACGCTCTCAACATATCTTCCATAGTCTGGTTAGTCCTTACAGTCTGACCATTGGTCGCAGGGTGAAAAGCAGTGCTCATCTTCAATGTTGTTCCAAGATTCAACTGGACCTTCTGCCAAAATTTCGAGAGGAATCTCGAATCGCGATCTGAAATAATGTCTGTTGGTACTCCATGCAGTCGCACCACATGCTTGATGTACGTCTTCGCAAGTTGCTTCTTCTTCCATGTCTCTAAAATTGGAAGGAACACGGCGGACTTCGTCAGACGGTCCACAATAACCCAAATCGTATCATTGCCGTTTCTCGTCTTCGGCAAAGCAGTCACAAAATCCATCGATATGGAATCCCACTTCCATCCAGGAATAACCTCTAAGGATTGAACCTTCCCCATTGGTCTCTTATGATCTATCTTCACTTTTTGACAGGTTAGTGATAAGTGCGTTTCTAACGCACTTTATGAGCTCCTTTTGGTTTGGTTTGATCCTCTTTATACCCTTTTCTTCCCTCTTTCTTCCTCATTTTCCTCTCTAGTTCTTTCCCTTGATCATTGTGGATCATTGTGACATTTAGCTAGATTTTCGGTCAATTTTGACTGGATTTCTAGTACATTTGCTTTCACTGTGTTTTCCCGTGCTTTGATTGCATGTATGATCTTTTCTAAGGTCAAGAGTTGGGAGATACGGTAATAGGCGGGAGTTTCAAGGAGTTTGCACGCGCAAAAATGGAGGAAAGGAAGTGTGAGCTGAGGAGTTGTGCGTCCGCACTGCCTAAGCAGTGCCCGCACTCATCGGTGCGCCCGCACCAAGAATTGGTGCGCCTGCACCGCCCCACAGGTTCAACACTCTTGCTGTCAGTCAGCTAGGTGCGCCGGCACCAAGCTGGTGTGCCCGCACCGATTTCATGGTGCGCCCGCACCATTCCTGCGAAGTTTGACACCGTGAATCAGTAGCTTTGGTGCGCCCGCACCACCTATTTCCGCCTGAATTTTGTAATGCTCGTGATTGTTAAAAACGGGGGATGGTTATTATTTTCGACTTATGCTTTATTCTAGTTTTTAGAGAGTATTATTAGGGCTCATACTAGAGAGATAAACACCTTAGTTTTGTTCTTAGATTGGAGATTCTTAGATTAAAGTTTGTGATTTCTACACATCGAAGGTACTTTTTATTCAATTTAATTTCAAAGTTTCAGTTTTTATTCTCTCTTATCATTGTTATTCTTTGTTCATCATATTATTAGATCTCTTATATTGTAGGTTCTTAATTGCTTATTTTTATTAGAATAATTATTCTCTTAATCATGTTTAGCCCTAGATTAGTTATAGATTTCATGTTTTATTGCTTAGGATCCATGATTAGTGAGTAGTTTCCTATCTAGGGTTAGGGTGAAAGTATGGATTAGGGTTTAAATGTATTGTTAATGTGATTGTGATGATTTAAAGACGTTTATGCATTGATCTTGGTGTTTTGAGGCCTTAGGATAGATATTGATCACATTTGTGCTTTGGTATTTTGAATTCAAATGTTCTTAATTGAATTATGAACTCTTTTATCATCCCCATGAATCAACTTAATTTCTAGGCCAAGATATTGGGTAGAAATTAAGGGGATCCTATATTAGGGGTTTTCCAAATTCATTGGATCTCTTAATCAATTGACTAAAGACCATTCGAGAGAGGATTTAGTTGATTGATTAAGCGATCATTCTCGATGACCATTCAAGAGAGGACTCGAGTATTTCAGAGGAAAACTAAACCTTGCGTAATCGTTGCCTTTGAATCACAATTGCATTAATAATCGTTGTCCACTTTGATCCATACTAGTAACCTTAACTCTAGTGTCTTCCTATTCATATTTTCATCTCATACTATTTGTTAGTTCTTTGATAATAGATAGTTTTAGTTGTTACAAAATCATTCAAATCCTTCAATTAGGTAATTTAGACTTAATAGACTTTGATTAATCCTAATTTCCCTGTGGATCGACCCTTGACTTGCCTTTACTACGTTCTTAGTAATTGCTTGTTAGGAGTTATAAACATTGTTTGAAAAGCGATTTTTGGTGCTTTAACGACACACTAAAAACCTCTTATCAAAATGGCGCCGTTGCCGGGGAAAATTGTGCAATTAATTTAAGTTTATTTTAGTTTAGTTTTGCTTAGTTGATTTTTCTTTTATTTTCTTTTTGACTGTGGTTGTTATTTGCTAATCCTCTACTTAGCTTTGTTGTGTTACATGAGAAGAAGAGCTCACGGTTCACCCACCTTTCCTCTAGATCCAGAAATTGACCGTACCTTCCGAAAGCTTCTGAAAAATTTGGAAGATTTGTCTTTGGGTTCCGAACCATCTTCACCAGCCTCAAGTACAACAAGTGAAGTTGAGTCAGACATGGGTGAAGCAAATCCACAACTCTTTAGGGATTTCGGAAATCCGGGTTCCTATGTTCTTCAAGGTGGTATTCGACTCCCCACCACTACTACAAATTTCCGCATTCATCCTCAGTTCACTCGGATGGTGAAAGCAGAACAATTTTGTGGGGGGTCGGATGAAGATCCTCTTGACCATCTTGACAGGTTTCTTGAGATCCTCTCCAACAAACGGAAGCTTGAAGATGAGCTTATCACTTTGCCCTACCAAGTGAGTGCGCTTGTGCAACGTACTATGCCTAAGAAGCAAAGGGACCCCGGGAGTTTCACCTTGCCGGTGAAGATAGGTGATCTAGAGCGTAAGGGTGCATTGGCCGATTTAGGAGCGAGTGTGAGTTTGATGCCACTGTCTATTGCTAAGCACCTTAATTTTCCTCTTCATCCGACACGAAAAACTATTCAATTGGCGGACCGCACTGTGAGAGTCCCCCATGGTGAGTTGGAAGATGTGCCAATTCAAGTTGGGCATGTATTTGTGCCTTGTGATTTTGTGGTGATGCATATGGAGGAAGATCCGGAGACTCTTCTTATTCTTGGAAGAGAAGCTCTAAAGACATTGGGTGCCGTGATCAATTGCAAAAATGATACAATCACGGTTGAGGTAGCCAATGAACGGGTTGTATTTGAGTTCTCTAAGACTTTGAAGAGGCCTATGATAGAGAGAATTTGTCGGGTCAACCTAGTAGAAAATGAGATAGAGGATGCAGCGAGTGTGGTTCACACCGGGGATGAGTTGTATGCTTCTCTTACCGAAGCCCCGAGCTTGGACATGGAAGAGGTGAAGGAATTCTCCATGCTTCTTGACACTACTATTGCGGAGACGAAAGATGAAGCATTTAAGGTTCTCGCTACATCCATTCCCTCTTCTCGGGACAAAGAGGAGTGTTCTAAGCCTCCTCCCAAGGTAGAGTTCAAACCCCTTCCCTCTTCTCGTAAATATGTTTTTCTTGATGATGCATGTACTTATCCAGTTATTGTCAATTCGAGTCTTGATGACATCTCTATATCAAAATTGATTGATATACTACAAAAAATATAAAGATGTCATTGGGTACTCGATAGATGACCTTAAGGGGATAAGCCCTTCTCTTGCTATGCATCGTATCCATCTCATCGATAGTAATGCCTCATCCATATAGCATCAGAGAAGGCTCAATCCTAACCTCAAAGAGGTTGTAAAAAAAGAGATTATGAAATTGCGTGACGCGGGAATCATCTACGCTATCTCCGATAGCAAGTGGGTGAGCCCGATTCACGTGGTTCCAAAAAAAGAAGGCATGACTATTGTTGAGAATGAGAAAGGAGAAACTATCTCTACTAGAACTGTTACCGGGTGGAGGGTTTGTATTGATTATAGGAAGTTAAACAAATCCACCCGCAAGGACCATTTTCCTCTCCCCTTCATTGACCAATTGTTGGAGAGGCTTGCTCGTCATTCACACTTTTGTTTTCTCGATGGTTATTCAGGATTATTTCAAATCCCTATTCATCCGAATGACCAAGAGAAAACCACCTTTACTTGTCCGTATGGGACATTCACATATCGAAGGATGCCCTTTGGTTTGTGTAATGCCCCATCTACTTTCCAAAGGTGTATGACAACAATCTTCTCTGACATGCTAGAAGATTCTATTGAGGTGTTCATGGACGATTTTAGTGTTTGTGGTTCGTCTTTTGACACATGTCTGGTTAATCTTGAGTGTGTATTGAAAAGATGTCAAGAGACGAACCTCATCCTGAATTGGGAGAAGTGTCACTTTATGGTCGAGGAAGGCATTGTCCTTGGGCATAAAGTGTCAAAGAAGGGCATTGAAGTGGATCCGGTAAAAGTTTTGGTTATTGAGAAGCTTCCGCCACCGAACTCGGTGACGGGAGTTCGTGCTTTCCTTGGACATGCGGGTTTTTTCCGGCGTTTCATCAAGGATTTTTCTCAGATAGCCAAACCATTGACGAATCTACTTCAAAAGGATGTAGATTTTGAGTTTAATGAGTCTTGTATTAAGGCTTTTGAAACTTTGAAAAAGGCCCTCACTTCTACCCCCATTGTGCAAGCTCCGGATTGGAGCTTGCCTTTTGAACTGATGTGCGATGCTAGTGACTTTGCAATGGGCGTTGTTCTTGGGCAACACAAGGAAGGAAGACTACATGTCATAGCCTATGCAAGTAGGACCTTGGATGATGCTCAACGGAATTATGCAACTACGAAGAAGGAAATGTTGGCAGTAGTTTTTGCATTTGACAAATTCTGGTCTTACTTGACCTACAATAAGGCTATTGTGTATACGGATCATTCTGCGGTCCGTTATTTGATGAGTAAGAAAGATGCAAAGCCTCGGCTCATTAGGTGGGTACTGCTTCTTCAAGAGTTTGATTTTGAGATGAAGGAGAAAAAGGGGACGGAGAATGTGGTAGCTGATCATCTTTCTCGTCTCCCTCTTGATGAGAAGGTCTTGAATCCTGACGAGACCCCTATTGAAGAAGATTTGAGAGAAGAAGCACTATTCGCCATTCTGAATAATGAGATTCCATGGTTCGCGGACTATGCGAACTACTTGGCTTGTGGGATTGAACCTCATGGTTTCAATTCTCAACAAAGGAAGCGATTTTTCAAGGAGGCTTCGAGGTTCTATTGGGATGACCCTCTCTTGTTTAAGAAGTGTGCCGATGGTGTTTTTAGACGGTGTGTGCCCAATCATGAGATCAATTCGGTGTTGAATCATTGCCATATCTTGGCGTGTGGAGGGCATGGTGGAGCAAGCAAAACTGTTGCTAAGGTGCTCCAATGTGGTATGTTTTGGCCATCATTGCAAAAAGATGCCCGTGAGTTTATTTTGAGCTGTGATAGATGTCAAAGGAGTGGCGGCATCACGAAGAGACATGAGATGCCTCAATAAAACATTCTGGAGGTTGAGCCCTTTGATGTATAGGGAGTTGACTTCATGGGCCCTTTTGTCCCTTCTTTGGGCAACATGTACATCCTTGTCGCGGTTGACTATGTAACTAAGTGGGTTGAAGCCATTGCCTCCCGCACCAATGACCACAAGGTTGTAACTAAACTCCTTAAGAAGATCATCTTCCCAAGGTTTGGGGTACCCCGAGTATTGATAAGTGATGGTGGTTCACACTTCGTCAAGAAGCAACTGGAGGCCCTCTTGAAGAAGTACGGGGTGAATCACAAAGTCGGACTTCCCTATCATCCCCAAACTCAAGGCCAAGTTGAAGTTTCCAACCGAGAAGTGAAGAATGTCCTTGAGAGAGTGGTAAATAAAACAAGGAAGGATTGGTCTTTGAAGCTAGATGATGCTCTTTGGGCTCTTCGCACGACTTTCAAGACGCCTATAGGAACCACTCCCTACCGCCTTGTGTATGGCAAAGCTTGCCATTTGCCGGTTGAACTCGAGCACAAAGCTTGGTGGGCAATCAAAGAGCTCACCATGGATCTTCACTTAGCGGGAGATGCTCGGAAAGAAAAGCTAATTGAGCTAGAGGAACTCCGGTTTGATGCATATGAGAGCTCGAGATTGTACAAGGAGCAAACGAAGAAATGGCACGATCACCGGATTCAACAAAGAGATTTCCGGGTTGGAGACAAAGTCTTGTTGTTTAACTCAAGGCTAAAGCTTTGCCCCGGAAAATTAAAGTCCAAGTGGTCGGGACCCTTCCAAGTGTTGAAGACTACACCTTATGGAGCCTATGAGATTTTGGGCGAGAATGGTCCGTTTTTGGTGAACGGTCAAAGATTGAAGATCTACCACGATAATCAAGCCATCGATTCTGTTGGTTGCTTGATACTTCGCTCGCCCGAGCGCTCCTCTTGAAGAACATATCCTTTTAGTCAAGCTAATGACTTAAAACAAGCGCTACACAAGAGGCAACCCGTTTCTCTTCTTCTTTTCCTTTTTCTATTTTTATTTTTACTCTAGATTTTTGTTTTCCCGGCTAACCATGAGCATTGAATTGAGGTTAAGAGGATTAGATTCATTTGAGAAGTCGAAATTTAACACAACCAAGTTGTTGGGCAGTCTGTTTGGTGCGCCCGCACCACCTAGAGGTGCGCCCGCACCAAACAGCTTGAATGTGTAATATTTTGGCAGAAGAAATGGTGCGCCTGCACCTCCTTGAGGTGCGCCCGCACCATTCTGTCTGCAGTTGTAGGCGTAGGATTTTTGAATTCCTTTAATGCCTACACGCGGTGTGAGCGCGTTTATTTGACTACCCCATTGTTAAGGTTTTATTAAAAATACGTTTTGAAGTCGCCAACAATTCTTTAGAGGAAGAATCATAAACCTAATTGGATTGAAACGGAAGGGACATCTTAGGGACTTATCCAATGTAGAGATCCCCGTCATGACTCCATAGATGGTCAGGAACCAAAAAGTGAGTTCGGGGGTGAGGGTACAAATATGGTCATAATGAACAACGTTTGCCCATTGCTGGCCTCTACTAAATACCAATTCACAGCAGATTTTATACAATAGAACAATCAAACAATGTTTTAAAGCACCCTAAAATAGTTAATCTAGATGGGTTCATGAAACACACAAAAGACTAATTATTTAA
Source organism: Beta corolliflora (assembly GCA_947648045.1). Lineage (NCBI taxonomy): Eukaryota > Viridiplantae > Streptophyta > Magnoliopsida > Caryophyllales > Amaranthaceae > Beta > Beta corolliflora. Next base: position 3,228,265 of record CANSZD010000001.1, read on the forward strand.
TGATCAGTTATTATACAATCATTTTACAAGGTTCCTAACAGGTTGTCCAAATTATCTGAATTAATTAGAACAGTTCTTTAGGTCTTATTTTAGCATAATAACATGTGGGTGATAAGCAAGCATGCAAGACAATAATACTATGAATATTATATACAAAAAATATAAGAAAGGAGGTTAGAATTTACAAATGGACCACGGTTATTAATTAAAAATCTACATCATTACAAGAAAAGAGTTAGTAACTTCAATAAAATAAATATGATTATTCAAGAGCCCTCAGGATTATACCTATGCGGTTTAGATCGAAGAGTGTAGTGACTTTCAGTTGAAGCAATCTTGGAACCAGGAATATAGTAGAATCAGGAACAATAATTAATGTGGAAAATCACAAGTGTTTTCTATGTTTTGTATTCGAAGTGTGTTTTGGAGTTTTTTTGAGAGTATTTGCGTGCGTAAAAATAATAATTTGAAGCTGTCTTTGATTCGGGAAATCAGCCCGTATTTATAGGTTAACAAGCGCGTGCGTCTGACGCACACAATGCGTCTGGCGCAAGCCTAAGTGGCAGGCGCGAGGACACGCGTTAGGCGCAGGTGGCCTGCCTGACGTGGTCCGTCCAATTAAAACTTTGCACATGGAAACGCGTTTTCGAAAAGATAAATTTTTATCTTGCGTCTCACACAAGACTTGCGCTAGGCGCAGGACTCTGTGTGAGTCACAAGTCTACGTGTCAGGCGCTCATTGGAGTGCCTGACGTGATATAGCCAATGTGCTGGACGCAAGTGGCGCAACGAGCGCGGCCGCCGCGTCCGGCGCAAAATCCGGAATATTCCAGAATATTCCTTTTTAATGATACGCGTGCTTTCAAGATGCTATTTTTATCCCTAAAAATCCGGAGATCGAATTTTCCGGGTTAAAAAATCTGTTTTATGGGTAAAAGATAATAATAAAAGATTTTAGGAAAATATTTATCAAAACAAATATTACGAAAATATTTATGAAAATAATAAATATTCAGTTGGGCTTTTAAAATGGACTTTAGAAAGCATTTTACGGGTTGAACTTACAATTAATCATCATGAATGATTAATTGGGCTTTTATATTATTTTAAAACGCACATTGCCTGGTTATTCGGACTGCTCCTCCATCGGGCCATGCCAACTAAGACCGCGGTATATTTCATCATTGGACCCTTAAATGGGGAGACACGATTATGTGTCTACAGAAGCCCCCACTTTGACCGAGGTTTGTAAAACCGAAAGTCAAAGTATACGTGTCGGGACGGAGAATGATTCTAGATGCTCTGCAATCCAAAATCATTCTTTTGCGGCAGTACCTGCAAAACAAGCAAAAGCTTCAGGAACAGGCATGGGTGGAACATATTTGCAAAGTAATTGTAAATTTACAAAAATGAAATGATATATGGGAAAAAGAATCATGAGCTATTGTCCCGCTCCAAGGCGATTGTAATGGGCTATTGTCCCGCTCCAAGGCTGTTGTAATGAGCTATTGTCCCGCTCCAAGGCTGTTGTAGTGAGCTATTGTCCCGCTCCAAGGCTGTTGTAGTGAGCTATTGTCCCGCTCCAAGGCTGTTGTAGTGAGCTATTGTCCCGCTCCAAGGTTGTTGTAGTGAGCTATTGTTCCGCTCCAAGGCTGTGGTAATGAGCTATTGTCCCGCTCCAAGGCTGTTGTAGTGAGCTATTGTCCCGCTCCAAGGCTGTAGTAGTGGTCTATTGTCCCTCTCCAAGGCTGTGGTAATGAGCTATTGTCCCGCTCCAAGGCTGTTGTAGTGAGCTATTGTCCCGCTCCAAGGCTGTTGTACTGAGCTATTGTCCCGCTCCAAGGCTGTGGTAATGAGCTATTGTCCCGCTCCAAGGCTGTGGTAATGAGCTATTGTCCCGCTCCAAGACTATTGTTGTAGTTGATTCACAGAGTAGCAAGGTTGCGTTTTTGCCAACTTTTGAAAGTTCGTTTAATTGTCGCGCGCAATGTCATAACGAACATTTGAATGCACTTGGGAATTAGGTGTGGGCTCCACATGGCTAAGAAGCCCCCAAGACTGTGCGCTAGACGCACAGTCTTGCGTTTGGCGTATATAGCTGCGCTGGACGTAGTGCTTCGCATTAGACGCGGTCCTTGAGGATGCGCCAGACGCGCATGATGCACTGGGTGCAGGTCATTAAATGACCTAAAAAGACACGGGCGACTTTTTTCTTCCCATTTCTCTTCTTCTCCGCCGTTTTTCTTTCGTTTATCTCTCTCTCCTCAACCCAACTCCATTTTCGAAATTCTTGAAGCTTGAAACTCCTTATTTCTTGAGCATTTCTTCAGATCTACTTGGGAGAAGTGATTATTTTTGCTTAATTATTACTTTAACGGTGTTTTCGGGCTTTTTTTCGACGATTTTCGAGGTTGCCTCATTTCGCGAGTTTTCGGACCGTTTCTCCGGGCTGTATTCCGGCGAATTTCCAGGTGATTTTTCCGGTAATTCAGGTACATTTCCCAACCTTGCGGTTTTTTTGTTTCGTTTTTTAATTATTTTGTTTTTGACGGCCGGTGTTTTTTTTTATTAGGCGGAGCCCGCCATTTCCGGCGAGCTTGGGTTACGCTTGCCGGTGAGTTTCCGGCGTACTTTGGCGATTTCCGGCGAGTTTTTCGACGAGTTTCGTTGTTCTTCACGAGTTTGATACTCGTTTAATGTGAGTTCGTTTGTTAAATAATTTTGTAGATCATGAATCAAGAATTATATTGTTTGATGTAATTTCTCAATCCGGAACTTAGAAATATGTTTAGGGAACTTTGAATGTGTGATGTTTCATGGATGATGAACCTCAGAATCAAAATTAGCGTAGCTTCTAAGTTTGGAACCTAGAAACATGCTTAGGGAACTTTGAACGCGTATGTTGATGTATGAAATGGATTCTGGAAATCTCATGTAGTCGTGAGGCTTTGAAGTGTTGTGTTTTTATTTTATTTTACCGATTCATGAAATCTGGTAGTTTAGAGTCGAGAACTCTTTGATTCTTAGTTTCGTTTGTGATGTTCAATCCGATTAGCATGTCGTCGGGAGAATCGGGTGGGGAGGATGATGGTAGAGCAACGTCCGGATCTAGGAGGGCGTGGAAGACCGTGGGGTGGACTCCCGACCAGTTGTACTTTGATCCAGAGCATCATATTTCACATCGTCCGCTCTCGGGCATCGTAAGTATTGTTCGTTATACCGACTACATTTCGCACGATTGCCTAGGCATTTGATTGATTATTCTTATATTTGCAGGACGAGGGTAACACTCGTCATTTTGGGACCTTTGACTTTACCTGGCTCAGGAAGGTCCGAAAGGTCCGCGATCGAGCTGTTCTCATCGAGCAGAGTGGCCTGTCCTCTTTTCTCGATGTTTATGAGAGTATGGGAGAGGTTCATTCCTCTCAGATTGTCGTTCGAGGTTTGTTGGAGTGGTGGTGGGATACTACCAACTCTTTCCACATGCGTCGCAGGGAGTTGACCATCACTCCGCTGGATTTCTGCTTGATTTCCGGCTTGTCTTTTACCGGCGTCCGGGTACCGATAGGTGAATCATTGCCATTCAAGTCGGTGGCGGTTCGAGGTTTGATAGGCCCGGTTGCCGATATGCTTCCTCCGAACGCCTCTTATGCTCCCCAGTCTAAAGTGGCTCGTGGTCTCACCCTTCAGGGGACTACCAAGAAGCAGAAGGTACGCATTCTGCTGTGGTTGGCTGTCTGTGGTCTGTTGCGCACTGATAGGGGATCACGCGTTTCGACGCGATATCTGCAGCCCTTGAGGGAGTTGTCTCAGGTATCGACCTATGACTGGGACGAGCTGGGCTATTGTAGTCTCTTGTACTGCATGCGTACTGCTTGCAGGCAGTTGGGTGATGGTGGACCAGTCTCCCTTTTTGGTCCATGAAGACTCTTGGAGGTATGACTGTATGCATCGTCTATCTTTTGTCTCGTTATTTTAATCAGTACTAAAGTAATCTTATTGTTACAGATTTGGTTTTATGAGTATTTTCCGGGATTGGCCCCCGAAAGGGTTCGGGACCCTACACTTCCTGTCGGCTTGTCCTGGGCGGAGCGCGGGATGACTCGGTATGGCGCCGTAGAGAGTGTCCGGAAGGCTATCCGGCGGGCCAAGGACGACAAGGTAATCGTAATGAATCAATCTTGTCGCTTGGGTATATGTAGTAGGTGTTAACTTTTCTTTGCTTTTCAGGTTACCTCTTATCCTTGGGCGTCATTTCCGGAGATACCGGCTTGGGCTCATAGGGCCCGCATTTTGACTCGCGAGAGAGTCATTTTTTATGGAGAATCATACCCTGTGTGGTATTTGGGTGAGAGGGTGACCTGCCAGCACAATGGGATGAGGCTACTATTGGTGCCTCATGATCCTCCTGTCACTATGATGGACAGGGTTGCTCTTGTTCAGGCTATCGAGGGAGGGGCGACGCTTCGGGTGAGCTGTCACGACTTTGTTTTTCGCGATCGCGATTACCAAGCCGTCCTTTTGCCTCGCTTGGCTCCTCTTGTCAAGTTTAACGAGGTATGCATATTGAGTTTGCTTGTTTTTGCTTACTTTGACATGATCAATGTTATTGTTTTCTCGCTTTTGCCAGGAGGCTGCTGCGGCTCGTATCTCCTTCGTTCCGGATCTGAGAATCCGGTATACCGGAGATTCCGGGCTTATTGAGGAGACGATTGATGTTGCCCCAGAGGCAGAGCAGCACGTTGTTCGTGCTATGCCGGCCCATGTGAGCTCGGTAAGTGTCGAAAGTCATGAACTTTCTTTATTCATCCTGCTTGTAGTGACTTATGTACTTGTTGTTTTCAGGTTCCTCGGGAGACTGTCGTTCAGATTCTCCGAGTGGTGGACTCGTTGAAGCATGGGATGGCCAAGCTGAAGAGGAGCATGTCCTGCCGCCGCAGCGACGTTCATAGCCAGGTAGACTGACCTATTGTGCTTTGGTTGTATTTTTTTGTTGTATTCGTTTCACTAATGCTTTGTGACACTTTGTGCAGCGTCGTCCACAGGAGAGTGGGCCTCGTCCCGAAGCGAGGGTATCGACCCAGTCTAGACTTTCGACTCATACTCCCCGAGAGTCGACGTCTGATAGGCCTCCGACGGATCCGTTTACTGGGCAGTTCGGTATTGGCAGCATGGACTTCATGGGGGGTGCCAGGCCTGACCCACACCCTGGACCTTCTCCGATGTGGATGGAGCAAATGCGGATGCAACAGATGCAGCAGATGCAGATGTTGCAGATGCAACAACAGATGTTGGGGATGCAGCAGTTGTATCCGACGCGACCGACTCCGCCTGTGACTCCGCTTGTGACTCCCTTGATGCAGCCTGGGATTGGCTATCACGTGGATGAATCGAGCGGGGTTCGGGTTGAAGAACCGGAGGAGTCCTCGTTGGGGGAATATGATCCCCCTTCCTCTTAGATGTCTCCATCACTTTACTTTTGTGTACCTGCGGCCTGCACTTTTGTTATGATGTATATGTATGTTGATATGTGTTGCGTCTTTTGTTCAACCATTATGATCATTGGTGTTGTTTCTTTTCCATGTTTGTTAGTGAGATTTTGTCAGCAATGACTCTTATTCTAAAATGCCATGTATAAATGCAATGCGACTGACTCAGTTTTAAGTAACTTTGAATGGAGCGTAGCCGACCTTCTCCCAACAAAAAAGAAAGGAAAGAAGAAAAAAATGATAGCTAAGAGGGTTTGGGGTTTGGGTGGGTGGGTTCTACAAAAAATGGACCAAAACGTGAATATTCAGTGATAAACAGTTTTTTATTATCCGTAGTGGAGGGGGAGTGGCCCAAAATGATGTGCGAGATCAGAATCTGAGTCGACCTATGTGAGTCGAAATCGTGCGCTGAGCGCATGTCTTGGCGTCTGGCGCTTGACCGTGCGCTGGGCGCAGCGTCTGGCGCGCTCCTATGCGCTAGGCGCACATTTTTGCGTATAACGCGTTTTTCCGTCTGGAACGGCAAATCCGAATCCGCTTAGAGTTGAGATGCGACCCCGTTATGAATAGGCGAATATGTACGTTTTGTCAGTATTACGAGTTTAATAGTTTTCTCTGCACTTTTTCTCTATAAGACTTTGCTGCGACTTTTAACTGTTTGCCATGGCTTTTGAACCAACTCTAAGTGGGTGGTTGTCATCACTGACCATTGCTGAGAAACACGAGCTCGGCAGGCGGCATATGGATGTATTGGCTTCCTTAAGGTTTGTTCAGTTAGACTATAATTTCCTTTATGCGGCTGTTAATTTTTGGGATGTCACCAATCATTGTTTTTGTTTCGGGAATCACGATATAACTATTTTACCTGAGGAATTTGGTGCTATAATTGGATGACCCTGTAGTCAATTACCCTGTGTCCCTTCTTTGGAGGATTATTTTTTTAAGGACTTTGAGAGGTTCATGGATTTAAAGGAAGAAAACATGTCCGAAATTGTATATGGGAGGAGGGTTAATTTGACTAGGTTAGCTGCAATGTATAGTCCTCCTGCTGATAGGGCTAGACAAACGTATCGTATGCGGGCGCTGGTGTTTTGCCTGCTTAGTCGCTTTCTGTTTGTGAATGGGGACAATGGTGCTGGTTTTGCCTCTTTGATTACTGTAGCAGAGCAACTGGAGGTAGGAAGGACACCGATGCCGCTTTGTGTAGGGGAGATGATTTCCAGTCTAGATGCTGTAAAGAAGGACCCAAAAGGGCAGATTTCAGGGAGCCCCCTATTGTTGCAGGTAAAATATATTTTTTTTTAGTCATGAACCAAATAAATTAATTTTATTTTTATTATATTTGACCATATTATGACTCTATGGGAAGTAATAATACTCGTTAAATTTTACGAATCATGACGGCGGTATTGCATAATGATATTACATCTAAAAAAAACGACGAAAATAATATAAAGGAATGTGCGCTGGGCGCAAAACGTTACGTCGGGCGCATGTGTGTGCGCCTGTTGACCATACAGCACGTCTGGCGCAGAGTTTTGTGTCAGGCGCGTATTATTATTACTCGATAGGATGTAATATGAGGCTTTGTTTTATTATTATCACTCGTCATGAAGCGTGAAAGGTCGTGAACGTCTTATTACTCTTGGAGAAGCAATAATAAGTAGTGTATATGTATTATTACTCGTCAGGAAGCAATAACAATATATTGTATTTGCTGCTGCAGATCTGGCTCATGGAACATTTGAGGTTGATTGATCCTCCCGAGAATATGGAGAGATATAATAAGAAGGGCTTCATTGGTAGGAAGAAAATCTTCACGAAGAAGTCTTTTAAAGACTGGACCCTTTTCTTTGGGGATGATGAGCTGAGTGTTAGATGGGTGGTGCCATGGTGGAGGATTGGGTCCATGGTAGGGATTCGTGATGATTCCCCCTATGTGAAATTATGTAGTCTGTATACCATGACCTTTTATTTTCCGTCGAGAGTATTGAGACAATATGGATACCGCCAACTGATCCCTGCTGAAGACACTATTGCTCTAAAAATATATGGTCTGACCTGGAGTGGAATTAGAAGGTGGGAGAAATATTGGGGAGAACGTCCACTTTGGTATACCCAGGAAAGAATAGAATCTGAGAAGGTGTCTAAGAGCTATATCGTATGGATGCTGACTAGGGACCCTGCTGTGAGGAAATAGATGAGCGTCAAGGAATCCGCCGAGGTGACCAAGAAGCGGAAATTTATTCCCCGAACTATGGGGAAAACTTGTGAGACGTTGGATAACAGGGGTAAGAGACCAGTTGGACACTCATCTGCAGGGAAGAGCAGCCAGAAGCCTATTACTAAAACTTCCTCTGTGAAGGAACGTTTAGGTCCAAAGGTAGCACCAGCACGGGAACGACTTGGGCCGCGGATGCCTCCTACAAAGAGAAGACTACGCTTAGGGGGCGTAGTAATCAGGGAACGGGCCGACACAGGGAAGGTGACTCAACAGATAGACACTCCTACAGGGAAAGGGAAGGAACCTATGGTGTATTGGGAGAAAAGGAAGGCTCCTAAACCAAAGCTACAGATGGAGAAGGGAGAAACTTCTACTGGGGGAGAAAAGGCTGAGAAAGGGAAGGAGAAGAAGGATTGATTGCAACAATGTCTGTAAAGTTATTGTTTTTATGTTAATTTATTGCTTTCAATAAGGCTTTCATGCCACATAGTTATTTTATAGTGTAGTCATGACTTATGTTTCATGTTTTATTTTTATTTAGCAATTTGAATAAAAACAAAGTTTAATTTTATGTAGACCGAAGTGAGCCTAAATATGTTACAAAATATTGTGGTACTTAAGCATCTTAACGAATGCCGAAAAAAAATCATGCGAGTAGGCGCGCTAGACGCGTAAAAGTGCGTCTGGCGCATTGTACTGCGCTAGGCGCAGCGTTATTGCGTCTGACGCGATTATAAAATACCGTTATAATTATGTTGTATTTTTGTAAACTCGTATGAACCGCAGGAGGTTTTGATTAATGAAGAGGCCGAACCTTGTACAAGGTTGCCTACGTATCCAAATAGGAATCAGGCCGCACGTAGTTCATGCTTTATAACAAAAATTGGATAACTGTTACCAATCAAAGAATTGGTTGTGTTTTACACATAGAATTTCTTGAGTTGATCAAGATTTGTTAGATTATGAAATTCAGTGCCGTCCATGTCAATGAGTTGAGCGGCTCCTCCAGATAGGATTGTCTTGACAATGTATGGACCGGCCCAAGTAGGTCTGAATTTACCTCGAGGATCTAACACGTTTTTCCTTAATGCTTTGAGCACTAAGTCGCCCTCTTTAATATTTCGGGGTTTGACCTTCTTATTGAAAGATCTCGCAATACGATTTTGATAAATTTGCACATGATGCAAGGCAGCTAATCTTCGCTCATCGAGTAAAATGAGCTCTTCGAATCTAGCTTTGACCCAGTCAGCTTCAGGAATTTGACTTTCTAGGACAATTGTAGGGATGGTATTTCTAGTTCAACAGGTTGAACAGCTTCTACGCCATAGACAAGAGAATAAGGTGTAGCTCCGGTAGATGTGCGGATAGAAGTGCGGTATCCCCATAAGGCAAAGTGTAACTTATCGGGCCAATCTTTATAATTTTCGGTCATTTTCTGGATAATAACTTTGATGTTTTTGTTAGCAGCCTCCACAGCACCGTTGGCCTGGGGTCTATATGGGGAAGAACGATGGTGCTTGATGCTATATTTCTCAAGGACTTGTTCACATTCAGCTTGGAAGTGGGTACCTTGGTCACTGATGATCTCGTGGGGTACCCCATAGCGGCAAATTATGGTCTTTTCTAGGAATGCAGCGACATGTTTGGCTGTCAATTTAGCATAGGATGCTGCCTCTACCCACTTAGTGAAGTAATCTATGGCCACGAGGATGAATTCGTGCCCCCCAGTACCGGGTGGTGTTATTTTACCAATAATGTCAATACCCCAAGTTGAAAATGGCCAAGGTGAAGTGAAGGTATATAACAAGGAAGGTGGGACATGTTGCAATTTAGCGCATAATTGGCATTTTGGACAGGTCTTGGCATAAAGGTAACAATCTTTCTCCATTGTGGTCCAGTAATAGCCTAAACGAATGATTTTTTGAGCTAACATGCGGCCGTTCATATGTGTGCCACAAATTCCGCTATGGACTTGATACATGACCGTTGTGGTATCAGGTTTATCAATACAAAGCAGGTGCACGCCTTGTGGTGTTCTTTTGTACAGTGTCCCGTTATACTCGACATATTGGGAGGCCAAGAGCCTTAAGGCACGCTGGGCTCTTGTTGAAGCTCCAGGTGGGTATTCTGTTTTTGTTAAATAGTTGAGAATATCAGTAAACCAGGGTTCAGAAGGAATATGATATGGCTCAGTGTCTAAGGCATGAACATAAGCAGGCTCTTGCCGTCTCTCAATGATAAAGGGCATTTCTGGCATGGTACGAGGGATCCTGATCATAGAGGCTAAGCGGGCCAAAGCGTCAGCAAATTGGTTTTCTTCTCGTGGAAGGTATGTGTATTGTATTTCAAGGATTTGTTCAGCAATGGTTTCTAGATGAGTTTGGTATTGCAAGAGGCTTTCATTTCGAACTTTCCATCTTTTAGAGATTTGATTGATGATCAAAGATGAATCACCATATACTCTTAGTTTCTTAATGTCGAGGGACACTGCAGCCTGGAGCCCTATGATACATGCTTCGTACTCGGCTGCATTATTAGTAACATCGAAGTCGAGTTTAACAGAAAGAGGAGTGTGTTCGCCGTCCGGTGATACCAGGATTACCCCGACGCCACATCCCTTTTAGTTGGATGCACCATCGAAGTATAGTGCCCAACTTTCGTCTTCCGTCATGAGAAGGTCTTCATCAGGAAATTCATATTCTTCGCGAGATTCATCGACAGGGAAATCCGCTAAGAAGTTGGAAACAGCGTTGCCTTTAATGGATTTATGAGGAATAAATTTTAAGTCAAATTCGGCCAACATTACTACCCAACGGGGGAGTCTACCATTAAGGACTGGCTTTTCGAATAAGAACTTAAGAGGGTCTAGTCGTGACACTATATGGATTGTGTGAGTAAGCATATAATGCCAAAGCTTCTTAGTGGCCCAGACTAGCGCAAGGCAAAGCTTTTCTAAGGGAGTGTAACGGGATTCGTAGTCTAAGAGCTTCTTACTAAGGTAGTAAATGGCACACTCTTTCCCATTAACTTCTTGTGCTAACATGGCCCCAGCCGCTGTCTTAGTCACAGTCAAGTAAAGCCTTAAAGGTATGTCTGGTAAGGCAGGTGCTAAGACAGGTGGGTTGGATAAATATTCTTTGATTTTGTCTAAGGCTTTTTGGCAATCCTCATCCCATTCAGCAGCGACACTTTTCTTAAGCTTTTTAAAGATGGGCTCACACACCATGGTCAGTTTAGAGATGAACCTACTGATGTACTGGATTTTTCCTAAGAAACCCCTTATTTATTTTTCATTCTTAGGTGGAGGCATGGTCATGATGGCTGTTATTTTAGTAGGGTCAATCTCAATCCCTCTAGAACTAATGACATAACCTAGGAGTTTCCCGGAAGTGACCCCAAAGGCGCATTTTTGTGGATTAAGTCTCATGTTGTATTTGCGAAGTCTTATGAAGAACTTCTCAAGGGCGGTATGGTGTCCTTCTCTATCTTTGGACTTAACTATCATGTCATCTACGTAAACTTCTACCTCTTTATGCATCATGTCATGGAGAAGGGTAGTCGCAGTTCTTTGATATGTGGCCCCAGCGTTTTTTAATCCAAAAGGCATAACTGTATAGCAAAAGGTTCCCCACGGTGTGATGAAGGTAGTCTTTTCCATATCTTCCTCGGCCATTTTCACCTGATTATACCCTGCATACCCGTCCATAAAAGAGAGAAGGGCATGGCTGGCAGTGTTGTCTACTAGGACGTCTATGTGAGGCAAGGGGAAACCGTCCTTGGGACTTGCTTTATTGAGGTCTCTATAATCGACGCACATCCTAACTCTCCCATCCTTTTTAGGTACAGGTACAACATTAGCAATCCAGTCAGGGTAGTTAGCGACCTTTATAAAACTTGCATTGAGTTGTTTAATGACCTCTTCTTTGATTTTGAGAGCTACATCTGGCTTCATTCTACGCAACTTTTGTTTGACAGGCTTCATCCCTTTGATTAGGGGAATAGTATGCTGAGCAATTTCACGATCGATGCCTGGCATGTCCCGGTAGGACCATGCGAATACGTCGACATATTCAACTAACGTTTTGATTAATTGAGTGTGTTCGTATTCGTTTAAAGTTAATCCAATTCTTACCTCCTTTGGTTCATTATCATTTGAAAGATTAATTTTTTCTGTTTTCTCAATGATTGGAGTTTTATTTTCATGTTCTTCCACTGCTTTAATTATTTCTTTTTCAGATTCATTGTTGCAATCAGAAGGAGAAGAGGAAGTAGAGATATTGCACAAGTCATAAGCAAATGAGTTCATATTATTGAAATCGGAAATCATAGAGTTGAACAATGACTCAGCAGAAGCTAAATACTCTACTTGGACACTAGAATTAACAGGCTTAGAAATAGTCCCAACCGGGATACTAGACTCAATAGACTCAGACTCAGACTCAGACTCAGACTCGAATGACTCGGACTCTTCAAACATTGGCCCTTCCCCGGTGGTGAAAATCATCTTTTTTCAGTTTGGAGTAGTCAACTTGATAGTCTTCCTCCATCCTTGCATGACGCCACTTGCAGGAGTGATCAGCATAGCAGGGTCGAAGTCTTCATTTTGTAGCACATCCTGGATATGAGCAGTATTATTTGGACATTTAACTCGTTCTTGACCGAATAGAAGTCCCAATTCCTTGTAGTCTAAACAGTCTTCAGTGAACTGTATAATTTGGGGATCAGGAATCCCTTCTTCCAAGAAGTGACAGTCCAGAAATACTTCAAATCCGGGGTAGGTCACTCCCTCCTGAGCCTGATAGAATGGTTCAGGGAACTCATAGCAAGGATAATCTTCTCCTTCCCTCAGAAATTGCCCATTCAGAGTGGGTTCATAGGGAGGAAAAGGGATACTGTCCTTGTCCTTGGTATTGCGGTATGTTATGCGTTGTGCAATACGTTCTGCGAGCTCCTTCCTGGTAGGCTTGTATCCTAAGCCAAACAAATTTTCTACTAACTTAGAGTCAGTGATAAAAGGTGCTCTAGACTTCTTACTACACAGTGACATGCCTGGGAAGTGTCCCTTCTTGCGCATGATATAGTTGACTGCTAAATTGGAGAAGCAATCAAATGGCGCCAAATCCTCTTCGATGAGGGCTACTTCCTCGGGAACGAATCCTCGAAGATCTTCATCCTCCTCGTCATGGTCTATGTGGATGAGAGGTTTGTCTATTACTTGTACCTTCATTGTAGAGGCATCAAGAGTTATGGGAATGCCATCCACAATCATCTTAACCTTTTGATGCAGGGAAGATGGGACCGCACCAAGCTCATGAAGCCATGGCCGTCCTAAAAGCAAGTTGAATGAGGCCTTGATATCAATGACCTGGAAGATAGTGCGCTTTTCTATAACCCCTGTAGAGATTTTTAGGGCTATAGTTCCCAAAGACTGACGACGAGAATTGTCGTATGCTCGGATGCCTTGATGAGAGGGACTGAAATCCTCATCTTTGAAACCCAGACGGCGCGCAGTTCGCAATGGACATACGTTGATGGCAGATCCATTGTCTACTAATGTCATTGGGACATTCATGCCCACACATGCTACAGTGAGATGTAGGGCTTTGTTGTGTTTACTTCCTTCAAAAGGAAGTTCATCATCAGTAAAAGAAATAGTGTTTCCTCGGATTGGCTTATCAGCAGTCAGAAAATTGACCAATCCTTCAGGAGAAGTGTCAGATGACACATTCATCTTGGTAAGGGCATTTAATAATGCCATGCGATGCCCATGAGAGGAAGCTATCAACTGCCAAATGTTAACATCAGCTTTTGTTTTCATGAGCTGTTGAATGAGAGAGTTCTCTTTAGGAAGAACTCCTTCATGAGATGTAGACGATGTGGGAGGATTATCCTGAACGGGCTGAGTTAGCCTTCCAGTTCGGGTAAGTACCCGTACTGCCTCCTCATCACTTTTATACCAATCCATTGCTAAAGTAAAGTGATCGATTTTAGGGCTAATGACTTCATCATCGTCATATGTTCCCCGTATATAGTCACTTTCTTCTGTGACAAACTCGTCTTCTTCATCACTATCCCAAATACCATTGATATCTGGTGCGGTGCTAGCAATAATGATAGCGGGGACAGGATCCCCTATTGGTGTAATCAAGAGCAATGGATCATAGCAGTACTGATCCTCAGAGATAGCCAGAACCTTGTTTAATGGTCTATCTTGATTGTTAGGCTTCTTCCCTGCAGGAGGAATGGGGAGTCTACCTTCGTCGATCATGTCTTGAATGACATTCTTCAGCCTGAAGCAGTCTTCTGTCTTGTGACTGTTCCCCCTATGATATTTGCAGTAAGCATTCTTGTCCCAACTCGATCTTTTATTATGCTCTTCTGGATCAGGAGTTGGTCCATGGGATCAAGAGCGCCCTTTGAATTGAGGCGATCAAAAGCGGTTGCATATGACATGCCTATTGGAGTGAACGTCCTTCTCATGTTCCTCTTGAAGGATCTTTGGGGTGCCTCAAGAAGGTTCACCTCTCCACCTTTGGAAGTGGATCTGTGATCATTCTTCTTGTTGTTATTATTGCCCTTATAACGATTGTTGCCATTTTGGGCATTTTTCAACAGATCGTCTTCAATTTGCACACCTATGTCGTACAGTTTGGTGAAATTATCGATACCCAGGTATTTGAGATAAGTTTTGTACTTGGGTAACAAGTTGTTAACAAAGATACGGACGAGGTCCTTGTCAGCAGGTCTGGAGACCATGTAAGCAGACTTTTCCCTCCACCTATTAAGGTAGGTGGTAAAGCCTTCATTGTTATCTTGCTTCAACACTTCCAATTCCCTTAGTGAGGTTTGGATTACAGTGTTATGTTCATATTGTTTCATGAACTCTCTAGTGATGTCACCCCATGTTTCAACATGTTTGGGGTCTAGGGAGTAGAACCAATTTTGACAAGCAGGGTCTAACGACATCGGGAATACCGTTGGATAAAGTTTAGGGTCCACAGACTTAATGATCATGGTGGCCTTGAAGTTTCTCAAATGATACTTGGGGTTGTTAGTAGGCTTGAACTTGGGAAAATCACTTGTGGAAAACTTTTCAGGTAGCTTTCCCTTGAACTTGCTGTTCTCATCCAAATCAAAATAGGACTCCTTATTGGTGACCTTTTGGACAGCAGTTTCCATTTGTTTGGCGAATACAACATTTTCACCACTTTCAACTTGGTGCAGACGGAGAGTGACCTCCTCCAAGTTCTTAGCCATTCGTTCAATGATATTGGTCAATTCAGTAACTTTTTCATCACCCATTGTTGCTTCAACAGTTGACCGTTCTTTAGCCGGTGGAACAGATCTAGCCTTTCGCGCACGCGGACGACCTATCGAGACTGTTTTCTCACTTACCCTATTTGACAAGAACACATTGACTTAGGACGCACTCCAGAAATGGATAGGGTGAGGAATGAAAATGTTTTCGAAAATATCATTTTAATTTGTACGGAACTCTTGCCAAAAGGAGAGGAAATTTATGGAAGGAAATTTATTTTGTGGATGATATATGAATATATTTTGTGGAGGAAAATGTATAATGACATAGTGGACGTTATGGATTTTATTTTATGGAAGGGAATGGATAATGATATATTGGACGTTATGGATTTTATTTTGTGGAAGAGAATGGATAATGATATATTGGCAAGAGTTCATCACCAATCAAAATGCAATTTTGAAAGATAACATTTTTTTTAAGAGATGGGGTAAGTTTTGAAGAGATGGGGTAAGTTGTTGGGAGGATAGGAATATCCGACATTCTCCAAAAAAAAAAAAACCAAAATATGACCATGCACCTAGGTGAGACCTAATGATGATGGAAGACCAAGACTTTCTTTTTTTTTAGGTGAAGTTAAACACGAGATGTTCTGAATGATCAATGACTCACATGCACGAAGTATTATACGGAATTGATCACCACATTGCCTAAAGTGACGGAAAACGAGGGATGCACAACAATATGCCACACAGCAAGTTTGCGTGTGACGCAAAGTGCGTGTCTGGCGCAGGCCCATAGCGTCAGGCGCAACCTCATGCGTCTAGCGTACTGGGCCTACCCTCGTGTTCGTGACAGTTTAGACGATGTTTTGACAAATCTGGTATAATTTCAAGACGCAAAGACTGACGCACTAACTATAACAACAGTTTAAGACGCACTAAGTTAGGACGAACTAAATGACGCAAATTGTTGACGCGATCAGTGGTCAAAAGACCAATTTGCATGGGACGAAAAGTCTGCTTGTCACGCAACATATGTGCGCGGCTCGCGGACTTTGCGTCTGGCGCCAGAGCATTGCGCCGAGCGCAACTTAATGCGTTTGGCGCAATACTCTGCGGCATGCATATTGGTAATTTGACAAATGTTCGGTGAAACAACGACAGTTTTTAGACACGATGTGTATTAGTTTTAGGCGCAACACATATCAACATATTAATAATATATGATCAGGCAAAAATTGCAATCACACATAAATGTCAAGTAACATGGATGCAGAAATTCGCAACCTAAAGTCCAGTTCTACATTCAACTATTGGTCAGGTGTAGGTTAAGGCTGAAAAGGGTCTATGACTAAGAGATTGATCCCACGCTTCGTACCCCTGCTTAAAGAGGTGGCCACGTGTAAGACGCACTCCAGTCTCAAGTCAGGAACAAGAGAACAATGCCATAGTTGGGTAGGTTTGCTTATGACTAAGATCCAACACTATCGCTCAGGAAGCTTTTTGGAAGGACAAAGCGCAAACCCCCCGGGGGTGACCTCACACATAGAACATGTGCTAATGAGGCAAGGTAGATTGTCCTTATGATGGCTAATAGCCATGCACATGAAAAATAATATATCATTCTAAGGCATAAAAATAAGCGTGAATTGTATTTTTCAAGTTTCACCCACTCATTTAAAAAAAAATAATTTTTTTTTAAATCCTCCCCAGTGGAGTCGCCAAATTGTAGGCGTAGGATTTTTGAATTCCTTTAATGCCTACACGCGGTGTGAGCGCGTTTATTTGACTACCCTATTGTTAAGGTTTTATTAAAAATGCGTTTTGAAGTCGCCAACAATTCTTTAGAGGAAGAATCATAAACCTAATTGGATTGAAACGGAAGGGACATCTTAGGGACTTATCCAATGTAGATTTCCCCGTCATGACTCCATAGATGGTCAGGAACCAAAAAGTGAGTTCGGGGGTGAGGGTACAAATATGGTCATAATGAACCACGTTTGCCCATTGCTGGCCTCTACTAAATACCAATTCACAACAGATTTTATACAATAGAACAATCAAACAATGTTTTAAAGCACCCTAAAATAGTTAATCTAGGTGGGTTCAGGAAACACACAAAAGACTAATTATTTAATGATCAGTTATTATACAATAATTTTACAAGGTTCCTAACAGGTTGTCCAAATTATCTGAATTAATTAGAACAGTTCTTTAGGTCTTATTTTAGCATAATAACATGTGGGTGATAAGCAAGCATGCAAGACAATAATACTATGAATATTATATACAAAAAATATAAGAAAAGAGGTTAGAATTTACAAAAGGACCACGGTTATTAATTAAAAATCTACATCATGACAAGAAAAGAGTTAGTAACTTCAATAAAATAAATATGATTATTCAAGAGCCCTCAGGATTATACCTATGCGGTTTAGATCGAAGAGTGTAGTGACTTTCAGTTGAAGCAATCTTGGAACCAGGAATATAGTAGAATCAGGAACAAGAATTAATGTGGAAAATCACAAGTGTTTTGTATGTTTTGTATTCTAAGTGTGTTTCGGAGTTTTTTTGAGAGTATTTGCGTGCGTAAAAATAATAATTCGAAGCTGTCTTTGATTCGGGAAATCAGCCCGTATTTATAGGCTAACAAGCGCGTGCGTCTGACGCACACACTGCGTCTGGCGTAAGCCTACGTGGCAGGCGCGAGGACACGCGTCAAGCGCAGGTTGGCCTGCCTGACGTGGTCCGTCCAATTAAAACTTTGCACATGGAAACGCGTTTTCAAAAAGATACATTTTTATCTTGCGTCTCACACAAGACTTGCGCTAGGCGCAGGACTCTGTGTGAGTCAAAAGTCTACGTGTCAGGCGCTCATTGGAGTGCCTGACGTGATATAGCCAATGTGCTGGATGCAAGTGGCGTGCTGAGCGCGGCCGCCGCGTCCGGCACAAAATCCGGAATATTCCAGAATATTCCTTTTTAATGTTACGCGTGCTTTCAAGATGCCTTTTTGATCCCTAAAAATCCGGAGATCGAATTTTCCGGATTAAAAAATCTGTTTTATGGGTAAAAGATAATAATAAAAGCTTTTAGGAAAATATTTATCAAAACAAATATTACGAAAATATTTATGAAAATAATAAATATTCAGTTGGGCTTTTAAAATGGACTTTATAAAGCATTTTACGGGTTGAACTTACAATTAATCATCAAGAATGATTAATTGGGCTTTTATATTATTTTAAAACGCACATTGCCTGGTTATTCGGACTGCTCCTCCATCGGGCCATGCCAACTAAGACCGCGGTATATTTCATCATTGGACCCTAAAATGGGGAGACACGATTATGTGTCTACAGCAGTGTGGAACAAAAAACAGAAACATTGGTGCGCCCGCACCAAATTCCCCGCAAGTTTCAACAGCAGGCAGGAAGTTTGGTGCGTCCGCACCACTTAGAGGTGCGCCCGCACCAAACCCGGCTGGACCTAATAACGCGAATTCCTTTATTTTTTTTCGGCACTCAACATTCTTCCTCTCCTAAATTTCGAACACTCTCTCTCCCTCACTCACTTTCTCTCACTTCAACAACTCTAGATCCGGCGACCACCGCGGCTTTCCGGCGACCACCGCGGCTTTCCGGCGACCTCCGGCCGTCCTCTCACCGGAAATTTCATCTTCTTCCTCTCTACAACACTCAAGCACATCAAATTTGGGGTTTTTCAAAGCTTTGGGTTTCTAGGGTTTCAAAATTGGGGATTTTCATCTCCAAGTTGGTAATCTTCTTCTAACCTCTTGGCTTTCATTGATAATCTTGTTATTTGGACTACAAGTTTGTTTTCTTTTTGATTGCATGCTTGTTTTTCTTCTAGCTTTGGTTTGTTCATGAGTTTTGCCCAAATTTGTGATTGGTGTTGTGATGAACTAGTTTAATTATTTGTTCTTTGTGGAAATTTCATAGTCTATGAGATTTTTGTGAACTAAATTGAACTATTTGAAGTGATTTGTTGAGCAAGTATTGATAAACATGTTGTTGGATTGTGATTGTGTGAGTTGGCGAATTTTGTGAGTTTGATTGAGTTTTCGGATTAGAATCAAGTTCTTGCTTGTTAGCAACTTCGTTGCTATTGATTGTGGGATTTATGTGCTGGTAGTTTTTTTTTCTTTTTAGGTCTTTTGTGTGTTATTAGTGTGGTGATTTGTTTGACCAAAGGTTTTGAAGAGTCCCATTGATACGGCCACACGTCCTTTGTTTTTCCCCGTTTGAAAGAAAATATCTCTCACATTGTTTTTAAAACAGCACCATGGGAAAAAAAAGTGGCGAAGGATCATCCTCCCGGGCTAAGAGAGCTAAAACAGGGTCCTCCTCGCAGGGACCCTCTTCTAGCTCTAATCCCCCTCCTATCTACCCTCTCAAATTCTCAAATGCTGCACACCGTCAGATTTTTACTCAGCTTTCGAACCGAACTCTGCGTTCCACGAAGTTCAATGACTCTGATACCTGCACGCACCTTAAAATCGACACGATAGTAAGGGAGATGGCAGGAAATCTAGGGTTGTCGAACTTCCTTCAAGTTCGGGAACCTACTTATGACCAACTAACTCTTAAGTTCTTGAGTTCGTTGAACATAAGTAGGGAGCAAGAATCCGGTGCTCTGACTATCCAAGCTCGTCTATTTAATTAAGTCAGAACACTGTCTTTTGACGAGGTATGTGACGCATTTGGGACGGACTCTGTTGCCCCATGTGATGCCCCCTATTCAATAGTTTGGGAGGGATACAATGAACAAGAGTGGTGGGCCAAGATCACTAATGGCACCACTCAGTTTCGGACGAACTAGTCCAAGGCTTCTGAGATTATCCATCCTGCTCTCCGCTACTTCCATAGGATGTTGGTTTATACCTTCTTTCCTAAGCAAGAAGTCGGGCAATTGAGGAAGGAAGAGCTATTGGTTTTGTGGTTGGCCACTGATGGGGCCTACCATGAAGCCCGAATCAACTTTGCAGTTATCTTCCTTAATCGATTGCAAGAGATTAGGGGGGTACTACGCTAGCTGGGGAGATCATTTGTGGTGGAATGATCACCCGGCTAGCGTCTTACCTCTCGTTGGACGATGACCTGGCCCGCTTAGAAGAAATCGTGCCAACTGTTGGTCAGTCCAACTTATTGGATGGTGCGGCCCTTCAGCAGATGAAATTTCTGCGTGGTTTTATGAAGACCAGTTGCATTTGGCTAGTGGGAGGGCGACCCTACTATTATATGGATACTGAGTTCATTTAGAACCCCCCGCCTGAATGTAACCGATGGCGGGTTCCCCCTTCCCCTATTGACCTAGATCATTGCGCTGATATGACCTACCTTCAGTCCACCACTGTGGAGAGGGTGTCGAGGGTTCCTAGGCCCGACCACCGCATTCCCGTGAGTGATGCGGCCGAGACCTCTTCCTCCCAGTCCTTTGATATGGCCTCCGTCATGGCGGCCATAGCCCAGATGCAGGCCACTCAAACGGCCAACCACCGTGCGGTCACTGCTACCCTTGAGGGTATCCGCACTGACCTTGACCATGTGTCTCGAGTGGCTTGGCGAACTCATCTCGCCAATGTCCACTCCGGACATGAGGCACCCTTCCCTAACCACCCCTACTACCCTCCTGCCTTTGACCCTCGTGACGGGCTATTTGAGGAGGTACCTTTCCGCTCCTTCCCCCACTACCCGTCTTACTATCCAGACGGGTATCCAGGTGCGTTTTTCCCTTCTAACCCCCCTCCCGATGGGGGCAATGATGGGAACTCTTAGGTGCTTATTTTTACCCCCCCTCCCACTCCCACCTTTTGCAACTCCGAGCGCGGAGTTTCACTTAAGCGTGGGGGCCCTTGCATGCATGCCTATGTTTTTGGGAGTTTGGGGTCCTAGGTGGTTATTTAGGCGGGGTTCTATTGGTTGTGGTTTTGACTTGGTGATTGGTTATTCTACTTGGTCTTTTTCCCCCACCCCTGTTTCATCCAAATCACCCTTGTATAGCTTGTTTTTGGTAGTTTGTTTTTAGCTTAGTTTTGGTAGCTTGTTTTTGGTAGTTTGTTTTTAGCTTAGTTTTGGTAGTTTGTTTTTGGTATGTTTGCATTGCATAAAAAAAACTAAAAAAAAAAAAACATTTCTGCATTTAGGGAGGCTTAGTTGCATGTATGATTTGCGGCTAAGAGTGTTCATAACTTGATTGGAAGACCTTCTTTGCATTTGACTTGATGATTTTGGAAGCCTCGTTGTGACGATAGGTGATCTTTGAGATTGGTGACTTTTCGTAGAGTCTCTTTGAAACTAGGCGAGTTGGTTGATTGGATTGCCTTGTCCCTTGTGCGGTGAACCCCTAAGGAGGGCCAAGAACCTCGTAAGACTCATTTACAACCCTCACCATTGATCACCTAATTTGTGACTTGCATTTTAGCTCCCCAAGATTGCATAAGACCGAGCCTATAGAAGAATGATTTAGGGCGTTTCTTTTCGCTAGAAATAGGAGCTCAAAAGCCAAAAAACTTTTATACCTGCATAATTATCCGCTTCTCAACCCATTTGAGCCTTTCTATCCTATTTTTGCTTAACCCTCATAATAAGTCATGGCCAAACTTTCCCCAAAGTGGAGTACATGTCTAGTTTATTTGGAGTTCAGTTATTTTGATACTAAGTCTTTGGTTGAAAGTGAATTAATGTGCGTGTATAATTGCAAAAGTTGAGGAATATTGCGAGGAAGGAAAGACAAAGGAAATAAAAGAAAGAAAGAATGTTTTAGTGCTTCATTTGGATTTCTATTGAAAAGAAAGAAAGAGCAAATTGTTGAAAAAAAAATGGGTTCAAAAAGTGAAAATCAATGTTCCAAAAAGTAAAAATCAAAGTGATAATCAAATATGTGTGAGATTTCGATTTGAGTTGGTGTTTGGACTAGCTTGGGGGAGTTTTTACCCCTTATTGTGTACTCCACTTTACCCTTTTTGCACCACATTCCTAAATTGTTATCCATACCCTTTAACCTAGCCCCGTTACAACCTCAATAAAGTCCCTTTTGACTTCTAGATTGGACTTGGTCAATTAGTAGTGGCGGGTGAGATTTTGTGCAAGTCATGATGAGGGTCATCAAAATGTGGTAGAGGCGAGCTATTGTGGTTGAGCATCCCTAGAGGGGAGTCAAACTCGGGACTTGGAAGTGGAGAAGAGTGAGAAATAACTCTTAGAAAGCCTATTTTCAAGGGGACTCGGTTGATCGGTGGATTAGATCCCTTAAGTCACTCTTGTGCTTCCTAATCATCTTCCCTCTTGTGTTTGGTTGGTCTCCTAAATCTCGTTAGGAACTCATTTAGCTTGCATGTCATGTTTGTAGCATTGCTTTTAGAGCATTTAGATTAGTTTGTTGCATGATCTTTCTTTTTCCTCTTCTCACCTCCTCTATTTCTTCTTTCTCATTCTTGGTTTACTTGAGGACAAGCAAAATGCTAAGCTTGGGGGAGTTTGATTAGTGTGTTTCTAACGCACTTTATGAGCTCCTTTTGGTTTGGTTTGATCCTCTTTATACCCTTTTCTTCCCTCTTTCTTCCTCATTTCCCTCTCTATTTCTTTCACTTGATCATTGTGGATCATTGTGACATTTAGCTAGATTTTCGGTCAATTTTGACTGGATTTCTAGTACATTTGTTTTCACCGTGTTTTCCCGTGCTTTGATTGCAGGTATGATCTTTTCTAAGGTCAAGAGTTGGGAGATACGGTAATAGGCGGGAGTTTCAAGGAGTTTGTACGCGCAAAAATTGAGGAAAGGAAGTGTGAGATGAGGAGTTGTGCGTCCGCACTGCCTTAGCAGTGCCCGCACTCATCGGTGCGCCCGCACCGCCCCACAGGTTCAGCACTCTTGCTGTCATTCAGGTAGGTGCGCCCGCACCAGATATGGGGTGCGCCCACACCGATTTCATGGTGCTCCCGCACCATTCCTGCGAAGTGTGGCACCCTGAGTCAGTAGCTTTAGTGCGCCCGCACCACTTCAGTGGTGCGCCCGCACCACCTATTTCCGCCAGAATTTTGTAATGCTCGTGATTGTTAAAAACGGGGGATGGTTATTATTTTCGACTTATGCTTTATTCTAGTTTTTAGAGAGTATTATTAGGGCTCATAGTAGAGAGATAAACACCTTAGTTTTGTTCTTAGATTGGAGATCCTTAGATTAAAGTTTGTGATTTCTACACATCGAAGGTACTTTTTATTCAATTTAATTTCAAAGTTTCAGTTTTTATTCTCTCTTATCATTGTTATTCTTTGTTCATCATATTATTAGATCTCTTATATTGTAGGTTCTTAATTGCTTATTTTTATTAGAATAATTGTTCTCTTAATCATGTTTAGCCCTAGATTAGTTATAGATTTCATGTTTTATTGCTTAGGATCCATGATTAGTGAGTAGTTTCCTATCTAGGGTTAGGGTGAAAGTATGGATTAGGGTTTAAATGTATTGTTAATGTGATTGTGATGATTTAAAGACGTTTATGCATTGATCTTGGTGTTTTGAGGCCTTAGGATAGATATTGATCACATTTGTACTTTGGTATTTTGAATTCAAATGTTCTTAATTGAATTATGAACTCTTTTATCATCCCCATGAATCAACATAACTTAATTTCTAGGCCAAGATATTGGGTAGAAATTAAGGAGATCCTATATTAGGGGTTTTCCAAATTCATTGGATCTCTTAATCAATTAACTAAAGACCATTCGAGAGAGGATTTAGTTGATTGATTAAGCGATCATTCTCGAGGACCATTCGAGAGAGGACTCGAGTATTTCAGAGGAAAACTAAACCTTGCGTAATCGTTGCCTTTGAATCACAATTGCATTAATAATCGTTGTCCACTTTGATCCATACTAGTAACCTTAACTCTAGTGTCTTCCTATATATTCATATTTTCATCTCATACTATTTGCTAGTTCTTTGATAATAGTTAGTTTTAGTTGTTACAAAATCATTCAAAACCCCCAAAAACCCTTCAATTAGGTAATTTAGACTTAATAGACTTTGATTAATCCCAATTTCCCTGTGGATCGACCCTTGACTTGCCTTTACTACGTTCTTAGTAATTGCTTGTTAGGAGTTATAAATATTGTTTGAAAAGCGATTTTTTATGCTTTAACGACACACTAAAAACCTCTTATCAGTTTGACACTTAGACACGAATTCGGCGACCTCACACTTCATATTTGGCCACCAATAGATCTCCTTAAGATCCTTATTCAACTTATCACCCCCATGGTGCACAAAATATGGAGTATTATGCCCCTCATCCATAAGACGTCTCTTAAGCTCATCGCATTTTTATGGTACACGCCACCTTCCCTTGAACCTTAAACTTCCATCATCATGGATCTTAAAGTCGACTTCCTTACCTTGCTTCATTTTCTCCTTAATCTTATCTAGGTGCTCGTCTCAAACTTAACCCTCTTTGATCTCATCGAAAACTGACAAGCCCAATGATAAAGCACTCAATCTTGCCTCGATCTCCCCAGGATTTAAGATTTCTAGGCTAAGCCTTTGCATATCTCGACACAATTCCTCAAAAACTACCAAGGCATTCATGCTATGGCTCGACTTCCAACTTAAAGCATCGGCAACTACATTCACCTTCCCTTCATGATACTGGATGTCTAGATTATAATCCTTAATCAACTCTAACCATCTTCTCTGCCTCATATTGAGGTCTTTCTGGGTGAAAATGTACTTCAAACTCTTATGGTCGGTAAAGATCTAACAAGTTGCTCCATAAAGGTAATGTCTCCAAATCTTCAAGGCGAAAACAGTAGCAGCTAACTCTAGATCATGGGTAGGGTAATTAGCCTCATACGGTTTCAACTGACGCGATGCATACACGATAACCTTCCCATTCTGCTGCAAAACACATCCCAAACCATTCTTCGAAGCATCACTATATACCTCAAATCCCTCATTTCCGCCAGGCAGGGTTAAAACGGGTGCAGAGGTTAAACGCTTCTTTAAAATCAGGAAAGCCTCCTCGCACTTCTCACTCCACTCGAATTTTGACTCTTTCTTCATCAAATTGGTCATTGGCCTTGCTATCTTCGAGAAATCTCTCACAAATCTCCTATAATAACCAGCTAGACCTAGAATACTCCTGATATCTGACACATTCTTTGGATTAGGCCACTCACTTACAGCTTGAATCTTAGCAGGATCTACAGAGACTCCTTCTTTTGACACATAATGACCCAAAAATGCTACTTTCTGACGCGCTCGTTGTAAACACGTCAAAGATACCTAAACTACCCAATATAGGGCAAGTAAAGGGTCGAATCCACAAGGACTAAGGGAAGCACCAATAAGTATCGATTTATGATAAGCTAAGCAAAGTCTATGTTTTTGAAGATTATAGATGAAAAGACAATTAGAACAATGACTTTGGGAAGGGGTATCCACCAATCAACTCATTCACAAACCAAGCAATCACAATGGGAATCAACAATGGGGATCAATTGAGGGGAATTGTTCATCCATTGGTACTCTAATCACTCTCTCGAGCTAGATAGATTGACCTAGTCTCTTATCGAAGACCTATTCTCATGGCTAAGGCATTCAACCAAGCATATCCATAAACATGATGAACTTAAACAAGCAAACTAAGTCCCCTAGGCTAGGTAGTCCCTATTCTCATTGTCTTTCAAGCCTAATAATCGATTTGACGCAACCCCTTAACTTCATCTCTCGATCCTTCACTAAGGGTACCTGAATTATGCTCCTATGATGGCCAATCACACAAACATTCATGAAAATGCCAAATCAATTAACCAAAATTATCCCAAGTCAAAACCTAATGTTGGATTTAGAGGTTCATGAACTCATTAATGGCTTTAAACCCTTCCCAAAGAAATAGCTACTCACAAATCATGAAAAATTATAAACTAAAAGACATTAACAACTATTAACATGAACTAAAACAATAATCTAGGATGAACAAGTAAATAGAGTGAGAATGACATGAAAATAAGAAAATAAAGCAATAAAATATGAGAGAGAGTAAGAAATTCTCATTAAAGTTGCAAGGAGTCTCCAAATCTTCAAGTTTCCTTCTCAGTTTCTTCAAATTCCAAGCTTTCAACAAGTTTTCTCACTTCTCTCTCTAGAAGATGAGATTTTCTCTCTCCTAGGGTTCAAAGAATTTCAAATCTCCCTTTATTAAAATATAATGTAAAATTAGCTTCCTCTAAAATGTGATGAGTTTGCCTTATATAGTCCTAAAATAAACTAGGCATAATTACAAATTAACCCCCATTCAACAAGAGGATTTAAAAAGAAAGATTTCCGGAAAAACCCGACCCGGGCGGGTGGACACTAGAGGAAAAAAAGCCATTTGCTGTTGTAAAAGGGCTACGGTTGTGTAGAAAACCGCAGCCCTTTGTTTTATTTTTTCCCCCAAATTTCGCGCTCTCATTAATTCCCTCGCTCCACCCAATTTTTCACTCGCGAAAAATTCTCTCACCACGCAGCAGTGAACCACCCCTGAGCCCAACCCTTGCGAATTGAACCACCCCTGAGCCCTAGCTTTCGAATTCAACCACCCCCTGAGCTCCGGTCCACCGTCCTGTGCGCGCCACGCAGCCTTCTACGCGCCATCCCCAGCGCACCACGCATACCCACGCCACCGGAGCGACTGCCACCGTTGCGCACCAACCACCTGAGTGCCTGCCACCGGTGCGCGCCACCCACCTGCGCGCCACCCACCTGCGGGCCACCCACCCTCTCTCACGCATTTGTTCAAGAAATTCAAGGTTGCCTTTTTAATTATTTTTATTTTTATTTTCTAATATGTTTATATATTCGTTTGGGAGAGAAATTAAAGGTTGCATTTGAGTGGGACTGAAATTGCAGAAAAGTTATACAAAAGGGTCGTGCTTCGGAACCCGAAAATATGTTAATTGAATTATTTGATTAGCTACATTAGCTATTAACTTAGTTTAATGCAAACAAATTTCATTTATAATTTGTTAATAGTTTAAATGAGAAAAGTTAGTTGTAATGTGTTTCAATGTGGGTAAGATATGATAATTTATATATATGAATGTATTTCTTATAATTTTTGCATTTACTATATGCTAACAATTTTTTCGGTTTTATGTGTCTTAGATATTAGCATATTGGAAGCGGCAAATCAACTAGGAGATAGTGCAGAGTATATATAGAGATCGATCTCCATATTAGTTGTTATTGGTATGTATTTATGATAAACACAATTCATTATATATCTTCATTTATTGTGTATATGTAGATTCAATCTATATATGTATATGTATATTTCTTGATATGAGATTGGATTAAAGTAATTTAATTAAGCTATGAAATGTATAAGTTATATGAATCATCATATCATCAATCATATGCCTAGATACCCGTTCAAGACTTACTCATTAGGAGTAAGTCTTGAATAGTCCCCTGTTTGGCCATTACCCCACACAGGATTCGACAACGACAACTACCTCTACAACCACATCAGTTACACCGGCTCGTCAACCAGACAGGGTCCTTGATTGGTGGTGTTCGATGCATGGGGTTGATGCAAAGGGAAACAGAGTGTTAACTCGATCCCGATTTACCTAAAAGATAGCCAATGCCATTGTAAGTACATATCATTTTAGGCCTATTTCGGCCATTTCATGTCATTTTCGAATAGTTTGAGTCACTGGGCTCCAATTTCTTGTGAAACATGATAATATAACCTAAAATATTGCTATTAAGTAGATTTATAGGTTCTACTTTGTTATTGGTCGGATTTCGGGAACGTAAAGATCATTTTAGGCCTATTTCGGCCATTTCATGTCATTTTCGAATAGTTTGAGTCACTGGGCTCCAATTTCTTGTGAAACATGATAATATAACCTAAAATATTGCTATTAAGTAGATTTATAGGTTCTACTTTGTTATTGGTCGGATTTCGGGAACGTAAAGATCATTTTAGGCCTATTTCGGTCATTTCATGTCATTTTCGAATAGTTTGAGTCACTGGGCTCCAATTTCTTGTGAAACATGATAATATAACCTAAAATATTGCTATTAAGTAGATTTATAGGTTCTACTTTGTTATTGGTTGGATTTCGGGAAAATAAAGATAATTTTAGGTGTATTTTACTAATTTGATATGTTTTTCGTTTATATCCATTATTCAAGTAACCCCCCCCCCCACACCCGACTCCCCCACAGTCCCCCCACCCCCCCCCGCGTGTACGGCCCCGCTTCCACCGGCGGCGAGCGAGCCCGGCCAGCCAGCGGCGGCAGTAAAACCGGTTGGCCGCCACCGCTGCGCGACTCGGCAGCGCCCTCTGCTGCCGCGCCGGGCAAAGACATCTTTGCCGCTCTGGCGGCTCAGCCGCCGCCGGCAACTTATTCGGTTGTAGGTTTTTTTTTTTTGAAAAATTTTAACGTCCAATTGTCTCTGTTGTTTTATTTGTAGATCGGATTAAAGGAAAAGGAGGCAACAGGTGATTTCACTCCTACCGCACACATGGATGCTTTGCACGAAACTCTAGGAAAGGACCATAGTGGTCGTGTGAGGGGCGTGGGAGGTGTCCGCCTCGGCGTGCGAAAGGTATATGGTGAACAATACACTACAACGTCAAAATCAAGTGCAAGTAGTGTGAATTCGGCGTCGGTAGATGACACATAACTTCAATGCTATGATGGAGCAAATGGGTTTACCGACCTTCCCATTGAAGAAAGGTAGTGATGTTCCATCTAGCCAGTCGATCGGTGTTCCACAAACATCTGATAATCAAACGATACCTGCACCTGATCCACCAATACCCGAGTTGAAGGTAATCACTGTATTTGGTTTAATTTATCACGCTTAATCACTGTGCTTTATTAATTAACTATGTATTGTCCCTAAGTGCATGCAATTCTAAATATGTTGTTTCATCGCAATTAACTATTAATGACTTGTTTTGATTCAAAGGAGGAGACCCCATGCCGACTATTAGTTCAAGAAAATGATTCTGATAGTCTGATTGTGGTAGCTAGTGGCCATGCACAACCTCCTGGTGATCGAGTACGAGTGCATCACCAGATAGTGAACAATGATCACTATGTGGTGAGCATCGACTACATTGAGTCTGGTTTTGAAGACTTAGGTCTTCCGATGCCAAAACCGGAGGTTAGTCTACATACACTGAGTGACGCCCATGGTAGTTATGTTCTGTGGCCGCGTGCATGGGTGCGATTTTCAGATGAGGTACACCGATAAACATACATATATTATTTCCTTATATAGTCACCATTGGACGCTCATTGTGATATGTTTGTCAAATAATCACGTTTACCACTTTGATTCTCTTCGTCGACAACCACCACGGAGCTTACTAGTCAAGTCACTATTGAATAGGTAACTTAACTAGAACAATATGTGTACCTAATATTACACATTTATATATATATATATATATATATATATATATAATAAACATCTTATAATGTATTGATGTAGTGTGATGAAGCACCATTATGGACTTGGACTTCGATTAGGAAAAGCTCCTCTTTGGATATCAGTTGAGGTAACTACTTTGGTGAATCTTATGTCGAACCATTTATTTTCATATACTTTAAATTTAACATGAATGTTTTTGGATGTTTAAATTTGGTGAATTTCGATGTCCGCAACAAAAGAATGGTGTTGATTGTGGCTATTACGTCTTGCGGTACATGTTTGATATAGTCAACCGTTGTACTGACATCGATTATCTTCAAAAGGTATGTAACTAATTAGTTTATTTAATTTAGATTAAATTGATAGGTAAGAATTAGTTTATTTTGGAAATTGTAGCATAAATTAACTATAATCATATCGACCCCGAAACTAACCCAAAACTTGAACTCTAATATTTTGCTCCTAAATTTCACATTAACACTTCAAGTATGCATAAAGTAAGTTGTGTGTGTTAGTTTTGCTCCTATGTGTAACATGTAGGTAGTTTTGGGAAGTGAAATAGCTCAAATTCACAAAAATCGACCCCGAAACGAACATAAAAATTGAACTTCTAATCTTTTGCACCTAAATATGACTTATATACTTCAACTATGCATAAAGTAAGTGGTGTGTGTTAGTTTTGCTCCTATATGTAACATGTAGGTAGTTTTGGGAAGTGAAATAGCTCAAATTCACAAAAAACGACCCCGAAACGAACCTAAAAATTGAACTTCTAATCTTTTGCACCTAAATATGACATTAACACTTCAACTATGCATAAATTAAGTGGTGTGTGTTAGTTTTGCTCCTATATGTAACATGTAGGTAGTTTTGGGAAGTGAAATAGCTCAAATTCACAAAAAACGACCCCGAAACGAACCTAAAAATTGAACTTCTAATCTTTTGCACCTAAATATGACATTAACACTTCAACTATGCATAAAGTAAGTGGTGTGTGTTAGTTTTGCTCCTATATGTAACATGTAGGTAGTTTTGGGAAGTGAAATAGCTCAAATTCACAAAAAACGACCCCGAAACGAACCTAAAAATTGAACTTCTAATCTTTTGCACCTAAATATGACATTAACACTTCAACTATGCATAAAGTAAGTGGTGTGTGTTAGTTTTGCTCCTATATGTAACATGTAGGTAGTTTTGGGAAGTGAAATAGCTCAAATTCACAAAAATCGACCCCGAAACGAACCTAAAAATTGAACTTCTAATATTTTGCTCCTAAATTCCACATTAACGCTTCAAGTATGCATAAAGTAAGTGGTGTGTGTTAGTTTTGCTCCTAAATGTAACATGTAGGTAGTTTTGGGAAGTGAAATAGCTCAAATTCACAAAAACCGACCCCGAAACGAACCTAAAAATTGAACTTCTAATCTTTTGCACCTAAATATGACATTAACACTTCAAGTATGCATAAAGTAAGTGGTGTGTGTTAGTTTTGCTCCTATATGTAACATGTAGGTAGTTTTGGGAAGTGAAATAGCTCAAATTCACATAAAATCGACAAAATCAACTCGAAAATTGGTTGTTTAATTAGCTAATTGCAAGAGTTAGTTGTTATTATATATTGTAAATGTTTGACTTGATCTTATTAATTTATTATATTCATATTATTGCAAGGTTTACATGGATAACGACGCACCAAGGTTGGATGAATTCACAATTGAAGAATTGGATGAAGTTCGAAACAAGTTGGCAACCTACATTTGTGAAGATTGTCTATGATACATTGGTTAGGATTTTGCAAGAACTAGCTAGAAGTTCGAAACAAGTTGGCAAGCTATTCGGTTGTTGCGTTAATGTAGCTTTTTGTATTAGAATTAATATTTGCCTTAATATGTACTCTTTAACATTATTATTATTATATATATAGAATTATTACATATATAATTGGGAACTCTATATATATATGCATTATGAGGTTTGTAATATGGTACAAAGCAAAGCAGCAAGGAACCAGCGACACAGGGAACGAGCGCATATATAATATTATATAGCTGAATTTTTTATAAAAAAAAAATTACAAAAGGGCTGCGGTTAATTGGGAAAACCGCAGCCCTTGATTAATTAAGGGCTGCGGTTAATTGGGAAAACCGCAGCCCTTAATTAATCAAGGGCCGCGGTTTTCCCACTAACCGCACTCTTAATGGCCAAGGGCTGCGATTTTCTTACGACCGCAGCCCTTAATTCTGCAAGGGCTGCGGTTCATAACCGCAGCCCTTCCTATATATTAAGGGCTGCTACTCTAATTGCTGCGGTCAAAAAACGCAGCCCTTAGGCCTATTTTGACCGCAGCCCTTAGACTTTTTTCCACTAGTGGGAGTGACCCGGGCGCTCGGGTTGAGGTTGACCCGGGCGGATCAAGTCTGACCCGAGCGGGTCGGACCAACAGGATTGAAATTTGAGTTTTCCGCAGATTGACCCGGGCGGGTCAGTTGACCCGAGTGCTCGGGTCAGTTTCCAGTTTCGTCAGTTCATCTACAAACGGCCATATCTCACTTGTTTTGCATCGGAATTGAGCTTGTGACTACTTGTTGGAAAGCTATTGAGCCAAAATTTCATCTCCAACTTGAATCGCTCAAAAATATTTTGTGTGCTGAAAGTTATGGTCATTTGAAGTTGACTCTTATGCGCAAACCCTTCCAAAACTTCTTATATTTGCCCCCGGAACTCGGTTATGCTTCCTTGACCTTCCTCTTCGATCTTAATATCCGGGGTTGTGCAAGTTTCCTCCAAGCATGCTCCTAAGTCCTGAAATGAAACAAAGCGCCCAAAGAAAGTGCATACGAGGAGGAAAATTGCACAAATTAAGGAAATAGCTAACAAATTAGCCTAAACTAACTCAAAAACAACTATAATACCAACTAAAAGCGATCAAAAAGTAAAGCAATAAATAAGACATCAAACTCCCCCAAGCTTGATCTTTGCTTGTCCCCAAGCAAAATAGAATAAAACACAAGGGTAAGAGAATGAAGATTGTTTGAAAACAAGATCAAGAAGAAAGAAGAAAGGAAAAAGGAGAAAGAAAGAATTTACACTAACTCATTTTCGTAGAAATCACGATTGCATTTAGCATATGCAACAAGCTCTTTATACCCTTAAATCGCTCTAGAGGGCGAGTGAGATCTCGCGAGGGTTTCCAAAGAGTTTTCATACCCACAACTCTAGTTTTTCATCAACCATTTATTCAACAACCTCAAGATTCATGCCCAAGTCAACTATCAATGAAATGGTTCACAAGCAAGAATAAAGAGCAACTTTCAAGACAACTAATTTCCAAGTGTACTCATAGGTTATGGGTAGAGGAAAAGACTAATCAAGATTGCAATAGGACACCTAATTAGACTTTTTACTCGCTCATTAGAGAACACCTAGCTATCCTAAGACTTAAGGCTCTTCAAGTGTTATAGAAGCTTAAACCACTAGTCCACCATCCATAGACACACAAATAGGCCTTAAACTCCGCTCTACTCAAAACTTTAGAAAAATAGAACTAAGTGTGGGAGGCATCCATAAATTGACCTCTTTTATTGAAATTCTTTTATTCTTTTTGCTTTTCGTTTTTTTCACCTCTTTTTTTCATTTTTCACGCCTTTTTTTTTACTATTTTTGGCTTTTTTCCCTTATTACGGGAATTTTTTTGCTATACAAATGGGGAGTTACTATTCACTAAAGAGAACCATGAAATTTTTGTGGCTTTTTGTACCACTTATTACAAACGAAAAGAAGTAAAAACTAAGCTTCTTGTAGAGCTTTGTTTGGGAACATGATGAGCATATCTAGGGACACTAGGAACCGCAAATTTGAAGCTAAATTATCCAAGCATGAGCAACATAGTCAAGATTCAAGACTAGACATCCAATTGAGCATTCATTGGTTTCATTTTGGTTGATTCTAATGCAATCAAGATTAATCACCTCCTAAAGCACCACAACATAAGCTCACACTCTTCCAAAAGGAGCCTCTAAACATATACTCAAAATCAAAGCAAGGAATCCACATATATCATCAACTAACATCTTCCTTGGACAAGACAACCAAATTTTTTTTATAACTAACACTTCTTTTTTGTTTCTTTTTTTTTCATTTTTGACTTTGTTAGAACTAAAGAGAAGGAAATCAAAACTTGAAAGAGAAATAAAAGAAATGAAAATAAGACAATTTTTTAGATTTTTTTGTGAAAAAAGGGGAAAAAAAAACTATATACACCTCCCCCAAGCTAGTAAATAGCTACTCCCCCAAGCTAGAATTAAGCATTGTCCTCAATGCTTGAACAAGACGATCAAGGGGAGGGAGGGAGGGAGGGAGGGAAGAAACATTCAACCAACAAACATATGTTCCACAAATCATAGAGCATTGAAGAAAGAGCAAAAGGAAGGAAGCTACCGGATATTAGGTGGGTGCAAATACCCGCAAATGACCCAATTTCTCCATTGCAAGTAAACTTCTTCAAAACCACGATTTGCTTTCCACGTACTATTGAGAATGGTTGTCATTCGAACTATGTGCCTAAATCAAAATCAAATATATAAAAAAAAATGAGTAAAATAAAAAAAAATAAAAGCAATAAATCACGGGTTACTTCCCGAGAAAGGCTTATTTAAGGTCCTAAGCTTGACCTTTCTAGTAAATAGCAATTCAAAGATCGCAAGAGTTTGTCCAATGCACTAGCACACATTTCCATTATTATTAAGTATGCAATGACAAAATGCAAAGTGTGCATAAAATGCAATGCAACTCCATGCAAATGAGGAGAAGGATGCCTAAAAGAAGGAACAAAAGGAAAAACAAAGAAATAAGTAGAAGAAGAATCAAAATAAGAAGAAAAATGAAATGACAAACTCTCCTCAACAAACTCTTTTTTTCTGGCAATCTCACTCTTTTCCTCAAAAATAAACAAATTGGGCACTTGAATGTCAAAAGAGGCAAGAAACTCATCAAGAGGTGGAGTTTTGAGAGATGAAAATGGATATGAAATTGGAGTAGAGGGAATAATGTCAATCCTTCTTGTAAATGGAATATGAGGGAAAGAGATAGAAACAAAGCTTTCACTAACCACTTCACTCACATCACAAGACTTAAGAAGGGAGACTTCTTCCACCAATGAGTTATTATCAACAACATTTTCATTATCCATCAAAACTTCAAAATCATCACCAACCACCAAATGAGGTATCTTACTTTCTAATTGGCCAAGATCTTCACTCAAGCTAGAATTGGTAGGAGAGGATGAGTGCTCTAAGATGGAAGGAGACGGAGTAAGGCTAAACCCACTAGAGTTAGGAACATCATACTCAAAAAGAGAATGCAAAGATTCACAAACATCCTCACTTTCAATAACATCCTCAATAATGGGCATTTTCTCCTCAAAAGCATACCCCTCATCATCACTACTCCAAAAACCATCATCAAGATCTAGGCTACTATTTCCCAATTGATTTTCATTTTCAACATCCCTCGAATCAACATAATCAAACTTGAGAATCTCATTTTTGCAACCCTGATTTTCCCTAAGCGAATTTAAACCACTTTTCAATTGTGAAAAGAGATCCTCAATGGGTTTGGAGTCAACTTTAGGGAGAGGCTCATAATTGGCACTAGAATTTGCCCCATTAAGATATCGCTCAAGAGTAAGCTCCAATTCGGATTTCGATGATTCGGAATGCAAGGAACCATGAAAATCAATTTTGGGGGAGGGATCACAATCAAGCATATGAGAATCAATATTAGGGACATGTGGCACATCATTGAAATTCATGCACAAGTTTGATGAAAATCGAGAAGTAGCATGAATATCATCAACATTAGAGTCTACCTCATTACAACAAACATATGAGGGAATATGATCATGCATAATAGGCTCACCAGTGGGAACATTTGATTCATCAAAGAAATTCATGCCAACACTAGAGGAATCATGATAATTTGCATAAAAATCGGAATCATAAGTGTCCCTAGCTAACCACATAAAAAAATTCCAAGCTTCATCCGAAGATGTCGCTCGAAACTCACCGTTAAACATATTTTCAACAACTCCTCTAGTATGCTCATTTAGTCCCCAATATGTAATCTCACAAGCTTCCCTAATATCATAGCCATGGTACTTTATAAACTCCCCAAGCCTATCAAAGTATGCCCAAAAGGATTCATTGTCATATTGAGGAAAAGAAGTCCTTGCCATTTTTTTGAGAATTTTTCTTTTCAAAAAAAAGAAAGAAAAAAAAGAAAGAAAAGAACAAAAAATATTCACAAATAGCCTAGACTTACCTAATCAACACAAATCAGTGCAAGCCGAAGTCCCCGGCAACGGCGCCAAAATTTGACGCCCTCGTTGTAAATACGTCAAAGATACCTAAACTACCCAATATAGGGCAAGTAAAGGATCGAATCCACAAGGACTAAGGGAAGCACCAATAAGTATCGATTTATGATAAGCTAAGCATAGTCTATGTTTATGAAGATTTATAGATGAAAAGAC
This sequence comes from Beta corolliflora, assembly GCA_947648045.1. Taxonomy (NCBI): domain Eukaryota; kingdom Viridiplantae; phylum Streptophyta; class Magnoliopsida; order Caryophyllales; family Amaranthaceae; genus Beta; species Beta corolliflora. Next base: position 3,264,222 of record CANSZD010000001.1, read on the forward strand.
AATAAGAAAAATGACTTTGGGAAGGGGTATCTACCAATCAACTCACTCACAAACCAAGCAATCACAATGGGAATTAACAATGGGGATCAATTGAGGGGAATTGTTCATCCATTGGTACTCTAACCACTCTCTCGAGCTAGCTAGATTGGCCTAGTCTCTTATCGAAGACCTATTCTCATGGCTAAGGCATTCAACCAAGCATATCCATAAACATGATGAACTTAAACAAGCAAACTAAGTCCCCTCGGCTAGGTAGTCCCTATCCTCATGGTCCTTCAAGCCTAATAATCGATTTGAGGTAACCCCTTAACTTCATCTCTCAATCCTTCACTAAGGGTACCTAAATTATGCTCCTATGATGGCCAATCACACAAACATTCATGAAAATGCCAAATCAATTAACCAAAATTATCCCAAGTCAAAACCCAATGTTGGATTTAGAGGTTCATGCACTAGTGGAAAAAAACGGAAGGGCTGCGGTCAAAACAGCCCTAAGGGCTACGTTTTTGGCCAGCAGCCCTTTCCGTAGCAGCCCTTTACTAAAAGTGAAAACCGCAGCCCTTCCATATTGGAAGGGCTGCGGTTTTGTGCCTAAATCGCAGCCCTTCTTTGTACAAAGGGCTGCAGTTTTGACCATAACCGCAGCCCTTTTGACCCAAAAAAAAGAAAAAAAGAAAATTTTTTTGCATTTTTTTACTCCTAAAAATCAAAAAATTAACAACGCTTAACTAATCAAACAAAACGAAATTATAAGTTACAGTCGAAATTATAAACAAAACAAAACGACATTAACAGTCGAAAAAAACAAACAAAATGAAATTATAAATTAACGAATCAACAAGAACATCAAATTAATTCCACAAAATAAAATAAAAAACCTCAAATATCACAAGTAACAAATAAATTACAAAAAAAACTGAAAAAAACTAGATAAAACCCTAGATCTGAAGGCAACGCTCAACTCCTTGTCGCCGAAAAATTCAGTGCCTAATGTCGCCGAAAATTCGAAGGAATAAAAAAGAAATTCTCGCCGGCATTTCGTTCACTGGAAACCGACTGAACATGCCCGAATTTCGAGACCAAGGCCGACGCGGAGATGAGCACGAACCACCGACAACCTCGCCGGAAAACGCACAAAGCAAGTCAGTAGGGGTTCGAAAACTTCGAGCTCTAAAACCCCAAAAAAAGGCACAAAAGCACAAAATAAATCACCTCGTTGTTTTTAGGCGACAACCGACGAAGAAATGAGAGGAGAGAGAAAGTCGCCTGTAAAAACACACAAGCCCGCCAGCGAAGAAATGAGAGGAGAGGCGACTGGTTTGTGGTGGTGAGCGGACGAACGACGAAGGAGGTGAGGAGAGGGAGGAGAGAGAATGAGGGAGAGGGAGGAGAGAACGCTGCTTCGTGAGGGAGAGGGAGAGGGAGAGGGAGAGGGAGAGGGAGAGGAAGGAGAGAGAATGAAAATTAACCTAGCGTGAGAATGAACCATTTAAAAGTCCACCCATCAAACTAAAAAAAAGCCCGCGCGAATTGACGATAAAGGGCTGCGGTTAGCCCAAAAACCGCAGCCCTTCACTACTTATAGGGCTGCGGTTTGCATTGACCGCATCCCTTCACTAAAAGGGCTGCAGTTTTTGCATTGACCGCAGCCCTTCGTATACGAAGGGCTGCGGTTTTTGGGCTAACCGCAGCCCTTAACTATTAAGGGCTGCGTTTTTAAAAAAACGCAGCCCTTGCAGCGCAGCCCTTCCTTTTTTTTCCCCTAGTGATGAACTCATTAATGGCTTCAAACCCTTCCCAAAGAAATAGCTACTCACAAATCATGAAAAATAATAAACTAAAAGACATTAACAACTATTAACATGAACTAAAACAATAATCTAGGATGAACAAGTAAATAGAGTGAGAATGACATGAAAATAAGAAAATAAAGCAATAAAATATGAGAGAGAGTAAGAAATTCTCATTAAAGTTGCAAGGAGTCTCCAAATCTTCAAGTTTCCTTCTTAGATTCTTCAAATTCCAAGCTTTCAACAAGTTTTCTCACTTCTCTCTCTAGAAGATGAGATTTTCTCTCTCCAAGGGTTCTAAGAATTTCAAATCTCCCTTTATTAAAATATAATGTAAAATTAGCTTCCTCTAAAATGAGATGAGTTTGCCTTCTATAGTCCTAAAATAAACTAGGCATAATTACAAATTAACCCCCATTCAAAGAGAGGATTTAAAAAGAAAGATTTCCGAAAAAACCCGACCTGGGCGGGTGGAGTGACCCGGGCGCTCGGGTTCAGGTTGACCCGGGCGGATCAAGTCTGACCCGAGCGGGTCGGACCAACAGGATTGAAATTTGAGTTTTCCGTAGATTGACCCGAGCGGGTCAGTTGACCCGAGTGCTCGGGTCAGTTTCCAGTTTCGTCAGTTCATTTTCAAACGGCCATATCTCATTCGTTTTGCATCGGAATTGAGCTTGTGACCACTTGTTGGAAAGCTTTTGCGCCAAACTTTCTTCTCCAACTTGAATCGCTCAAAAATGTTTTGTGTGCTGAAAGTTATGGCCATTTGAAGTTGACTCTTGTGCGCAAACCCTTCCAAAACTTCTTATATTTGCCCCCGGAACTCGGTTTGGTCCTTGACCTTCCTCTTCGATCTTAATATCCGGGGTTGTGCAAGTATCCTCCAAGCATGCTCCTAAGTCCTGAAATGAAACAAAGCGCCCAAAGAAAGTGCATACGAGGAGGAAAATTGCACAAATTAAGGAAATAGCTAACAAACTAGCCTAAACTAACTAAAAAACAACTATAATACCAACTAAAAGCGATCAAAAAGTAAAGCAATAAACAAGACATCACTTTCTCCAAACGAAACTCACACTTAGATAACTTGGCATACAATTGATTCTTCCTAAGCGTCTCCAATATTATCCTCAAGTGCTCATCATGCTCTTCTCCACTCTTTGAATAAATAAGAATATATCATCAATGAATACCACAACGAACTTATCTAAGAACTCATGGAATATCCTATTCATCAAATCCATAAATATGGCCCGAGTATTGGTCAATCCAAATGGCATCACAGTAAATTCATAGTGACCATAACGCGTCCTAAACGCAGTTTTAGGTATATCTTAATCAGCTACCCTCAATTGGTGATACCCCGAACGCAAATCAATCTTCGAGAATATGCTCGCTCCATTCAACTAGTCGGACAGGTCATCTATCCTAGGCAAAGGATACTTGTTCTTGATAGTCACATTGTTTAACTCCCTATAGTCAATGCACAATCTCATACTCCCATCTTTCTTCTTCACAAACAACACAGGAGCTCCCCAAGGTGACGCACTAGGCCTAATATAACCCTTATCCAACAACTCTTGCAACTGCGTCTTCAATTCACTCATCTCAGGAGGTGCCATTCTATAAGGTGCCTTAGATATAGGTGTTGTTCCAGGAACTAAGTCTACGGTGAACTCAACAGCTCTTGCAGGCGGCATACCCGAAATCTCACCCGGAAACACATCCATAAACTCATTCACAATTGGAACATCCTCGATTTTCAATCCAACCTCTTTACTCACATCTTGCACACTACAGAAAAATAGCTCACACCCCTTCTTCATCAACTTCTTCACTTGCATTGCAGAAATAACCCCATAGCTCTTAGGCTTCCCAAAACGTCGATACGAAGTCAACTTCCCTAAAGGGCTTCTCAACACTACTTTCTGAGCTTCACATTCGATTTTGGCCTTGTAGAAACCTAACCAATTCATCCCAAGAATAACATCTAGGTCTCCCAGATTGAATTCTATTAAATTAGAAGGAAATACACAGCCTCCTATCTTCAAAGGCAAATCTTTAAACAACTTTATACACCTTATGACTTCTCCAGTAGGTATACTAATAAGAAAATCAATCACCTCAAAATCTACCAACCCCAAACTCTTAATGACAGACGACGACACAAACGAATAAGTCACCCCAGAATCAAACAACGCTTTAACGAGAACGGAGTTAATAGAAAAAGTACCAAAAACTACGTCGGCGGATCGATCGGCTTCATTGCGACTCATCACGAACAGTTTACCCGGTGTCTTATTATGGTTGTTGTTGCTCTCACTAGTAGGCTTACTGTAGCTTCCTTGGTTGTTTAGTGCCACTACAGGCTTCGAACCTTGGTTTCCTGACTGATTGAACCCAGACCTCACCTGGTTACCACTCCCATTACCATTTTGCTCTTTCTTTTGCTTGGTGAAGCACTCATACTCCCTATGGCCCTTCTTTTGGCAGTAGTTATAGGTTACTAGGTCGCCCTTATAGTCTCTACCAAGGTGGTTCTTACTGAACTTCTTACAATGGTAAACCCTCTCAGATTGGCCCTTATTGCTATAGCCTTGACCATTTCTCCCTTGGAAATTCCCATTTCTGTTCTTCTTAAAGTTGCCCTGATTTCCTCCAGCATTGAAATCCTTTCACTTTTCACCCACTACAGCATTCTTTTTATCACGCCTCGACTGAAGACCATAAATATGGGCGGCTCTTCCATACACCACATCTAAAGACGCAAAAGTTTCACCACCTAACCCCAGTTGGATTTCCTCAGTCAAACCTTGCTCAAATCTTTGAGCCTTTAACTCCTCAGTGGCTACTAGCTCAGGTGCAAACCTCGATAGTGCTATGAACTTACTATAGTACTCAGAGATGGTCATGGTCCCCATCCTAAGGTTTATAAATTCCTGGGCCTTCTGTTTCCTCATGAATGCAGGGTAAAAATTCCCTCTTAAAGCAGTAACAAAGGAATCCCAATTAAATCCCTCAACATCACTCAGTCTAGCCCCATTTTCTCTCCACCATAAATCAGCCTCATCTTTCAGGTACCGTACAGCTTGACCTACTTTCATTCACTCAGGACAGTTCACTGCCCCAAAAATCTTCTCAAACTCCCTAATCCAACTCTCTAAGAAGGTAGGATCAGCTTTCCCCTAAAAGTATGGTGGCTTAACTTTGGCTAGTCTTTCAAACATGTCCCCAGCAGAATCGGGACGCTCAGCTCTTTCCTGGGCCAGTTTCTCCGCCAATAGGCGAATAGCAGAAGCTAAATCGTTACCGTTATTAGCCATTCTACTGTGCGACCTTTAACGCAACTCTACTTTAGGTTCGATACATAATTTACATGCCATTCTCCACGAAGGCAACATTTGATTTGACCATAAAGATCGCATCAACATACAATTTCTCATGAAGTTATAGTAATACCATAGAATGCATCATCATCAATCATACAATCATTCATGGAAAATATTCTCATCAAGAATAAACACATGTGAGGAGCAAATAAAAATTCAATCATAATAAATGAATAAAATATTCCCATTCACGTGCCCAAAATAAATTTTTGCTCACTTGGATAACTAAATTTTCACTTTTTATTCCTCAAAAGATGATTGTAATACTTTTCCAAACCATAATAGCAATACTTTTCCCTAAACAGAATAAAGGTACTAAGGAAATAAATTTAAACCATTGCTTGACTAATTATCCAACATTTATTCTCAAAGCATAAATACATAAACTAGGGTGATATATCATCAGTCTTATCCTTAGATTCCTTGTACTTTTCTGGAGTGAAAACCTCTTCTTCAAAATCTTCAACAACCTCAGTATTATAGTAGACATATCTTCTAAATCTCGTAGATCTTCGCATCTTCTTAAGTTGAGGCTCGTCCTCTTCTGACTCAGAATCACTCTCGGGTCTCAAAACGGCATGGTAGATGTCCATCCTGGTATGTCCCCTAGCACGGTCAAATTCCTGAATAACCTCATCATTGTAATCAGGCATGTCTACTCTCAACACATGACGCATAATGACCTCTAGGCTAGTGTAGCTATCACTGTCAGGCTCATATCTTCCATCATCGTCATCATCACTCAACACAATTGGGTTGTAGTAGCTCCCTACTCTAGTAGCTTCTCTATCAGACATAGCTAGAGATCCTATAACAGATATAACAGATAAATATAACTTCTATAAGCAATTGGTACTCTCACTTAGCGTATGGACCCAACAATAACCAACAAGTAAGAATAACAACAATATAAAGCATAGGAAGAACATAAACAGTTAGCAGGGAAGAAAATATAATCATACTGAACTAACTATTTAATGCAGACATATAATGTTTCTATCCTATATGCCCTTCCAATACTACCAATCTCTCACAAAATAATAAAGTAATTAAAATAAACTAAAGTATTAAAATAAATAATTAGATAAATAATTAATATATAAATTCCGAATATATAAAAAAAAACGAAAAAGAAACGAAAAAAAAGAAGTTCGAATTTCGAACCTAAAAAAATTTCGGACCAAATAAATAATAATAATAAAATATTCGAACCTTTGAAGAAAATATATATTTTAAATCTTGTGTCTAAAATTTTCGAAAAGTAATTTACCAAACGAATAAGTAGGAGCTCAATTTCTAAGAAATTCATTTTAAGTAACTAGCTAGCTAGGCGCCTAAAAATTTAAGGTTGGCACGAAAGGCCAATAAAAACCTAAAGCTCTGATACCACTTTGTAACACCCTGACAATTCTCTCTTTTCTAAAATACCTTTTAATATAAAACTTAGAGAATTATCAAAGTATTATCGCCCGTGTGAAAACGTATCGGCTTATTCAGAATTTTGCAGTGGAAAACATAATAAATAACTTTAGAAATAAAACTTAGTCAACCCAAAAAGTCAACTCCAAAAGTCAAACCAACAAAAGTCAAAGTCAACCTCAAAAGTCAAAGTCAACAACAATAGTCAAAGTTAAATGAAAAGTATAAAGTCAAATATAATAAATAGTCAACACAAGCTCTTCAATCCCGAACCCATGATGCATCATCTTCAAACCTGTAAATGATGATGCACTATTGATCCTTAGAGACTGCTCACCAAATGGGTCATCACAGGATCAATAAGGCATAGCCATGATCAACATACACACACAAAGTACGTAATCAGCAAAGTTGAGTACTACATAGCAAATAAATAAATAAAACCTAACATGATACTAATAAACATTAAGCAGGGATAAATAACAATACAATAACATCGCAAACTACTTCTACTGAACTAAACTCCACAACCAATAAATTACTTAATTTAGATGGAATAGTCAATGGAACGAGTTGTCTAACCAAAACCAGTCTTCAATTTAGAAGACGAAATACGGGCGCGACTCCGTATTCCCCTGACCTACGATATCGAGGAACCTTTAAAATAAAAATAGGACACGGTGATCAATCCGGTCCTAAGAAAAGCCATGGGACGTGCACAAGTCTAAAGCTATTGATATCCAACACTTCAGACGTGTACAAGTCTAAAGCTATTGCTATCCACGTTTTACTTTACATGATTAATAATTTATTCACTTGTTATGACTCACAAATAGAACAAATAATATAACCATCAAACAATCATAAACTTTCATTTTTATCTTAGGATTAGATAAGGTGATCAACAACAACTTAACAACCCAAGATTAATTCCAACTTTTAATCCATAACCTTCCTTTATTTGTTGAACCAAGTCAACAACCAACCAACCTTTCATAGGTATAATAAATAACTTACCAAATAAGGCCCTCAGTCGTCATAAAGTAATTAAATAATCCAAAGGGAACAACATGATTCAATCATGATCCAAACCAACATAATTATTAATCTCTCATGTGAATTAATAAAATAAAGTTCCCAAATCCCATATGCTTGCATCAATCTTCCATACAAACATAATATAAATATCATAACCAACATGTTTCACACAACGACAGAAAACATGCAAATCCAACTAAATAGAAATCACATATGAACTACAAATAGTTCCCTATACATGATACTACATAATTCTCATTCTTAGTACATGATACTAATCCAATCAACACATAGGTATGTACGTACCTTATGTAGACAAATCGAGAGGCCACTTTCACAACCTTAAAAGTCGCCTAAAGAGATTTCTCCGCCTAAAATGACCAATACAAATCCACAATCAATCCCTTATAAATTTACAGCAACAATAAAATACTTTAAACCCTTCTTAAAAGTGTTCAAAAACCTTTCCCATTATTGAAACTTAAGTAGTAAAACCTCCTAGTATAGTACTACTATACTAGTTGCTTAAAAACCCTTAAAACACATGGTTTAATCATAAAAACTCCATTACCAACATCCTTTTTAAATTTCCAGCAACACATACTATAATAAAACCCTTTTTAAACATGCTTAAACATACTTAAAATCATAAGAATACTCAATTTCACAAACTACAACATACTACTATGATTTTCCAACTTATAAAACCCTAAAAATCCATGCTTTGATATTTTAAAACCCTATTTTAACATAACAAGTAAATCTGAAATTTTCTAACTTCATTAAACACTTTACATAACTTTAGATTCATAATCAAATCATCAAATCATAACTTTTAAACATAAACTTATTAAAACAAACCCTAAAAATATAAACTTTGTATTAAAATAACTTGAGGAGGAAGAAAATAACCAAACAAGAGAGAGGAGGGAGGACTCGCGGCAACCGAAGGGACGTCGGCTGCTGCTGGCCGACGGTGATCCGGTCTGGCGGCGGCGGTTGTCGCACGAAGGAGGAGCGAAGGCGGAAGAGGAGAAGAGAAAGAAAAAGAAAAGAGAGAGAGAAAATAAGAGGAGGGCCGAAAATTTTGGAGAAGGATGAGAGAGAAAATAAGTGTGTGGGAATTTTGGGGTTTTGGGGGATTTATATAGTTTCCCCCTTTTGGGCTTAGGAAAAGGTGATTGGGCTCAAACTAGTATTTAATGGTTTATGAGTTGGGTGGTTGGGTTCCTCATACCCAATTTAAAATTATTTTCACAATCCAAAAGTGTTTTAAGCTTTTCGAATATTTTTCAAAGCATGACTAAATAAAATGTTTGACGTCCTTTAAATCATTAAATAATTTCTTTGACTTTCAAATAGTCAACCTTCAAGAAATAAATCGTTTAAATACTAAAACATACTAAATTATATATAAATATACATTAAAATATATTTATAAAATTCAAAAATTTACAGGGGATTACATATATCCCGAAGGCAGTGCATACTAGACAGGTGTACAAGCTCTTGGAATTACTTGGTTGATAATGCATGTAGACACAAAATCGTGTCTCCCCATTGAGTACCCAATGATTAAAAATACCGTCGTCCTAATTGGTCTGGTCCAAAAGAAGAGCAATTGAACAAGCTAAGTCCAAAAGCATTTCGAAGATAAAAAGTCTATTTATTAAATCCATGCCCAATTTTAAAGGCCTAATTAATTATTTCTGATAATTAATTGCATTTTCAATATTTTAGTATTAATTATTCTTGATAATTAATTTTTAAAGGATATTTCGAAAATCAGATTTTTATTCCTAAAGATAACTGATTTTGGATATCAAAGGATAGATTTTACCAAAGAATAAAAAATAATCTTAAAACAATAAAAAAACGGGCCGGAAAGCAAGTGCGCGTGACGCTGATCACCAATCAAAAAAAAGAAACTTTGCTGAAATTAGGTGATGATGAAAATGTAACGCCTCGACAATTCTCTCTTTTCTAAAATACCTTTTAAACATAAAATTTAGAGAATCATCAAAGCATTATCGCCCGTGTGAAAACGTATCGGCTTATTCAGAATTTTGCAGCGTAAAACACAATAATAAACTTTATAAATAAAACTTAGTCAACTACAAAGTCAACTCCAAAAGTCAAACCAACAAAAGTTAAAGTCAAACTTAAAACCAAAACCAACTACGAAAAGTATAAACTCAAAGTATGATAAATAGACTACACAAGCTCTCCAATCCCGAACCCAATGATGCATCATCTTCAAACCTGTAGATGGACAATGCACTATTGATCCCTAGAGACTGCTCACCAAAATGGGTCATCACGGGATCAATAAGGCATAACCATGATCAACATACACAAACAAAAGCACGTAATTAGCAAAGCTGAGTACTACATACTAAACAAATAAACAATCCTAACATGATACTAATAAATAGTAAGTAGGAATACATAACAATATAAAAACTTGCAGATAACTTTTACTGAACTAAACTTCACAATAACATTTTTATTACTTTAGATGGAATAGTCAATGGACCGAGTTGTCTAACTAAAACTAGCCTTCCCTTTAGAAGACGAAATACGGGCGCGACTCCATATTCCCATGACCTACGATCTCAAGGAACCTTTTAAATAAAAATAGGACACGGTGATCAATCCGGTCCCAGGAAAAGCCATGGGCTACCACCATGTACTCCAACTCCTAATTGTCCAACACTTCAGACGTGCACAAGTCTAAAGCTATTGCTATCCAAGTTCCACTTTACATGATTAACCAGTTATTACTTGTTATGACTCACAAGTAAAACAAACATTATAATCATTCAACAATCATAAACTTCCATTTTTATCTTAGGATTAGATAAGTGATCACACAACTTAACAACCTAAGATTAATTCCAACTTTAATCCAAACTTTCTTTATTTGTTGAACTTAGCCAACAACCAAACTACCTTTTATAGGTATAATTTATCAACTTACCAAATAAGGCCCTCGGTCCTTATAAAGCAGTGAAATACTCAAAAGGGAACAAATGATCAATCATGATCCCAATCAATATATATATATATATATATATATATATATATATATATATATATATATATATATTAATTCCCCCATGTGAATTAATAAAATAAAGTTCCCAACCATATGCTTGCATCAATCTTCCATACAAACATAATATAAATCTCATAATATAAATCTCATAATCAACATGTTTCACACAACGGCATAAAACATGCAAATCCAACATAATAGAAATCATATATGAACTCAACATAGTTCCTATACATAATACTACATAATTCTCATCCTTAAAATCATGATACTAAACCAATCAACACATAGGTATGTACGTACCTTGTGTAGACAAATTGAGAGGTCACTTTAACAGTCTTAAAAGTCGCCTAGAGAGAATTCTCCGCCTAAAACAACCAATATAAATTCACAATCAATCCTTCATGAATTTACAGCAATAATAAAATACTTTAAACCCTTCTTAAACATGTTTAAAAACTTTTCCTATCATAAAAACTTGATTATCAAACCTCCTAGTATAGTACTACTACACTAGTTGGTAAAACTCATCATAAAACTCCATAATAATACTCCCTTTAAATTTCCAGCAATATATTATAAGTTAAAACTCCCTTAAAATATATTTAAACATAGTTATAATCATAAAAATAACCAATTTCATAAACTATAATAAACCACTATGATTTCCCAATCTTTAAAACCCTAAAAATTCATGCATAATTAAAAATCCAATTCAAACCTAATATGCAAATCTGAATTTTTATTTCTTCAATACATGAATTATATAAACTTAGATTCATAAATAAATCATCAAACTAAAGCTTTTAAATATAATCATACTAAAAATAAATCTTAAAAAAACATAAACTTTGAATAAAACTTGAGGAGGAAAAAGTAATCAAACCAAAGCAAGGAAAGAGGAGGAAGAAACGCCGACGGGCAGCGACGGCTGGCCAACGACTGCTTCAGGCGGTCGATGACTAGTCGACGGGGCGGCAGGCCGGCGAAGCAAAGAAGTGAAAGCCGAAGGAGAGCTAGGACGAAAACCGAAGAGAGAGAAAAAGAAATAGGAGAACCGAGATTGTGGGAGGAAGGAGGAGATTAGAGAAAATAATTGTGTGGGAAAAATTTGGTGTTTATGGGGGTTTATATAGGTTCCTCTTGTGGGCTTAGGAAAAGGTAATTAGGCTCAAACTATAAATCCTTTTCCAAGTCTAAAAGTGTTTGGGTTCCTCAAACCCATTTAGGAATCCTTTTCCAAATCCAAAAATGTTTCAAACATTTCAAACATTTTTTTCAAAGCATGACTTAATAATATATTTGACTTCCATAAATCATTAAAATAATTCCTTTAACTTTTAAATAGTCAACCTTTGAAGAAATAAATCATTTAAATACTAAAATATACGTAAATATAAATAACTATACGTTAAAACATATTTATAAAATTCATAAATTTACGGGGGATTACAAAAATGCCTTCTTTAGAAAACATCTTCATAGTTCTACTTTCTCTCTCCTCTGCTTTTAGCAATTCTGCATCTATCATGGAAGTTCTATAGTAATTAATATAGTAGTATTACTATTAGGCAATTTTAATTTTCTTTTTTCGCAGGATTTTGTTTTCTCCTTTTGATATTAATGGCGGAAAGTGTGAGATAAAAAATTAGGGGTTTTTTTTGGAGTTGAACTGGAGGTGAAGATGGAGAATGATGAAGTGGGTCCTAGTAATAGGAAGACTAACGATCAGTTTATTGATCGAAGTAAGGTCAAAATTTTGTTGTGTGATAATGATTCGAAGAGCTCTTCAATTTTGGATTACTTTGATTTTTTATAATTGCTTGTACTTTTTGTTATATGATAGATATGATTATATAATCCCAGTTGTTATATAATTTCTTGGTGAAAAACGGGCTATGTAATTCAAAATGATAGTTATCAGTTTATCACGCTATGCTTTGCAATATTCTTAAAATGGGCCGGGCCGGGTCTCGTGAAGCCCGGCTCAGCCCACTGTTGTTTTAACCATAGCCCGACCCGACTCAACTCACTTCGGCCCGGCCCGGCTCGAACCCGGCCCGATGAACAACTCTAATTATCACCATAAAACATCAACGCAACAGTACACCTATTTGGTGTTACTACGCCTAATACAAGCGCAACTTTTCAATCCACACTAAGTATTTTGAGGGCTCGTTCGAATATTCAATTCAAGATCCGTGTAAATAAACGATCCACATGAAGGTATAAATTTCTGAGGGTCAATCAAATTAACAATCTTTCTTTTCTTTCTTTTTATTGAAGTTACTCACATTCTATTCATGATGTAGATTGCTAACGTATTCCTGGCTTCCTGCGACTGTAAATAGTTATATATTATAACTAACTCCCTACAATATTTTTCTTTTATTATTTTTATTTGTTTTTCATGAATTAACATTATTATTTATGATTGATTGCAATATTTTTCACCTTGTATATTATTGTTAATCAAGACTTAAATAAATGTTTTAGCACTTAAATCAGATAATACGGACAACCTGTAATACTCCGTATTTTTGGGAGTTATTTTTTTTATAAATAAGAAAATATAAAGAATAAAGTTGAAAGTATTTTTAATATTATTTACAGAAAAATATAGTTTGGGTAAACCTACAGTTATAATTTAACTATACAACCTACTTTTTGTACCTAATTATACTATAATTCGGTTTTGTTTTGTTTTCCAAATAAAAAAAAAATAGGAATTTGATTTGGAAAACAAGTCCTAGTGTACACAGGTTTCACATGCTATAAATAAGAGGAAAAAAGGGAAAAAAAACCCTAACTCTCTTTTTCCATCAGCCGTTTTTCCCCTCACCTCAAAGATTTTCTCTCTCCTCCTCTTCTTTCTTGCGTTCTTTTCCCTCTTCTTCCTCGTCACACCCCTTTCTCCTCCTCCACACTACTTTTCCTCCCCTCCACTGAGTTCTCGTCGACCTTCGAGGTGTGTGCGGTGTGCTAGTGTGGTGTGCGAGGGTGTGTCGAGCGAGGGAAGTCGAGTCGTCGCTGCTACTGTCGAGTCGTGCGAGTGGTCGACGAGGGTGTTGCGTGCGTCGAGGCTTTACTGCTGTCGAGCGAGGGAGTGTCGACGAGTGTGCGAGCGACGAGGCGGGAGCTTGCGTGCTGTGCGGCTAGCATCGAGTGGTGCGGGTTGTGCGAGCGTGCGTGGCTCGTCGTATAAAAATTCTTCTTTTTCTACTTTAGTTAAATTGTAAATTCTGATTTTTTGTAATTCGTATATATATATATATATATATATATTAAGTTGTATTGTAAATAAAGTATAGTAAAAGTGAAAAGAAATCAGATTTACAAGCATATTATTAAGCCCTAAATATGTTAGTTTCAATAAAGTTTATGAAAAGAAAGTTTAAACAACAATATTGGTTATTTTTAATATTCAAAACATCATATTTTACATAGTTAGATAAGCTGATTTTTATTTAATAATATCAAGGACTTAGCACTGAAATACTTTTATTATTCGATTAGGTCCACTGAAATACTTTTATTATTCGATTAGGTCCCAATTTCATAAGCGGAACGTCATAAGTAGTCAGCGAAGATTCTCCGTTACAAGGAACGTACGCGTACTAGTTTAATTAGATAAGTTAGTATCATGTTCAGTTATGAGTTGTTTTATTGGAACCTAGAATCATGATAGGGAACTGTTGTTTGGTTATGATTGATAAGATTGTTTGGTAACATGAAATCGACTGGAAATCTGTATGTATTTCCTTGTTGTATGACTTGTGAGTTGGAATGAATTATTATTGGTATGCGTAATTCTATCGTATCACAAGCATGAGATAAGAATTGGATTGGAATCCCATGATTTATTATTGTAGCAAGGATGTTACAAGAGGTTGCCTAAACTAAAGACTTAACCTAAGAAGGAGAATTAAATGATTATATGCTTAATGTTGTATGAATGAATATCACTAAGAAAGATATTTGGCTATAAACTTGTAGTTGGAATCCCTACAAGTAGTGAACAATGGGGGGAGTGTGGGACTTGTTCTACACTTCTACGCAGGCCTATTGTGACGATAGTAGAGTCCTTACAAATTTTGATAACTCAAGTAGGCGGAAGGTTCCGTACGATCGTGGGGGTATGCATACTAAGGTGATGGGTGTGGAACGGAACGAAACCGTATTTACATTCCATCTAATAGACCAAGTGTCTATTAAGGATTAAGTAGCCCGTATGATTCTAGAAAGATGACGGTGCCCGTTCGATGCCAAATAAATTGTAAAAACAGAAAATAATGTTTTTGTAGTATCATGTTTAGGAATTGTTATTATTGTTCTGTTTATGCTTAGTGTACTATTTAACTGCTTAAGTACGTACTCAACATAGCTGGTTGTTTGTTATTTGTGTTTGCTTGTTGACCTGTGATGAACCATTGATATTTCAATAGGGAGCATATTAGGTATGCTGATGTTGCTGCATGAGTTCGAGCATACGGGGGGATACTCTTTGGTTTATAAACATTTAAAATGTTTTAGTTGAACCTTCTAGAGTTTGTTTATGATTTACTTTGTTAAAGGTTTTAAATAAAAAGGGGTCAATGGTGATTCCCGAGTTGTAGTTAAGTTGACATCTTATTTCCGCTGCAATTTAGTCTTCATAATAAAGAGTAAGTTAATGTTTTAATTTCAATAAGCCTTGCGTTTCACCGCGGCGGTAACACTCCCAAAGTTGATGTAACGTAGTTTAGACGTGTATGGATTTTGGGGGTGTTACACAACCTGCTAGGAACCCAATAATCTTGATTGCTAAATAACTTGTCACTAAAAAATTAGTCTTTTATGTGTTTAATGAACCAACCTAGACTAATCTTTTTTTAAGGTGCTCAAAATATTATTTGGTTATTCTTTTGCATAAAACTTGCTATAAATCGATATCTAGTATATGCCAGAAATGGACGAATTTGAGTCCTGATCTTATTCGTACCCTTACTCCCGAACTCAATTTTTGGTTCAATGACCATCTATGGAGTCATGACGGGGAAATCTACATTGGATAAGTCTCAAAGATATTCCTAACTTTCATAAATATCCAATTAGATTTATGAGTCTTCCTCTAAAGACTTGTTGGCGAGTTAAAAAAACGTTTTTAATATAACTTTTATAATGAGGTAGTCAAATACGCGCTCACTCCCCGTAGGCGAATAAAAATACGCCTGCACAGATGTATTATCCTATTAGGTGAATATTTGAAACCCCCATTTGAAAAAAACAAACTAAAGCTCAGAGTATTATACATATAAAAAAACTAACCCCCATGGTCAATTTCCTATTAACAAACCTCCTATGCTTTAGGAAATTTGAATATGGATGTGTTTTTATAGATAAATAACATTTTAGAATTACCTTTCTAAACTAATATGAATTTATCTTTTTTATTTTTAACTTCTAAATCATCACTTTTATAGAACCATGGGTGTGATTTCTAGCATGACTGAAGCCAATGATAATGTGGGTGCAACCATAAGTACTCCAGTGATTTTCTCCAGATGATCTCATTTTAGTAAGGGGATAACACATATACATGAGTTATATGATAATAGCATGCACTTTTGGCATAACATCCATAGACTTTCGACAATGAGGAGGTCTTTCTTTGCGGTTTTAGTAATTTAACAGTAATTTAATATATCAAAACTGAACATAGGCACTACGAATTAGAAAATTTATTAGAACATAATGATAAAAACCTTTACTTCTACATTACTCATGTTTCTCTATTCATTATTTATTATAAATTATGAATTTTTTCCTTAAGCAAACTACATGTTGTACCAATATGAATCGAGTTGGTATCTAAAATCTTGATCTGAATTTCGTAAGGAGCAGTTGAATGTGAGATATAATTGGAATATATTTTATATATATGTAATAAGTTATTGAGTAAAACTTATTTTTTAATAAACTGAACTAGAAAACATCTTTTCACTATAATTTTTATTAAATTATATTTATTATATAGGATAAATTATAATGTCACTACTTTTAGGTCATTAATATATTACTAAATATTTATAATTATTTACACCAAGATATAATTATTTACACCAAGATTTCAAGGGACGTATTATAAAATCTTAAGTTTGTAGAAAAAGAATCCACTGCAATTTGCACGGATCTAAAGGCTAGCGTATCTATAGACAATGAAGTTATGTTGAAATAATTATGCTATAAATCAAGTTAAGATATTGACAAATCAAAATTTAAGGGGAAGTATTGTTCAACATTTTCATATCCGATTGAACACGAGTAACCATAACAACATATATTTAAATGATATAGATTATATTCGATTCTCAAAAATCAAACGAAACAGGATATAGAACTGATAGAATTTCTTTTTTAGGTACAAAAAATCTGAATATCATTTGTCATAAAAGAGATCAACAAATCCGAGGTTGTAATTTTTGGCAATTTCGGTATGAAAATATTGAATTTTTGCAATTTTTAAGGGAAAGATAGAGAAGGAGGAAAGAGATAGAGAAAGAGGAAGAGGAAAAGAAAAATGATAGAGGGTGTATAATGAAGAAAATGGTGGATGATAAGAGTGTTAGGGTTACATAGGTTTTATATTCAATTAGTATTATGTGCACCAGGAGTACAATAAGTTTATTATCAGATTATTTCACTTTTGGTCAAATGGGTCAATTTTAAGTCAAATATAATGGTATTCACCACAACATTAACTACAAAAGCTAGCCATTACTTTTACAGTATTAACACTTGCACATGAAGAGTTACTATCTAGCGATGAAGAATTGTTCATCTATCTACAATTTGATTTTATTTTTTAGTGTTTGGATAATTTGATGTATATCCTAGAACAATCTTATTAAACAAAAAACTTCCCATGCATTATGCACGGGTCCAAAAACTAGTATAGCTATAAACTATCAAGGCATATGAAATAAGTAACATATTTGGCGATTTCTAACAAATATCAATACCCATTAAAAAGCAAGGAGTTTCCTTACTATTCCTTAGTAATAGTGCCTTGACGGTCCTGCCCTTCACTCTTCACATAACTACTTCCCTGCCCTCCCTTTGCCACGCGTGCTTTTTGACGCCAACTTCTCCCTCTGTCATCCATTTCAACTTCCATCGCTGCTTATTTTCTTTCTCTTTCCTCCAATTCGTCTTCTCTCGCCTTTGCCGAATCCATTTCCATTCTCTCTCCTCCGACAAAGGTCCATCACTCACCTCCTCCTTAACGGCGGATTGAAATTGCCTAAATTTCTTCAACTTTCAATTTTCACCGAATACTCATCTGATTTATGAATTTCTTTAGTTAGTAAAAAATTAACACAAACAAAAATGAATGAAATCGGTCGTTTGATAGCACAAAACAACAGAGTTTCGACAAATTATGTAGATCGGAGTGAGATTTGGGAGCAGAAACCAGCAATCGGATTAATCACAAACAGAAGTGATTACGATGAGCAAACCCTAATTTTTGGGAATTTTTCATCGATTCACCGACGAGAGAAGAAGAAACGCAAAATTGGAGTAATGGAGGAAGATATTGAAAGATCCATTACCTTTCTTTATATTTAGGGAATTCTTGTGCAATCTTCAGGGAATTCTTGTGCAAGGTAACCTAATTTCTGTTTTTTTTCCCATATTTTGAGTAGATTTGTATATCTTGCTGTTTACTTTTCTATCTAGGTGAATTGGTTATCGACTTGGACATGTTTTATTCGAATTTCAATTTTTTTTTGTTTCATGGAAATAGGTTTTATAATTCCTTTGGTTATGATTTTGTTACTTAATTTTTTAGTCTTGCATTTCCGATTTCTTTTGTGTTGAATTCTAGTTTTTTGACATGTTATGGAAGATCCCTAATCATCAACCTCTTGTCACTGTTATCAAACGCAATGTGGCTCTTGATTTCTTGCCTCAGACAAAGGGAACTCCAGTTAATCCTGTGTGACTAGCAACAGTGCGCATGTGTTATGAAATGATGTGCAAATTTTCACTGGAAAGAATATTGCAGGTATGCTTGCTGCTTAATTTATTAGCTGAAAACTTGGAATTTAAATGTATAATGTGTCTATTCTTTAACAGGTAGAGGAAAGAACCCCGAGGAAGGTGAGTTACAGATACTTCCTTATGCGACAGTTTTACATGTTGTTTGTGTTGTGGATCCGTCACTCTGTGCACCTGCTTCCAAATCTTCTCAGTTTGTTGTCACGCTGTAACCATATCTTAACAATCAGGTAATGAGTTATTTTCTGCTAGGTGTTTGTTGTGCATGTTGTACATCGTTTTGATTGTTTTTGCTTTAAGATCGTTTTTGTGATGAGTACTTCAAGAAAACCCGTTACCTCTATTTATCTTGATTTTATGATCTAGATCCCAATGTCTTTTGCAAAAGAAAGTATTGACCTATAACTAGGAATTTGTTTAATTCACGGAATTTGTATTCTTGGAAATTCTGAACACCTCTGTGTGCAGTAGAGTGTACTCAAATAAGTCCATTTACATTTTACATGTGAGAGTTATGATCTGTTGTGGAAATGAAGGTTGCGTGAGGGTCGAGTTAAGATTGTTGTGTTAGGAATGAGTCCAGGCGTGGGGTTTGGGTTGAGCAGGTAGTGGGGGTTAGGAGGAGGAGAGAGAGGGGGGAGAAGATTGCGGTGGTGGTGTTAATTCTCGGTTTAGTTGATTGTGAGAGTGTTTGGTCTGATGACTTGGTGCATTATTAGTTCATCTAATTAACACACAGAGTGATTGCTTGTTTGAAGAATGATTCTTCTCTTACTGAGGACGCCATTGTTGTTTAAAGAGATAAAGCTTAGGTTCAAGAGAGAGAAGAAGGAGGGTTGAATTTTGGGTGGTTGTGTTGGGGTTCAGCAATGGTGGGGCTGGGGTGTTGGCTACTGGTGGGTTGTGGTGGCTTGGTGGATTTTGGGTGGGGTTAGAGTGTTAGGTGAGAGAGAAGAGGGGCAGCAGCTATTGAAGGGAGGGGAGAAGAGAGGAGAGAGAAGATAAACAATTTAAAAATACAAAAATAAGAAAAAAAGAAAAAAAGATTTTTTTCACCAATGAAACAGTCACAAGTAATTCAACTTAATTGAAATTGATGTGTGCTAAAGTTAGACTTACTCAGGAATAATCAAAAGAATGACTTATTTTTAGCGGATGGCTTAAAGGTTAACTTAGGGTTTCTTCAAGTTGTTGCTAATCGATATGTTTTTTTTAAATTTGAATTGGAACGATAGTACTCAAGGGAATTTCCGACGGACTTTCTCGAGGAAAGAAGCCTGATGAAATCGAAAAATTGGTAAAACTTTTTTTAATCTTAGCTACATAGTTCAATTTAATCGCTGTTGAATTTTTTCAATTATTATCTCTATTATTGCTTTTAGGTTTAATTTCAGAGTAACTTTGATTGATTAGGTGAACGAATTATTGAAAACACACATGAGACACTCTCAGGCTTCGGAGGTTATGAACAAGGATATCATCTCTCACTTTGTTCTCCGCCTTGTTTATTGCAGAACGTAATAATTCCATTAAATTTCTTCATATTTCTCATGTACACGCTATTTTGTCTTTATTGCAAAGATTTAATTTTGTCTTTATTGTAGAACTTAATTAGTTCTGTAATTGTTGTTGCATTGAGTATATGCGGAATCATTTCAGTAGAAAAGTTCGTTTGGAAGCTCGTGCGGGTCTGGTTGCTGTCAACGTTATCTTTGTGGGGATGCTTGTTTCAGGCATGTACATGTACTTAAACTTTATGATGGATTGTAGTTTCATGGCATGCCATACTGTGATACTGTTAATTTTGGGAGAAATAGAGTATCATTTTGCTTGACAAAAAGGCAGGATGCAAGCAATTTGTGGTCACTTTTTCATCATAAGCTCCTGTTGAGAGCATATTATTATTATTATTATTATTATTATTATTATTATTATTATTATTATTATTATTATTATTATTATTAACTTACTATTCCTGGTGCGAAATTTTTGCAGTCTGAAGTACATAAATGTTGCTATAGTGACGACTTTGAAGAATGTGACAAACATTATGACAGCAGTTGGTGATTATTGTATATTCCGAAAACACCATAACCAGAAAGTTTGGACTGCAATGTTTTTGATGGTACATAATCAGTTATGCTTATAGCGCTTGGTATTTGCAAGAGAATTCTTAGAAAATATGCGCATGGACTATCACCTCTCAGTATCTTACTATATAAGCTTTGGTGAACATCCATTATTAATGATCATCTCTACCTTTTTTTCCTTTTTTTGGACCCTACAATTATAAGCTGAAATTTAAAAGTAATGACAGTGGACTCCACTGCTCTTTCCTAGCTTTAGTAGCTAAAGTATGAGCTGCTTATACCAAATTTCTACTGACTTTAAGATCTTGAAATATCCCATGGATTCTGCCATTTTGAGAATGTCTAGGAGTATTGTCTTTACTCTTTGTTGGCCTTTTCTTGTTCCCCCAGTTCTTTCACTAAGATTGATGAGTCTATCTAAACAAGTTGTTTGATCCCTATTGCTCTGTGATTTAATGCTATTTTGGAAATATTATGCTATCCTCATGAATTATGGTTCAGTACCCTGTTACCTGAATCCAATTTTTTTGTGTAGGAGGTTCTCTCATTGCAGATTCAGATTCAGACTGGATTAGTGTTTAAAAAGGGTCAGAGAGGAACAATACAATGTATGTTGTGTGTGTTTTTTGTTAATTAAAAACAATGCTGACATTAAATTTGAACCTCTGTTTTTTTTCCTTGTAGATATTATGAAAATATTATCTATGTGGTTAAATGTGTGAAAGGCTTTACTTTCTTTATATTGTTTTCGGTAATTTGAAGCTCCAAATGGGCTATCTTTCCTTGAAAATACATGTTGAGTACAATGCTTTTTTAGTTTTAGAAAGAAAGTTCTGCTTAAATTTTCACAATGAGCTCGAGTATCTTAGGTAAATTCAGCTGTAGAGCACAATTATCAATAAGTGATGAAGTTTCCATTTTTTGTTAAAGCAATCATCAAAAAATTGTAGGATTGGGTTGCCCATTTTTATTGATTTTATTTTAGTTATCTTAATTCTTCATCTCTTGGTTAACCTCTCCAAAAGTGTTATTCATTTTCTATTATATATATTTGATTTACGCCTTCTTATTTGGGCCATGCCCTACATTATCTTGATTCTTTTTTTTCTTATTAGTTGTTTTCTTTCTATTGAAGATCTTGAACTTGTTTCTCCTATTTCACAGCTTTTGACTTTGCAATTTCCTGATTATTATTGCAGAATGTTTTACAGACTATTAAATTTTCATTTGGCTTTCTTTTCTAAGCTATGAATAGTTTTGATGCAATGTTATATTATAATTGGGTGTCACGCATCAAGTTATAGGTTGCATTGAAGCTTTGAGATCCATTCATCAAGATGTTAAGCTTTGGGGTCCATTCATCAAGTTATAGATCTACTCTAAAGATTCCTCACTCACCATCCTATCATTGCTCAGGCAAACTCGAGTTGGGTAGTTAAGCCTATATTATGCCTAGGTTTAATTACTCATACTTGCTAAAAATAAGAAGAGAAAGAAGTAAACTAAGTTAAAATGAATGCCTCAAATCATGAGAAAGAATATTCTTTGAATTCGATTGCTTTGTGTGATATCTAGCAAATTAGCTTAATTGGGCGAAACATGTACTATTAATTTGTTTGTAACTATATTCCTACTAATATGCCCTTTTTGGTTCTTGCCGTCTCATGTTTTTTACTTAGAGATGCGAGGTTTATCAAGCTATGCTACATGTCAATGCACATATTAGACTTGAGGTTTGCCTAATCTCAACTTCTTTAATCTATCTGTTAGAGTATACATTATTCTGTTGTATTCCCGATGAACAGGTATAGCTTTGCTTTTTATTAGTGTAAATGAATAGTATCTTGTTGTTTTTGCTTTTCTATTACTATGTGCTAGTGAACTGAATGGACAATCTTGTGCTGTCTTGCTTTTACAATCATTACGCGTGCCTTTGTGAAATTATGAAATACTTCATGTTTTATATGAACATGCATTAATTTTCTGGTGTAATAACATGGCACTTTTCATCAAAATTGCTGATTATGCTAGAGGGTTGTCAAGATCTCAAAGAGTAACCACAAAACTATTACATGACTGCACAATGTTTCTTTCTCTTTCAATCTCACTTTCATGCTTAATAGTGCAGGTTAACTAAAGATCTGCGGTGGAGATCTTTGTCATCCTTGTGCATTAGATGGTAATGGTGCAGGTAGAATGCTTTATGTGTAATTGTATTATGTATTGCTATTGTTGAGAAATTGTTACTGAGAACTGATTTTGGCCTATATTGAAAGGCTCATCGAACAAAACAAACATCTGAATTATAGTAGGTATAGTTCGGGGTCTTGTATACTATTACTTTGCTTGGAGACTTGCTTTTTTAATGTGCAAGAGGAGAATTATAGGTGACAAGCATGAAGTTTATGTGAGCAGGTTTTGTAATTATCTCTTTTACTTTACTTGCTTATATGTTTTTTTGGTACGGTTTATAGGTGTGTTAGATTATGTGTGTGAGAGAGACAAAGTAGGAGCAGGAGAGCCTGAGAGGGAGAGATGAGAGAGAGAGGGGTATATAGAGGGGAGAGAGAGGGGGAGGGAGAGGGGAGAGGGAGAGGGAGAGGGAAAGAGAGAGAGGGGGAGAGGGAGAGAGGGAGAGAGATGGAGAGGGAGGGGGAGAGAGAGAGGGGGGAGAGGGGGAAGGAGATAGGAAAAGAGGGAGAGAGAGTTAGATTTAGAGTTAGAGTTAGAGATAGAGAGAGAGTTGGAGTTAGAGAGAGAGTTAAAGTTAGAGTTAGATTGAGAGTTAGAGAGAGGGTTAGAGTTAAGAGTTAGAGTTAAGAGTTAGAGAGTTAAAGTTAGAGTTAGAGTTAGAGTTAGAGTTAGAGTTAGAGAGTTAGGGCGTTGGAGGAGCATGTTATTGAAGTTTTGCCATTAGTTATCTTCTAGTAAATATTAGAGCCTGACGGTAACTTTAAGGGACAATATGACAGAAATGAACACAAAATTAACCTTAATTTGAACCTGAATTAATCAATTTGTTTAAAGTTAAATGCAATTAACCTACATTCTATGTAGATTTGATATATTCTATGACCAACCAAATTCGCCACAAAAATCAAACACGAAAATAACCTGTTCACTGGAATTGCGAGCTTAAGTAAATGGATTTTCTATATTTTGGAATTGGAGAATATGTCCTTGAGTGCAGTCCTGATTGGGGTCATGTGTGTCTATTTTGAGGAACCCGTGTGTACTATATTTACTAATTTTGACATTCTTTGGCATATGTTTAGAAATATCAAGTGGACGAAGATCAAGAAAGGCCAAATTATAACTGAAATGAAGAGGTTAATTGTTCTTTTGCTCCATTGTGACACTGTAAGAAGCAATAATTGTTTTGGTCTAAAACTTTTCTCCCTTGATATGTGTAGAACGTATAAGGCGAGGGCACTAATGATGGTTGGAAAACTGCCCACAAGCTGCCTTAGAGGGTAAAGCACTACTATGATCTAATATTTATTATTATAAATTACACCCTTTAAGCCGCATTTATTGAAGAGATTAGGAGAACTGCACCTACTAAGTACCTATACAAGTACCTTTCAAGCAGGGGTATCTTATCTTCACTGAGAATTACCAGGAGTTCAAGAAAATGCTAACAGACCTCTAGTTCATGCTTTATGGTCGAGGAGGTACTTCTGGATCCTCATCTTCTTTTGAACACGCTTTCATTGGAGAAATCAAGCAACGTGGTGAACAAGAAGTCCCAGGCTTTCAGAACTGGCTTAAGATACATGCTTGTATTGCAATTACTACAATTGTAAGAATTAGGATGTGATGTTTACAGTACTTACTTTCTTGGTATGCATAGAGATTGGAAAATGCGCATAAACTGTTCTTCTCTTCTTCTTTTTTCCAGTTTTACCTCGAAGAATCAAAGGGGGTACAGAGTATCAAGATTCAAGGATATATCTTGCCTAAACATGTGCAATTTGTGAGTAATCAGTCCTTTATTTTCTTTTGAAACAAAAAGATAGTGATTTTGAACTATAGGAAAGTGAGAATGTGAGTTCTCTCAGTTGACAACAAGTCATGAATGATTCTATTGATAATCATTTGTCTAAATAAAGCAGTTGATCAATATTTTGAAACTATCTTTTTTTTCTACTGGCAGCTACACTTTTGAAGAACTTGAGTTGCTTTGATGCATATGTGTTTTGAGTTATCTTTTCTTTTCGTGTTTACTTGATTAGTTAATGTGGGGGTGCACTTGGTTATGGAATTGAACTTGTTTGTTGGTTGGACATGTTCGTGAGCTCTTTTCTCTCCTGATTATGTGTGCGGTTTCAACTTTGGTGGTATTGGACACAGTGCATGTTGGAATTTCTTTAATATGTTTGTCGAAGATTATATTTTTTTTCTATTGTGTTATATTTTGTGTTTTTGGGAATTTCAGAAAATGATTAATTAATAAACAAAAGAGAAAATTACGAAGAATAGCTAAATGAATAGATAGACAAAGAGAGAGGGATACTCAAGGTGAATATATGGACAGTTTAATGGATAAGCAAAGAAAAAAGGACATCAAAGAGTATATATATATATATATATATATATATATATATATATATATATATATATATATATATATATATATATATATATATATATATATATATATAGATAGATATATAGAGAGAAGGGGAGCGAGAGCGAGAGGGAGAGGGGGAGAGAGGGGGTGAGAGGGAGAGAGAGGGTGGGGGGGAGAGAGGGGGGGGGGAGAGGGGGAGGGAGAGACATAGGGGAGAGAGAGAGAATTAGAGTTAGGGTTAGAGAGAGTTAGAGAGAGAGAGAGTTAGAGTTAGAGAGAGAGAGAAGTTAGAGTTAGAGTGAGAGTTAGAGAGTTAGAGTTAGAGTTAGAGAGAGAATTAGAGTTAGAGTTAGAGTTAGAGAGTTAGAGTTAGAGTTAGAGTAAGAGAGTTAGGGCGTTGGAGGAGCATGTTTAATATCCATTGTATTATATGATACACTTCCGTCGTTCTTTTGACAAAGATGGAGAGCGAGATTGAGACAATTTCCACAAAATGGAAGCATTTCACTTAGTAAAAATGGGGGAGTAAGCAATTGTAGGAGAATATTTGATTCATTTGTGTTCTTTTTTGGAAAAATAGGATGGTAATACGAGGGAAGGGAAGAATTAGTGAGAAGGACGCAGAAAGGTATAGAAGAGGAAAGATGAGTTGATGAGAGTTGAGGAGAAGATATGAAGTGTTAGAAGTCGAGGAAGGGAGGAAAAAAAACTAAGAATATCAAAATGAGAAAGAGTTGAGTTTGGAAAGAAGAATAGGGTTGTTCGACCCTGTTTCTTATTAATTAAATATGTGTTCATCAATTAAATTTTGTTGTTTTATGATTAATTGCATTTTCTTACTCCAATTTGTTGTTATGAAAAGTAGAAGAAATTAGTGAATTTGACCTCTAAGCTGGTGAATTTTGATTAGGTTTTGGGTCTGATAGTGCAAATATAGTGCTGCATTGTTGTGTGAACTGCTATAAGAATGAAATGAAGTGCCTTAATGCGTTGTGCCAATGCTGGGTATCCTATCTTTTATTGTTCATTGCTAAATTCTTGCTGAATCAGGGGTCCTTTTAAGATATTGTGTCAAAATATACCATTATTGATTACCCTCTTTCAACTTTTTATCTCTTAGTTTAGATTTACCTTATACCACTAGGTAGTTTCACTTAATTCAGAGTAATATTAGAAGTGGTATGGGGAAGTACAAAAGCAAGCTGTTATTTTGAAAGTACCTATCCCTGGAAATGCAGCATCCTTATTAAGGGGAGTCCGTCAAGGTTGTCGTTTCTCCTTTCCCTTTGGGATGGACCTTTTCATATTCGCCGTGAGGGAAACAGGGATATGCGTGTTTAGGAAAATGAAAGTAAGAAAGCTCATTTCTTTTCCTTTTCGGTAAAGTTGTAATTAAAAAGAGTTGAATATGTCTCAAATTTGAGTTCTACTGATTTGCTCATAAGCTTAGCTTGTTTCAAATTACCTGGTAGTATGGCCATCAATGGAAATTTGTAGTGAACTTTGGGATGTTGCTATACCTTGTGCATAACCTCTTTGCTGGTGAAGGTTTTTTCTATGCTTATGCCACACTTATTAAGCTTTACATTTGTCTTGAAATTCAAATCTTATATTTGCAGCTAACTCAATGGGTAACGGAATATTGTGATTTATGTTTTACTTTGTTTCTTCCTTTACTCCATGAAGAATGAAACAATTAGGTTTTGCCCAACATCACAGTAGATACTACTAGGAACAATTGCAATTATACGCTATCCAATTAACCAAGTAAACTTAATTCCAATTAACAAGAAAGGATACATTACATGGCTCCATCATTCTCAGTTACAAGCAGGTTGTTCACAATTAACCTTCTTTGTGCTATTGTTAGATTACATTTCTGCATTATAATAATTGCTTCGAGTTGTTCTATTTCCTCGGCTATTGCTTCTTTCTAATTTTCTCTACCTTCTTGTAGCTTTAAAACTACCCCCAGTAGCTGCTCAATGGAGAAGAACGCATGATCAACTTCTCCATCCTTCATGCTTACCAAAATACAAGAACTCCTGATTTTTGTGGCTTTTTTTTGGGACTAGACAGAAAGATGTGCAACTCTTAAGTTACTATGGTACTGTGTATGCAAGTGTTATGTGTAAGTACATGTTTTTTTTAGTAAACAATAGAGCAGTGCAATGTAGGAGAAGAAAAGATGAAAACCATAGAGCTATTCATGATAATTGTCGCTTTCTTGGGGGGGCGCGCGCGTTTGTTTTCCCTTACCTGATTACGCTTAAGCTTAATTCGAATATTACAAATACAATTGCTTAATGATAACAATAATGAATTTACTAAAATAGTTATACCGGTGAGTTAATTCCCAAGTATTTTCCACCTTAGGGTTCGGCGCGCATCGCGCGTCGAACAACAACTAGTAAGTAATGAAAAATACAAAATAAGAATTGAAGTCTATAATTGGAAAACATAATGAATACAAAATGAAAAAATCACATAATGTAAGATGACCAAAAAATATGATGGAAAGTTAAAAGTTGCTTTAAGTAGATGGACAATTCCCACCATAAAAAGTATAAATAGTATTATGAGACAAAAGAAAATAAAAAGTCCTATAAGATTATTCTTGAGCAAAGGGAGTATTAAAAATTAATTTTCATTAATTTTCAACGTAACATCCAATGATACAAGACTATTGTAACACCCGACCCATACGGAGTCGAGTCTACCGTCACCAATGCGCGTCCAGGGATAACAACTCCCAGCCAAACACGCTTAACTTTGGAGTAACTTGGGAAATGAGCTCCCTAAAAGAAAGATGCATCTTGTTGGAATGAGTAGCATGCTAAATTCCTTTACAGCAATCATGAGGGGTATTACATGCACCCCCCACTTGAGGACAACAACACCCTCGTTGCGCCTGAGGACAGACTCCGCATATTCTAATTTTAACAGAAAATAATATTGAAGGGAAAAATAACACGAAAACTAGGAGCGAAATTTCAAGGGTGTTACAACTATAAAATAAGTATATATAACGAAAGTAATATGATGAGACTTTTGTGACTGGTCACTGAAGATTCTCATTTATGTGCAATCACTCCCTTAAATTGTATAATATGCCAAAATGTTCTATATAGATAATGCTTGCCAAAATTTCCCGTGCAAGGAGTGGGTGGCTTGGTGCAGTGCAATGGTGACGCGCGAAAATAAGAGAGAGGGGGCGAACGAGACTGCGGAAAACGAAAGTGGAAGTAGTTGCATGACGTAGTGTCAATAGTTGTGTGCGCATTTGTTATTTTATCTGACCATCTGAGTGAAGCTATAGGTAGATTTATGGCTTTTTGACTCAACTTTTTTTTCTTAAAAAAATGGCTGGTTAGGTGTTCCATCATAATATTAACTATATTAGTCACTGAACGCACGGGTCACAAGTCAGTTTGAAAACATTCTTAATACACAATATGATTATAAAAATTTAGATTTTTTGTCCATAACTACTTTACTTACACCTTATTTACAAAATTTTGTACAAAACTACCTTTGTTACGTTATTGTTTGTTGACCACTACCTAAAAACTTTTTCCAACGTTTGACTGTAGTTTTCCGGTGAGTAAAACCCATGTGCAGGTCAAGTGACTTGTTATTTTCCTTATTTTTAATCCCCCCTTCTATTTTATTCTCCCCTTCTATTTTGTACAAAACCCATGTGCATATCCTTAGTTAGGTAAGGAGAGAGAGTGTTTGTTTAGAAAAGGGAGGGAAAAATAGAAGGGGGAATAAAATAAGAAAAATAACAAGTCACGTGACCTGCACATGGATTTTACTCACCGGAAAACTACAGTCAACGTCGGAAAAAAATTTAGGTTGTGGTCAACAAACAATAAAGTAACAAAGGTAGTTTTGTACAAAAAAATTATAAATAAGGTAGTTTCTCGCAAAAAAGAGCGTAAATAAGATAGTTATGGACAAAAACTCCTAAAAACTTTAAATCACGAAATAATGTTCCCAAAACCAACATGGTTACGTGTAGGAGTCAATTCTAGAAAATGATGAGAGAGAAAGAGAATGAGAAAGGGGCGAAAAAACCCGAGAAACCCTAGAAAACCAGACCAAGAAATCAATTCCTCCCTCCCAATCAATTCCCATTAATTCTTCAAGTAAGTGGAAATTTCCAGCTTGCAAGACTGTCGATCAGTATTCCATTATCTTCTTCCTCCTTTTAATTACTTGCTTTGTAGCCACTAAAGTGCAATCAAGTACCCCTAAAAAAGCCCCAATTCAATTTAAAAGGCTATTTAGGTAGCAATAGCCTTCATAATTCAGTAGATTTACTTTTTCTTTACCCCAAGTCTATTAAATCCTCTTCAGATCAAGAGATAAGCTGCTTTTTCTCTATTGCGAAAAGTAAAGTTTGGTTAATCCGATTCAAAACCTTATATTTTAGCCATAATCCAGCTGGAGACTCTAGGGTTTTAGGGTTTAGAGCATTAAATGCAAAATCTCTTCTCTCTTCTAATTGCGAGTGTTTCAATCAATGGTGTGGGAAGGTGGCGTTTCAAAGGCGAATTTCGGCCAGTGATGGAGTAAACTCAGGTTGGTTGAGTACTGCAGTTCATCTAAAAGTAGGTAAATTTGTTGTCAGTTCATTAAATGCGATGGAACTGCACTTCAAGACTCAAATTTTCTATCTCATCTCTTCCTCCCTCGAGAAGGATTAACTTCCCCTATAAAAGGACTCCCAAGGTGAGTTATTACAACACACCAAAATCTCACTTTTCTTTCCATTCTATTAAGTTGAATACTATTATTCTCTCTGTTGCCTGTTCTTCATTTAATATGAGTAACCCTAGTTCTTTCAAAGATAAGCTGGTAGGAAACCCTAACCCTAAAATTAGAGAGTCTGTATCTTCTTCAATTTTGGGTAAGTATGATGCATGTGAGAATTCTAATGTTGCTATTGAGTCTGGTAAGAATGCTGATGAAGTTTTCTCTCCCCACTCTAGCATGAATATGCATGATCCTCTGATTTTTCCAGAATCTTGTATTCTGGATGACCTCCCCCAAGTTAAAAAAAAGATATTTGTGAGCTTTCCAAAACCTGCCTTTTTGGCAAAATGCTTTCAGCCCCCCTTGATATTCGCACCATAAAATCCCGCACCAAAGCTGATTGGAAAGTAGTCAGGGGTGATGTTGATTATCTGGAAATGGGGAATGGGTGGATCCTTCTAAGATTTTCTAACCCCCAAGATCTTACTCTTGTGTGGAGTGAAAGGCACTGGCATATTTACGGGGATCTGCTAGTTCTCCAGCCCTGGAAACCCTCCTTTGATCCTTATTTAGAAGAAATAAGGTGGGTTGATCTTTGGGTGAGAATCCCAAGACTTCCCACTGAACTGCTAAACTTTGATTCCATTGCAAATTTATTGGCTGCTAATGACATTGGAGCTCTGATCAAGCTTGATCAGAGGTCTCTTTTGAGGAACAAAATCAGGTTTGCTCGAGCTTGTATTAGGGTGGACATCCAGGGCCCCATGCTAGAATTTGCTGAGGTGAGCAGGTCTGGGGATCTCAGGCATGGGTATGTCATATGGTATGAAGATTTTTCTTCAGGTTGCTCTTTTTGTGGTGAAATTGCTCATATAATTGATGTATGCCCTCTGTTAAACTCTCCCAAGAAAGAAATCACAATTCAATTACTCAAGAACCCAAAACATCAAACTTTATATACAACTCTTGCTAAGGCTGCTGGGCAATTAGACACTCATTCTCCCACTGCTGAGCCAGCAAAAGTGGTGTATGTCAAGCCAAAGCACCTTAGCAAGAATAATACTTCTTTTTCTTCTAAGTCTAAAAACTTGAAAGCTCATTTGTCTGATGGTCCGCTCCCTACTCCCTTTGGTAAAGGTATAGTTTTGAAAGAGGTTGTTGCTAGCCCCGCCAAGCTTCCTCCCCCCGTGTATTGTAAGGGGAAGGGCAAATTAGTTGTGTCTGACCCCTATGAATCTAAGGATTCCTCTGATGATGAAGCTGTTTATCTAGCCCCTCAAGTCTCTCATCCCCTTATGCCTGCTGCTGAAGAGAAGAGAGGAGACACAGAGGTGGTTGTGCCCCCCATTCTGTCTCCAGTCCCTCTCATAATGATTACCCCTCCAAATGTGTCTGGTGAGAACAGCTTACTACTCTTATCTGATGATACTTCTCAGTTGCACTTCAGCCTTGATCCTGCTCTTGATGAGGATCATACTTATTTCTTGAATGCTGAAAATGGAGATGGTTTGGGTCAGCTTAATGAGTTTGCTGAAAACTCTTTCCATTCAATCCAATCTGATAGCTCCATTGTTAAACATATTGAAAGAATGGGGATGGATGCTTCCTTTCCTGTGGAGCTCTCTTCTCACTCTAGTACTGCAAAGAGGATGATTGAAGACAGTGAGGTGAATGATGATGCCTCTTCAGCTCTGAAGAGGAAAAAGATGTAAGCCCCAGACACCCCTTGCATACAAATGTTGCTTATAGTCCAATGTTTTTTGCTGTTTTAGTAAGTTAATTATGTCAATAAGTTTTTGGAATATTAGAGGAGGAGGTAGAAAAAACGCGTTGGATGAGTGTAGGGACTTTTGCAAATGTAACAACATTAAAATATTAATGTTGTGTGAGACAAAAACACAATCCCCCCTTCCCAAGCAACTGCTAAGGCTGCTGGATTCCTCCACTTTGATTATCTCCCTATAATGGGGTATGCTGGGGGTGTTTGGTTATTTTGGAAAGATTGTATTATTAATCCTTTCTTTTTAGAAGTTATCAATAAATCTATGCGTTTTATTGTATGTTCAATTAGTCTTTTTAATCTTAATATGCAATTTGTAGTAATCTTTATTTACGCCCCAGCTCAAAAAGATCATAAATCATCCTTTTGGGGTGAACTAATTAATTATATCTCATCTCTTTCTTCTCCTTACATAATCTTAGGGGATTTTAATGAGATTAGTAGAGCATCAGATAAGTTAGGGGGTGCTCCCTTTTCCTCTTCAAGAGCCTTCTATATGCAAAATCTCCTTAGTAAAATTGATGGTACTGAACTTTCCTTTGTTGTACAGACATTCACTTGGAGGAAAAAAAGAGAGGGTCTTAATAATATTCATGAACGTTTGGATAGAGGAGTAGCTAGTACTTCATGGCTAAATTTATTTCCCAATGCAACTGTTAAGCATCATGTTTTTACTACCTCTGACCATTGCCAAGTCAATTTAGATTATCTTACTAATAACAATCTCAAAGCACCTCCGTTTAGATTCGAAATGATGTGGTGTACTAGGAAGGATTATGATGTTCTTATTAAACGCACGTGGTGTAGTAAATTTCATGGTTCTCATATGTATAATCTCACTAAGAAATGTAAACTATTGAAGGCAAATTCTAAGGAATGGAATAAAACACAATTTGGGAATATTTTTCGACAAATTCGACAAGTGGATGTGATATGATTTTGGAAGGCTAATTCAAGACTCACGAATTAAAAATAGGTTCTTTTAGTGATTATGATGGTGTAGTTCGAAATGTATAAGTTTAAGACACTCAAAAAACTGATTAGTAGCAAGGAAATGAAGTTATTAATTCCTAACCAAGGATCAACAACAACTAGGGTTTGTAGAAGTCCAACTAACCAAGTTGAAAATCAAACAAGGGTTTGCATTCGCTGCTTAGACTTTGGATTCACTCCGAAAACTTTAATTTAGAAGGAATAGATTAAACTCAAATCACACATAGCCATAAAGGACTAGACGTGTGTTATATTTATAGGAGCAGCAAGAAAAACCTTGATTCCCAAGCTTACAATACCACACGTCCAACCTAGTAGTAAATAAGGAAAGTTGCCCCTTAGTTCATGCCTAGAATCTAGCTAGAACTTAAGAAAACTAAAGCTTTAAGGAAAGATGTGCAAATCTTTCCGTAATTACATAAAACCACACGGCAGCAAGGACAACCCCTTGGCACGCTTCACACAATCCAAGTTAAAGTAACTTTCCTAAAATACAACCATGACTCTAAATCACTGAAATAATCTAATATTTTCGGACCTTATTACAACTGAACTTTAATTAAAAACAACTCAACTATTGAATTTAACTAACTTAACTAACAAACATAAATAAAGACATATTTTTAGTCACATGTAAAACCTCTACTTTAGGAGTAAAGTAAAACCATGCAACGACCTAGGAAAGAAATTAAAGATAGCTTGATGGGGCATCCATGCACGCATCATACTCCCCCTCTTCAAAGGAACTTGTCCTTAAGTTTGATCAGCAAAGCAAGGCACTAAGTCACACGAAGGAAATGTAGCACACACTCCATCCCCCAAAAACACCTTGTATGTCTCATAACCAATCTGTTCAACAATATCAAACGTCCTTCATCAAGTGGCTCACCATGTTTATGGCTAACATGGAGTTTTTGTGCTGAAAGTGAGAGCCATACATTGTCACTAACATCAAACGTAGTACCTCTTCTCATTTGCAGCATTTGATCTCGTTTCTCCTTCTTTGTGGCAGCGGTTTCCAACACTTCATGACGACAAGAGCTTAAGCACACATGAGCACCTTCTTTCTTCTCTAAATCCATAGCTTGGGATGATGAATAGCGTTTCGGTGGTAAAAGTTCCAGCAAGAAACGTTTAGTTCCCAACAAAACAGAATATTCATTTGTCTTACCATTGTGAAGAAAATGTCTATCACTTTGCCATGGTCTACCAAGCAATAAGGAACAAGCTGTCATAGGTAGTGCGTCACACCAAATTTCATCATGATAATCTCCAACCTTGAAACTAACCAAGGCTTGTTTTCGCACCCATAAGCCTCCATCCTCATTCAACCAGCTCAACTTATATGCATTAGGATGTTTTCTTTTCGGCAATTGTAAAGCATCCACCATAGTCAAAGAACAAGCGTTAGTACACGAACCACTATCAATAATGAAAGGGCAAACCTGATTTTTAATCATGCAATTCGAATGAAAGAGATTATTTCTTTGAACATCTCCTTGTTCTTCATAAGGTTCCGCAAGCAAAGATCTTCTTAAAACCAGCACTGAATTTGCACTTTCCGGACGACACTTAGCTTGATTACTCCAAAACTCGGCACTAGCCATATCAAGCACTTGTGTTTGTTGCGCCATCTCTTGTTCTTCCTCTTCTGTTTCGTTCTTTTCATGCAGCAAGAAGTTGTAATATTCATCCCTTGTGATCAAGACACGATTTGGACAATTTCGAGCAACATGTCCTAAACCTTGGCACTTGTAACACACCACTTTCTTAAGAGGAATTTCCTTAGAACCACCAGCAAGTAATTTACCTTTCAAAACATCCACAACTTCTTGTGT
Source organism: Beta corolliflora (assembly GCA_947648045.1). Classification (NCBI taxonomy): domain Eukaryota; kingdom Viridiplantae; phylum Streptophyta; class Magnoliopsida; order Caryophyllales; family Amaranthaceae; genus Beta; species Beta corolliflora. The sequence goes on from CANSZD010000001.1 coordinate 3,298,991, forward strand.
TGAGGTTTTCGAACAATCACCCTCCTTAGATGCAATCGGGTTTTTAGTTTCGGATTTTATGATCTTAAATCCTCCAAAGGACGAACCTTTGTGCTGTTTTTCCAACTTACATGCTAATGAACATACTTCATCAAAAGTGATTAAGGGTTGAAGTTCCACAAAATTACGCAAGTTTTTAGTTAAACCAAGCACAAATTTAGCAATCTTTTGTTCTTCTTGGTCTCGACAATCACAAGCAATATAAAGTCGTTCAAATTCCTTAATGTACTTCTCAACACCCATAGACCCTTGAGTTAAAGAATTCAGTTTTAAAAATAAATCTTGTTTATGTGTTCTTGGAACAAACCGTTTCTTTAACTTAGTTTTCAATTCAGTCCAAGTATCAAGTGGTTGTTTTCCTTCAGTTTCACGCCTAGATTGAAGTGATTCAAACCAAAGAGAAGCATACCTTGTAAGCTTAAGCGTGGCATAGGAGAAACGTGTATGATCTTCAAGTTGCTTGTGTTCAAACAAACGCTCCATTCTCCTTTCCCAATCCAAGTATGTTTCCGCATCTTCATCACCATCAAAGAATGGTAGGTCCAAAAGTTTCAGCTCTTCTTCTCTCTTTCGGTTATTCACACTAGGATTAGAAGTAGTAGGTCGAGTGCTTTTCAGCTCATGCATGTCACGCTTCAATTCAAGCATGTTTGTATTGGTAACAGTTTGCATCTCCATGAGATCCGCAAGTTGCTTTGCAAGGGCTTTAATCACATCCATGTCCTCCGGCATGTTGACGGATGTATAGCCTTCCTTTTGAATGATCCCCTTTCTATCTATCCCAGCAGCCACACCAATTGATATGATTTTGGAAGGCTAATTCAAGACTCACGAATTAAAGATAGGTTCTTTTAGTGAATATGATGGTGTAGTTCGAAATGTATAAGTTTAAGACATTCGAAAAACTGATTAGTAGCAAGGATATGAAGTTATTTATTCCTAACCAAGGATCAACAACAACTAGGGTTTATAGAAGTCCAACTAACCAAGTTGAAAATAAAACAAGGGTTTGCATTCGCTGCTTAGACTTTGGATTCACTCCAAAAACTTTAATTCACAAGGAATATATTAAACTCAAATCACACATAGCCATAAAGGACTAGGCGTGTGTTATTTTTATAGGAGCAGCAAGAAAAACCTTGCTCCCCAAGCTTACAATACCACACGTCCAACCAAGTAGTAAATAAGGAAAGTTGCCCCTTAGTTCATGTCTAGAATCTAGCTAGAACTTAAGGAAACTACAGCTTTAAGGAAAGATGTGCAAATCTTTCCTTAATTACACAAAACCACACGACAGCAAGGACAACCCCTTGGCACGCTTCACACAATCCAAGTTAAAGTAACTTTCCTAAAATACAACCATGACAACTATGACTCTAAAGCGCCGAAATAATCTAACATTTTTGGACCTTATTACAACTGAACTTTAATTAAAAACAACTCAACTATTGAATTTAACTAAGTTAACTAACAAACATAAATAAAGACATATTTTTAGTCACATGTAAAACCTCTACTTTAGGAGTAAAGTAAAACCATGCAACGACCTAGGAAAGCGATTAAAGATAGCTTGATGGAGCATCCATGCACGCATCAGGATGTGAGGCTTGAATTCAAAGCCAACTTCTGCTTGACCCAAATAATACTTCACTTGAATCACAGCAAGAAATCTTTCTTAATAAGCGCGCTAAATTACTTGATTATAATACAACCTATTGGAAACAAAAATGTAAAGCAGATTATTTGGTGTTAGGAGATACTAACTCCAAGTTTTATCATACTCATGCGACCATTAGGAAACATCGTAACCAGATCAAAGAGTTTACCACGGAAGATGATCAAGTCATTTCTCAACCAATTCAAATTGAAAAAGAAATTACAGCATCATTTAAAAAACGATTTGTATCCAACCCTGTTTGTACGTTTGATCAATCTCTTGATTTTCATCTCCTCGCTCCAATAATTTCTGAGGAGGAGAATAAGTTTCTTGTCTCATCTGTTAATCCTGAGGAAATCAAAATGGCAGTTTTTGACCTTGCCCCGAACAAATCCCTAGGTCCCGATGGGTTCCCTCCTTATTTCTTTCAGAATTACTGGACTTTAGTTGGAAAATCTGTGTGCCGTGCAGTTCAAGCTTTTTTTCACTCTGGTCATATGCTAAAAGAGATAAATCACGCCTTTCTTGCGCTAATCCCAAAAGTAGAGAGTCCTACTAACGCCAACCACTTTCTCCCTATTAGTCTCTGTTCCACTATATATAAAGTTATATAAAAAATAATCACTAACAGATTAAAATAACAATGGGAAAAATCATTCATCCTCTTCAAGGTGCATTTGTCCCTGATAGACTAATCCAGGATAACATACTTATAACTCATGAGATATTTCATTCTTTTAAGAATAAAACGGGAAATGGGGGTTGGATAGCAATTAAATTGGATATGGAAAAGGATTATGACAGGATGGAATTGAATTATATATTTATCACACTGGAAAAGTTAGGATTGAAACCTATTTGGATTGATTGGATTCGTAGTTGTATCTCTTCTACTTCTTTTTCACTTTTGGTAAATGGCCTTCCTGGTGATAGATTTTCCCCTTCTCGAGGAATTAGGCAAGTGGACCCTCTCTCCCCATATATCTTCATTCTATGTGCTGAACTGCTAGCTAGAGAGTTTTCCAAAGCCTGTAATGAACCTGGCAAACTTATTGGTGTTCCCATTGGTCGAACACGAGCTAGAATTCCCTTTCTCACGTTTGCGGATGACACTATGGTGTTTGCTAAGGCAACAAATGCTAGTTGCACTAAAATTAGACAAATCCTAGATAAATACTGCTCGATGTCGGGTCAACTTGTTAACTACCATAAGTCAGTCTTCCAATGCTCCCCAAATGTTAAGGATACTGATAAGATGGATTTTACTGAGATTCTTGGAATGCAAGAAACAACGGATCTTGGTGAGTATCTGGGGTGTCCTATAATTCACTCTAAGGTCACCAAGGAAACGTTTGCAGGGGTGGTTTCTAAAACTGTCCAACAGCTTCCTAAATGGAAAGCTAGTGCTTTATCGCAAGATGGCAGAACAATTCTCATTCAATCAAATTTAGCTTCGAAAGCCAGTTTTCAAATGCAGAGTTTTACACTCCCAAAAAAGTTGCTTAGTACTTTAGACACTACTTATCGTAATTTTTTCTGGAACAAAGATACTACATCCAAAACGGCTAATCTTATAGGTTGGAATAAAGTTTGCCAGCCTAAAGCGGTTGGGGGGTTGGATTCAGGAAAGCTGAAGTTTTTAATGTGGCTCTCCAAATGAAACTATTGTGGAAAATTCTTGTCAATAAAGACAATATTTGGGTTGAGTTAGTAAACCAGAAATACATGAAAAATCAAAACATTTTATTGTGCACCACTCCTTCTAATGCCTCCTGGCAATGGAAAAATTTGCTGCGGCATAGACATATCTTTAAGCAAGGGCTTCGATGGCTAATAGGAAATGGTAAGGATATTCTATTTTGGTCTGATAACTGGCTATTTCAATCCCCAATTAGCGACCGCCTTCAGCCAACTAGAGGCACTGAGTTGTACAAAGTAGTGGATTGCATTGATGATTTGGGTAGGTGGGATATTCCAAAGCTTCTCACCCTTGTCCCGCCAAGTATGGTTAAGCTAATTTCTTCTATGTATATCCCCTCGTCCCCTCAAGATGATAAATTGGTCTGGGGTTTAACCCCGGATGGCCAATATTCGGTTAAATCAGGGGCTTCCCTGATTCAAAAGACCGTAGGGTGCAATACAGAGAAGGTAGAGTATCTCTGGATTTGGGGTATTAATGTCCCTTTCAAAATTAAAAACTTTCTTTGGAAAGCTTGCAACGATGGTTTGGCTACTTCTAGTAGATTGGAAAGGAGTCATATTTTTGTTTCTCAAAATTGTTGTTTTTGTCACTTATGCGTTGAATGTCCTTTTGTATTGGACGTCTATTTGCATCTTCAGGATAAGTTTCAATGGCCTAGTCTTCCTATTTGGTTTGCTTCTCTTCAACTCTCTTCGTTTCACTCAGTTTTGGAAACTTGTCATAATAACTTGGCAACCTCTTTCCTCACTCTTCTTGCAGTAGTATGGTGGCATGTTTGGTTTTTCAGAAATAAGCTCATTTTTAATGATGAAAGTGTTTCCTTCTCTCAAGCCAGCCACATTATCAACTCTTTTATAACTAAATGGGACAAGGCAAATTTGGCTTTCCCATCTTGTAATATGGCTAAGTCTCCATTTCCCAAGCACCCTCCCCGATTGGGTCAAAATCTTATTTGGAGCTCTCCGGATGAAGATGTTTTTAAGATTAATTTTGATGGTTCTAAACTAGACAATGGTCAAGCTTCGTATGGGTTTGTTATTAGAAATTCGGATGGAGAGATTCTAATGGCCAATGCCAAATCTTTGGGTGACTATCCTTCAATTCTTATGGCGGAGGCTATGGGTTTATTGGAGGGGATTAAAGGAGCCAACTCTCTTCAGCTTAAAAAAATAGTCATTGAAGGGGACAATATTACAGTCATTAACTCAGTTAAGCATCCTTCTAATGCTCCTTGGTCTATTGCTAACATTATATTAGATGCAGGTTTGTTATTGAGCCAGTTCGAGGATGCTCAGGTGCATCATTGCTACAGGGAGGCCAACCGTGCGGCGGACTTCATGGCTCGCAAAGGTCATCAGCATCAAGATGTTCTTTGTTGGTCCCCCCTTACTGTATTGATTTTTCCCTTCTTATCCGTAAGGATGTTTTAGGTTGGCCTCCTGACTAAGGAGGGTAGCTTAAGGTTTTTCTTCCGCTATAAAAAAAAAACGAACTAATGTTCCCATGTATTTTGCATGAGTCAAAAAGTTGGTTTTTTTTAAGGGGGAGTAAAAAAAATAGTTGTTACAATAGAAAAAGAATAATTTATCTTAGTGTGTATAAAAAAAAAAAATTCCTTTCTCTTCCTGTCGTCCATTTTCTTTTCTCTCGTCTCTTTTCAGACAAACTGACCTAGGGTTTCAAAATTCAAATTATTCCCCACCCCCCTGCCATTACTTCTTCACACCGACCCACGCCCACGACGCCAGCGTCGACGCAGCCGCTGTCCCGCACTCCCGTAGCGGCACAGCCGGCAGCTCCCTCCCTGTACTCTACTTACTACTAGATTGCAATTCTTGAAGAGTGTAGGTAATTTTTTTGTTTCCATTTTCCAATTTATTTAGCAATGCTTGTATCAATTTCAAGTTGAATTATTGAAAATGCTTGGATGAATTGACATTATTGAATTGCCATGAGATTAATTGGGTGAATTTGCTTATTGAAGTTTAATTTGGATTTTGGAGTTTTGGTTATTGAAGTTTAATTATTCATCATTATGTGTAATTTTCTAATTGCTACATAATAATGATGCCAAGAAAGTTATTTAATTTTTGTGAACAATGAAAAGTTTGGAACATTTTTGGAGTAAATTTCGAGTAAATTTGTGAAGGATGAAAACTATGAAAACTCGTAGAATGATTTTTTAGTTTTCTTTTTCTTGTAATTTAAGAAGTTATTGCCATAGTTATCGGTTGTGATTACAAACTTGAATTGATGTATTTTATTTTTTAGTCAATTTAATTTGGTCCCATTTTTGTTTAAAGTTTCATCGATTTCGAACCCACGTGGGTGAAATCCTGGATCCGCCACTGACGAACAGAAACGCGGTGGTGAAAGTTCTTAGGGGAGCTCTCTGTTACTCCCTGAATTTGAAGTTCCATCTCCAAAATGAAGCTGTCTGCTCTTTGTTCTTCTTCAACAGCTAAACCCACCTCACTTTTTCACCCTCTTACCTTTAAAGTCAACCACTTCAGCCTGCAAATCCCAACTAGAAGCACTGCAAATTCACCTCGTCGTTCAATTTCCATTCAATGTGCTGTTCGCTTTCGACCTTGCATTGATATACACAAGGTTTGTGTCCTTTCTTTTCCTTTTCTTTGTTTTAACTTTTCTTGATAAATGTCAAGATAGTTGAATTTGTTGGTAAAAGTTTGGTGGGTTTTGATGAATTTTTTGGAATGGATGGTGGAATTGTTAGTATGAGTTTATTATATGCACACTGTTATTGGGCTTTCTTTCTATATTGCTCATTCCTTTGATTTTGATATTGCTGAGTGAAAGAGTTAATTTTGTTGGTAAAGTTATGGTGGGTTTGATGATTTTTTTTGGAATGTATGGTGGAATTGTTAGTAGAGTTTATTATATGCACACTGTTATTGGGCTTTCTTTCTATATTGCTCATTCCTTTGATTTTGATATTGCTGAGTGAAAGAGTTAATTTTGTTGGTAAAGTTATGGTGGGTTTGATGAATTTTTTTGGAATGTATGGTGAAAATGTTAGTATGAGTTTATTATATGCACCATGGTATTGGGCTTTCTTTCTGTATTGCTCATTCCTTTGATTTTGATGAGTGAAAGAGTTGATTTTATTTGTAAGGTTGGTGGGTTTGATGAAGTCTTTTGAATGGATGATGGATTTGTTAGTACAAGTTTACTATATGTACAATGTTATTGGCCTCTCTTTTTGTATTGCTCGTTCCATTAATTTCGATATTGATGGTGAAAGTTTTGAGTTTTTAAAGTAAGATTATGGTGGGTTTTGATGAAAGTTTTGGAATGGATGGTGAAAGTTCTTATGTTTGGTAGCATGAGTTTATTATATGCACTGCTAGGATGCTCGGACTCGGGTACGGGTGTCGGACTCGGGTACGTGTCCAAGTGTCGGACCCTTCAAATTTTAATTTTGAGGATTCGGGGACTCGTTTTTGAAGAGTCCAAAATTTGGATATGGACTCGGGGACACGTGATAGAGGTATATAATTTAAAATTAAAATTAATATGTAAAAAAAAAATTATGAATAGAAAACATTAACTTAATAATAGAAATTTCATTCAAAGTACTTCATATTAATATTAAATCATCACAACAAGCTTCCAAGTTCCAACTAACACCAAAAAGAGTTAAAAAAAAAACATAATATCAGCTTTAGCTAACATAAAATCGCTGACATAAACTTCCAAAAACTTCCAAGTCTGAATTAGAAAAAACCAAAATAAACTAACACAACAAAATATCAGTTTGATAAAGCCTCCTCCAATACGTTGACTTCACAAAGCAGCTTCATGCATCATCTTCAACTTCATCATTAATGCCTTCAATGTCCTGCTCCTCAAGAAAGAGATTTCCAAAACCTTCAATGTAATCTTCATCAACAAAAAGTGAATCTCCACCTTTAAAGAATTAGTAATCAAAATAGTCTAAGTTAGTAATCAAAATAGTCCAAAAATTGAATAAAAAATGCATGAAACTTGCTGTTTATTAAGTTGAAAAACTAAAAACTTACCAACATCCCAAAAGCTTGATGGACCAGCAGTGTACTCTTCCTTCTTTCTGGATAACACACGCAAATTAGAGTGAACATAAACCAGATCTTCTGCCCTGCTAGAAGCTAGCCTATTTCTCTTGATACTCGAATGTTAGAGAAATCACTCCGGTTTCTTTCACAGGCATGAAGAAGAAGCGGCGGGAAAGTAACTTCAATGCAAGAGCTTGTAATGTTGGTGTGGATGAACCATAACTGGCCCACCAACTCAGGGGATCTTCGTGCGCCCTAGCTTCCATTACATGAGCTTCACTAAAAAAGCCCAAAGTACCCGAAAATTGTCCATACTCAGCATAAACTTTCCGAAGATCATCGGAGGTTGTAAACATTTTTTTGAAGCATTTATCTCTATTGTGAGCATGGAATTAAAACTCTCCCGTTCCGTTACAGAACGGCCGTTCTGTAACGGATTTTGGAGTTGCCGTTCCGCGAAATACCGTTACAGAACGCTATAATAAAAATCACATACTTCTCGCCGCGTTGTCCGTTCCGTAACGCGAACTCGCCGCGTTAGAATGTTTTTATCCCCGTTACATCCGTTCTTTTCAAATATTAGCCAAAAATATTTTATAATTTAATTATACAGCTAATGTAACATGATATTCTAATAGATTTAATTATATTATGTTGTAATAATGCTTCATAAACTAAAATAAAGCAAATAAGGTTAGAACATATTAATGTGAATTTTTTTAAAAAATTCACGCCGCGTTGGCCGCGAAACGTTCTATTTCCCCGTTACAAGCCGTTCCCGCGACAACGCGACCGTTCCCGCGAACGCGACCGCGACCGCGTTTTTTTTCTATGATTGTGAGACACTTCTTCATCCTCGTTAGGTGCTACCCTTGGAACCAATGGATTCCCTCCTTGTAACCATGACTCGCTATAGTATTTCGGAACAAGTGAATGTGCCATACAGTGAAGAGGTGTATTACTTTTGTTCCACCTTGCTTCAAGTACACCATGAATCACATTAAAAAAAGATGAATGACCAGTAATTGCATCCAAACTTTCATGCTCAAAAATTTTATCCCTAACTTCTTCAATCATAGTATCCCACCAGTCATATATCAAATGCAAACAAGGAGCATCAAGATCAGTTTTCCTTATCATATTATATATGGGTGTTGTGAAATTCAGAAAATATTCTACTTTGTCCCACCATCTATCAGAAATTACACATTCTTTTACTCCATCAGCTTTGGTCTCTAAATGTGTCTTCCTAAAGGTTTTCCACTGAACATCTAATACCATTTTTTCAAGAGCATTTTTGACTTCGAACAAGCGTTCTGCCATGATAACATGAGAGGCAAAGCGTGTTTCTGCTACCTTAATAAGCATGTGTTTGGAATAATTCTTAAAAATAGTAAGGGCTTTCCCATGATTCAAAACAAAAGTGACAACAGCATCACATTCAGATATTAAGGAAGAGATCCACTTACACTCATCATATTGGCTTGAGTTGTTGGGGGGTTCACATATAGCTTTGAGTGCCAAATTCAAAGTGTGCACAACACAAGGTGTCCGAAAATGTGGGAATATTTGGCTTCAATACTCAAACCTCGCTTTGAAATTCCCGCATTATCCGTGATAATCCGGACAATGTTATCGGCCCTTCTTTATCGATAACCACTTGAAACAGGACTTGCAACATAGTCGGCATCCTTCAAATTTCCACTTGTGTCAAAAGCTTTGAGAAACATAGAACCTCCTCCCGATGCGGCCATGACATTGATGAGGGGCCTCTTTTGCCGATCGTCCACCCATCCGAGCATAAAGACACTCCTTTCTTCTTCCAAGAGTTCCTAAAAGGTTGGAGTAAAGTATTCACATGTGTTTTTCTCTTCGCAATAAAGTGATCCTTAACTTGTTGTAAGTTGGTGGAACATACCCGAACACCTCTTGTTTGCAAGTTTAAGAACAAACTCACGAAAGCATGGATTTCGACAAGTGAAAATGGAAGTGCGGCGGAATAAATCATCCGAGCACATTCCTTATCTAAGTCATCTCTTTCTCCAACATTGAAACATGCTTCTCCTGTACCCTTGTTTTTTTTGTTGCAAGCAAGTCGAACCGGGAGGGAGGGTCACATAATCAAGTTTCCTCTTTGCTTCAAAAGACTCTCTAGCCTTTTTAGCCTCTGCCATATCATGTTCTTTTTTAATTTGATCTTTAATTTGATCAGTGACATTCATACATGGCTGCACACCATGCCCTGGTAATTTTAGGAGGTGGGCTTTCACTTTTGAGTATGAACCCGTAACCATTTTATTACAATAATTACGGGTCCATTTTCTATTTCCACCACTCTTGGGATTTTGAACAACGGTAACATGGTTCCGAGTGGTTTATCATCATATGAGGTAAGTTGTGATGGACTAGGTCGTTTTGGGTTGAATTTCTTTGGAGGTTGAGCATGGAGGAGTTTGGTGAAGCCATTGAAATTGGGAGATATTAGGAGTGAAGAAACTCGGAAAGATTTGGTTGTGGTGTGAGAATTGGGAGATACATGGGCTTCATATTTATAGTTGAGAGAGAAAGGAATTTAAGCTAGGAAAATTGTAGAGGGAAACGAAGAGTTGAAGATGATCTTGGAAGTCCGGAACTTAAGATAGCAAGAAGACTTAATGAATTTTTTTGGGAGTGGTAATTGGGAAAATGAATAAATCATGGGTAATATAAAAACTTTGATGCTACAACCGTACAACATAGGGAGGATAAGATTTCTTGTACTTACCCATAAACTTGTCTTATCTTGCCGTTTTCTTCCACCTTTTTTTCTTTTATCTTTTTTTTTCCCCCTTTTTTAAAGGTAGTTTGTTATGTATTAGTTACCTTTATTAAAAAATTATATAAATGTTTTACGTTTATGGTAATTTTATTAATATAGTAAAAAATTATTATTTTGTATGTAAATGTTTATGATCATAATATATTTTATATCATTTTTTAAAAGACGATCAATCATATATCATTAATTTGTATTCCATTAGAGATGATCAATATATCGATCATAGGCGTCACTTATAATAGATTATCGAGCATATTTTATTATTATTCCTTATTCTATTCATGATGATTAATACGTCGATCATAGGCGCCGGTTATATTAGTTTATTGATCATATAACATCGTTGTTATTCTTTGATCATTTTGTTTAAGGATGATCGATCATATATTATTATTCCTTATTCAATTCATGATGATCACTACATTGATCATAGCGGTCACTTATAATAGTTTATCGATCATATATTGTTGTTGTTCCTAATTCATTCATGATGATCAATACATCGATCATAGGCGTCACTTATAATAGTTTATCGATCATATAACATTGTTCTTATTTTTTGATCATTTTGTTTAAGGATGATCGATCATATATTATTATTCCTTATTCAATTCATGATGATCACTACATTGATCATAGCGGTCACTTATAATAGTTTATCGATCATATATTTTTGTTGTTCCTTATTCCATTATCATTTTGTTTAAGGATGATCGATCATATATTGTTATTGTTCCTTATTCCATTCATGATGATCAATACATCGATCATAGGCGTCGTTATAACTTATAATAGTTTATCGATCATATAACATTGTTCTTATTCTTTGATCATTTTGTTTGAGGATGATCGATCATATACTATTATTCCTTATTCAATTCATGATGATCACTACATTAATCATAGCGGTCACTTATAAGTTTTAGTTGATCATATAACATCGTTCTTATTGCATTATCATTTTGTTTAAGGATGATCGATCATATATTGTTGTTGTTCCTAATTCATTCATGATGATCAATACATCGATCATAGGCGTCAGTTATGATAGTTTATCGATCATATAACATTGTTCTTATTCTTTGATCATTTTGTTTAAGGATGATCGATCATATATTATTATTTCTTATTCAATTCATGATGATCACTACATCGATCATAGGCGTCACTTATACTTGCTTATCGATTATATAACATTGTTCTATTCGAATTATATAAATATTATGTATCTATTATGTTATAACCTCTAATTATTATAGTATATACTAAATATTGCTCTCTTTTTTTGGTGTATAGTCATATATTTGAAATAAAATAATTATTCATCCTGATCTTTGATAAATATGGCTTTTCTTCGAACCTACCCATATAATTTTTTATTATTCTCCTGTAAAAATGATTTATTATTCCCACTTTTTTTTTTTATATAAAAAATATCATTTTATTCTAAAAATGATATATTACAAAGTTACAAACAATTTTATAATTCAGTCATTTCAACTGTTTTTGTATGTTATACGTTGAAATATAATTTAAGGCCATAAAAAATATAAAGAAAGAGGGGATAGTAATTACTACTAATTAGGAGGTAGTTGGCAGATAGAGTTAACTTGTTCTTTTCTTTATCTGTTCAGTTTTCACTGTTTAATATTTCACTATTTTTATTTTTTTGAAAATTATGAGTCGTTCCTTTTTTTTTTTTTTTTTTATCTTTTCCTTATTTATCTGATCATTTACTCCAATGATCCAATCCATTCCCCAAATCTCTCTTTATTTATTTTTTGTCATAACTGCTATCTTTTCCTTATTTATTTTTTTGAGAAAATAAATAACTAATATAATTATTTATTAACATACGATTTTTTTATAAAATTATTTTTAATTATAAAAAAAACTTACAGATTATATACTCAGTCAGTTACTCTTAATTTTTTTTGCGGCTAACAATTATTTTTAATTACTATTGAGTAACAATTATTTAAATGTTTTTTTTTTTGAAAACCTACTATTCATCTAAATGTTGAGTAATGAAATATCTTTTTTTTATTGCTTTTATAGCTAAAATTGACCAATATTTTTTTTGTTTAATTTGTTAGAGGGTTGAAGTATCTAAGGTTCCAAAAAATTCCTAACAACTAAACTTAGAGTGTTGTTTTATTAGTTTCTTGGTTGGAGCTCTAGTCTCCTTGCTTTTTTTTTATGAGATTGTAAGCTTGACTTTGATGTACTGAGTTCTATTCCCTGGTGATAATAATATGTGAAACAAAATTATCACAAAAAAACTTAGATATACATCATATTTTGCTTCAAAATAAATAATTAATACATTGTCTTTAATAAAAATCACAACATTGGAAGACTATAAGTGTATAGCTTATGGGGAGTGAAAACTTTTTAATATTGTTGACAGGGAATTGCACATAGTTGTATTATTTACTATTTAGTAGGCAAATAATAATCTAATAGGATAAACTTGGTGTTTCAAAATTATTATTCCTCTTAATATTTAATATATAAATCTTTTGTTATTTTCTCCTTTTCGAGCCTATTAATGTAAACTTAATTATCAAAATAAAAATCTTTTATTTTTTGTTATTTTTGATAAGTATCAATTTTTTTCAAACCTTTCCATATATAATTTTTTCAAATAGTATTTTTTCTTTTATATTTTATAGTTCATTTAAACTTTTAACTTTATTAGTTTATTATTCTCCCTGTAATTTTTTTTTTATCAAATATTCAAATCTATGGTATATATTAGAAATAAATACTGCTTTGCATATCCTAGAACGAAAATATACAAAGAAAGAAAAAGAAAGAAAAGAGGAACTTGTCAAACAAAAAAGAAAAAAAAGGAAAGTAGGTAGCCACTAGCCAGTTTTTAGTAGGACATATCACATACCAAGTTGGCGTGATTTTAGGAGAAATATTAAATAAAAAACTTTACAACTTCCAGCAGCCTTTCCCCTAAAAAATAAAGAACATAAAACAAAAACTTGCAGGCTTCCACGCTCATCTTCCTTCCTCTTCGAGTTTCCACTTTCCAGTTTCCACCATAGATAGAAGCTTGAAAGTTCACCGTAATACCTGCAAAAAAAAGTTAAAATTCATCACAACCATTCTTAGTGTGAGATAATCAAAAGCCCTCTATTTTTCAGATAAAAAAATCGCAAAGATGTGGTAAATTGCAAATCTAGGGTTTACTTTTTCGGGTCGCTGGGATCCCCGGTGTCTATCAGACAATGCCGTGTCCACTTTCTCATCCCCGTGTCCAGTCCGGATTCCGTGTCGGCACCGGTGTCGTGTCGTGTCGACACCGGTACGGTGGGGTGGTTGGCCGAGTCCGAGCTTCCCAGATGCACTGTGTCCTTGGTCTTTCTTTCTATATTGCTCATTTCTTTGATTTGATATTGATGGTGAAAATTTTGATGTTTTAGAGTATAATCATGGTGAGTTTGATGAATTTAAATAGGGTAAAGTGAAGCAAATTGTTGGGTCGACCCTATCGGATTTGAAAGGAGGATCATCATCAGCTCTTATTACCAATTTTGAGTCTGATAAGCCATCAGCTGAATATGCCGCAATGTACAAAGATGACGGGCTTGTGGGTGGTCATGTTATCATGCTCGGTGGTGACCCTTTGAGCCGAGCTGCTGCTATCGATGCACTGCATGCTTTTCCTGGTGGGTTTTAGAGAGCTTGTCGGTGTGTTCTTGGTTTTGATGGAGATAATTTAACCTGGTATTTTGAGTTTGTTATAATGGGATAATCAGAAAAAGGAAAACTAACTGGCTAATTACATTGGTAGTGCCTTGTAGGGTCGTTTTTTTGCAAGTTAGTCATGGAAAATAGAGAAATCAGATATTAATGTGGAACAAAGTTATTGATGTTCATGTTGTAAATATTTTTGAGCTTAAGACTTGAGAGAATTACGGAAATATTGATGGAGGAGCTGTTAGCCTGTTATTGATGTGAATGGCAACATTAATATTCATTCAGAATTAGAATATATTCAATTAAATGTATGGATATAAAAGAATAGAAGAGTAACAAAAAGAACACTTAAGTTTTGCTTACTATTACTTATTTCTGTTAGAGTTGCATTTTGGATACAGGATCCTTAAGACCTTAATGTGCAATTTTAAAATTGTACGCTGCATTTTGCTGCAGCAAATTATGCTATACGAAGATTCTAAAGGAGAAAATTGTTGTTTGCATACAGATGTGATTTCTTGGCTATATTGTTCTTTCTAATGGATATGTTATAGTACTTATAATGTTGTTTCATCTGCTGAACTTACTACTAGAATGGTAACCTCTAGGTGGTCTGCAGGTTGGAGGTGGGATAAAATCTGATAATGCCCTAAGTTACATTGAGGAGGGAGCCAGCCATGTCATTGTAACATCAGTAAGTGTTTTAAGTTTGACGTAAACTTTATGCCCCTTTTGTTCATATGCTTATGTTTTGGCTTGGAAGAGTTGGTGCCAGCGGGGTGGAGATGGGGAGAAACCTAGAAAGGTGTAATATGGAGTTGCCTAGTATTTGAGGCTGATAAGAATTGAATGACGGAAATGATCTGTTTACTCACTCTCTGGCAGCTATTGCTTTAGCATGGTTGCTATTGTAATTGTATACTTCCTCAAAAGTTGTGTTCGAGGGATAAGTGGCTATATGTAAACCTGATGCCAAAAATTGCCAATAATTTATGTTAGATTGACTTAGAAAATGAGTGGGAACACAAATATGTGCCTGCTTTACCACATGTTAATAAAACTGTACTAAGTTTTACAAGTGATTAATCCTAGAAGGAGAGATGAGCGCGTGCTTTCAAGTTTCATTGTAAGCTTGTATGTGGAGCTTTCTTATGCTTTTGGCTGTGTTCTTTTTGTGCATTCTACTACAAGGCAAAAGGACCATAATTTCAGGACAAAGTTCAGTTTAGCCATTCATTTGTCAATGGTCTGTTTTTTTCTTATGAATCGAGTAAATTAAAATATGTTATGGCTTGTGCCACCGTCTTGGCCATTACCCATAGCTACCAAAAGACAAAAAGAAGTGATTTGCTTGTTTCACTGATGATTGCTCAAATCATCTCATAGAATTGACTATTTGCTCTGTTAAAATTTATAGGTTGTATTACTAACTTCTCTTGCAGACATATTGACGAAGGAAAAACTAGGTGACCTTAAATGCCTAGTGCACTGTTTTTTCTCCTCATTTTGTTATTGGTTCTCTAGAGTGTTCCTTTTAAACCATTTTATGTATGCTAACTTAATCTTACACATGATTGTAGTATGTGTTCAACAATGGGCAGATGGACCTCGATAGGCTTAAGGATCTTGTCCATGCTGTTGGGAAACAGAGGCTTGTGTTAGATTTGAGCTGCAGAAAGAAGGTACTTTTTTTTGTTAGTCCCTCTCTTCTTTTATTGGTTCGAAAAAAGAAAAGGAAAAAAAATGTGTTGCCAAGAAAACAGGTACTGTTACAATATCTAATTTCACTGTACACTGCGCCTAGAAAAAGGAGTTCTCAGCTCACTTCTTTATCCTCTCCTATTGCTGGTGCTATGTCATGATTTTATCAATCCTGATATCCCTTCAGCTGCATCTGTGGCTGACAGCAGCAGCACAACTTGGACCCTTGAAATGACTCTGAACTCTGAAGTTCGTAGTGATGCCATATCTTAGACGACTGAAGGCAATTTATTAGGTATGGTGGTCTAGTTCCTGTTAAAAGAAATAGCAACAAACCCCATCAGACAACCAACAACAACTAAGCCTTATTCCCAAAGTGATTTGGGGTCGGCTAACATGAATCGTCAACTGAAACCGTTACCAGAGGAGATGGCCTCGACAAGAGTGAGAAAAAGGTTTTTTTTTTTTTTTTTAGAATTTTTAAAGAAGTTTTTTTTTTTTTTTTTTTTAAAGCAAGGTTTACACCAACAAGTTTTAAAAGAGGTTTTCAACAAAAGGTTTTAATACCAACACAATTGAGAAAAACAAATAAATTGCAGTAATCACACCCCTTCCTCCACATGGATACGCCCTCCACCCACTTCTATCCAACGTCATGCTCTCCTCAATCCCAAGTAACCTCATATCACTTTCAATTACCTTCATCCAAGTCATCTTAGGTCTTCCCCTACCCCTTACAATTTGGTTACTCCTCCACTCTTCAATTCTTCTCACCGGTGCATCACCTGATCTCCTTTTCACATGACCAAACCATCTTAACCGATTCTCCCTCATCTTTTCTTCAATGGATGCAACTCCAACTTTTTTCCCGAATCACTTCATCTCTTAATCGGTCCTTCCTTGTGTGGCCACACATCCACCGCAACATACGCATCTCCGCCACGTTCATCTTATGAACGTGGCATTGTTTCACCGCCCAACATTCGGTGCCATATAACAAAGCAGGCCTAATTGCCGTACGGTAGAACTTTCCCTTCAAGCTTTGGGGAATGCCGGAATCACAAAGGAATCCGGTGGCGTTTTTCCACTTTAACCAACCCGCGTTAATTCTATGAGCCACGTCTCCATCCAGTTCTCCATCCTTTTGGAGAATGGATCCTAGGTAACGGAAGACGTTCGATCCTAGAACCACTTTGCTATCCAAAGTGACCGCCCTCGCCTCGCTGCTTGTAACCCCACTGAACTTGCACTCCATATACTCCGTCTTACTTCTGCTCAATCTAAAACCCCGGGCTTCTAATGTATGTCTCCACAATTCCAACTTTCTCTCAATACCTTCCTTTGTCTCATCAATCAACACAATATCATCCGCAAACATCATACACCATGGTATATCATCTTGAAACCCCATCAGACAACCGACTGCCAATATTCACTAAATTTTGGTATATGTAGAATAAAAATCTCTGAAGATCTGGCTATACCCGGAAGAACTTCAAGATCTACTTGACATTGCAAACAAACAATGAAATGAGCAATATCACTTGAAATGTCCTCTCGCTCTCCCTTCCCCTTCCTATTCTGTTTAAGCTTTTCCTTCAATTGTTACAACCTGATACACCTGATAATTCTCAGATTCTGAATTCGCAAAATCAGTTGTTGAATGTACAATAATAGACCAAGTGCTTGAAACCGTGGGGAGTTTTATAATATGTTGAGGAAACACAAAAGGTTTTAGATATTTAGCTGCTCTAGTTACCTATTCCAATCAAATTTTGACAAACAAACAAGTTTCGACTAAGCAGACAAACTTGCTAAGGATTAATAGCAAAACTGCTCTATTACGAAAAACAATAAAATGTTTCTCTCTTCATTTTCCTTCACATAGTTTCTAGTTTTTGACATCAACAATTTACTCAGAAAAATAGGAAACCGAAAAGCATGAAGTCAAGAGCATGTACCAATCATCTTCTAATTACTCAAATGAAGTAGTTGTCATATCATCTTCCTTTCAACTTCGTTTTGATGTCTTTGTTAACCAAGGAAGCCAATTATGAAAAAAAAAATACTATATAATTTGTTATAGGTTATAACTGTAAAAACCCTAGAAATTACAAAACGCATAAGATATATATTACCTTTTCAATCTTATTCCCCTTAAATTGCTCACTTACAGGAGATGAATTTGTGTTTTACCCAATTGCCTTCTTGGTTTTTATTTTAAGGACCCACATACGCTGGGGAATGTTCATTATACAAAGGTAAAACCCTTTCTGGAAGTCAAATGATTGTAGAATTGTATGCTTACCATCGATGAGAAATGGGGTAAAATACAATGTGATGGGAGAGAAATCAGGTATTGTTGCTGAAATTTCATTGAAGTAGAGATCGTTGTGCAATCTAACATTAAAACGTTGATTATTTTACTGTAGAACATTACTCATTACCTTAGTGACAAAGTTGTCTTGACTGGTAGTTCCATCTGAAGTTTCCATCTTCAGGCATCTACTCCCAATTCGTTGGGAGAACTATAGTTCAGCTCAGTACAGCCTTGATAATGATTGAAACTAAGAGTTGACAAAAATTTACCGACGTAGATAAACTTTATTTCACTGTGTTTCCTAGATAGAAAAGAATTTAATATTTTCATTTCCCCCAAACAGAAAAGCATAACAGAAAGCAGAAATAGACTCTCTTCATGGGACTGAGGTTGCTGCAATAGTTGCTATGTCCCGTAGGTCCTGGTTTAGACAATTGGTCCCTTCCTTGGAAAGTTGGCTGTTGTACATGGTCATCTCTAGATTGAAATTATCAATGTTCAATCAAAGTCATTCAGAATTAAGTTGATAATAACCTGCTAAGGGCTCATTGTTGAAGTGACTTCTAGGCAGGTTTCAGTTTAACAGCCCTTTCTTTCTCTCTTTTTTTTTTTTATCTATTGGGTGGCCTCAGCTCAGTCTCATTTGAAGTTAAAGACTGCATTTGACTGGTTTTCAAATTGGTAGTTTGTCCTCTCTCTATTCTGACAAAGAAATGCTGTGCTGGTTTGTTTGTAGGGAGGTAGATATGCTATCGTAACTGACAGATGGCAGAAGTTTAGTGATGTATTTGTTGATGAGCAGACTCTGGAATTTCTTTCCGACTATGCTGACGAGTTTTTGGTACACGGTGTGGATGTTGAAGGCAAAAAGTGAGTTGGCTCACTGTTTCTTTTTTGCTCTCTGCTGACATTTTCAGAAGATTTGCCCATGAGTTACTCTACCGTTTAACTGAGGCAACTTTGCTAAAGAATGATTCTTTATTTTTTTCACACTATTTTGCTGATGATATGTTCTGAATGCTTACTGCAGGTTGGGGATCGACGAAGAGCTTGTTTCTTTGCTGGGCAAATTCGCACCAGTGAGTAAATAGTTTGGTTATTTATGTTTTGTACTTCTGAAATCTGAACATAATTGCACCTTGCTGAAGTATCTGCATACATAGTACTGGTCATAGAAAAAAAACGCGGTCGCGGTCGCGGTAACGGTCGCGTTTTCGCGGGAACGGCTCGTAACGGTGAAATAGAACGTTTCGCGGCCGGCGCGGCGTGAATTTTTAAAAAAAAATCACATGGATGTCCATTTAAGCTTGTTTTTTCCTTTTACTTATTTTTTTCACTATAGTATGTCCAAAACTATTATTATTATTATTATTATTATTATTATTAAGTATTGGAGGTCATTTAGGAACATTCCACATTATAATAATTCAATTTAGAAAAAGAGCAATTAAAAATAGGACACTCAAAACACAATCAGAAAGAAAAAGGAAAAAGAAGAGTGATTTAGAAATAGTCAGTCACGTTTTCCAAAAGAAAAAAAAGAAAAAAAAAATAAGCAGTCACGTTTTCCAAAAGAAAAAAAAGAAAAGGAAATAGGCAGTCACGTGACTTTATGTGGCTTTAAAATTCAAGCCTGTCAAGTTGAACTTGACATAGATTAAAAAAAAAAAGAAAAGAGAGAGAGAGAAGATCGACATTACGTTAAAGAAGATTGACAAGAGCAAGAAGCTGACCTGATGACTGCCGCCGACTATGGAAGCGACGCGGCCAAGAGCAGTCGGAAGTGTTAGTCGGAAGTGTTTCGCCGGCATTCTCAGCCATGACCGGCGAGAAGCGGCCGTCTATTGCCTCCCCCACTCAGATTAGGGTTTTCTTTAATTAGGGTTTTAATTTAGGGTACAATTCGAAACAACTTCTTGAAATTAATTGAGGGGTTTTGCTCGAATTGGAGTTCTAAAGCCAAGGTAAGATCTAAAATTGAGTTTTAATTCAGATCTAATCGATTTTTGGATTATATTTTTCTATTGACTGTTTCTTCTCCTTTTCTATGCGGCCGTTCTGGGTGTATAACGGTTCTAGAACACCGTTCCAGCGTTACGTAACGGTTTCGCGCCGAGTTTGTTGTGATTTTTAACTCCTGCCGATATAACGGAGTTTTGCGGAACGGCTTCTCTGAATCCCGTTACAGAACGCCCGTTCTGTAACGGAACGGCCGCGATTTTATTCCCTGGTACTGGTAGAGCCTGAAAGTATGCCAAAGGCAAAAGTTCCATGTAGAATTTGAGAGCGCAAATTTGTGCTCTATGACCTGGTGTCCTATAGTACACTGCAAATTATATCATGATCCCATGACCATGACGAGCATCATGGTTCCAGAGCAAAATCTTGAACATACACCAATAACATATATTTCTGAGACACTTTTGAACACATAAAAGTTTACTCTCTATGCTCAAAACTTTTTCGTGTATTAAAATAATTTACTATGCTTAAAAGCACTTTTACTATGTTTAAGGAATTTACCTGCATAACGAGGTCAGTTCAAGATGATATACCATGGTGTATGATGTTTGCGGATGATATTGTGTTGATTGATGAGACAAAGGAAGGTATTGAGAGTAAGTTGGAATTGTGGAGGCATACATTAGAAGCCCGTGGTTTTAGATTGAGCAGAAGTAAGACGGAGTATATGGAGTGCAAGTTCAGTGGGGTTACAAGCAGCGAGGCGAGGGCGGTCACTTTGGATAGCAAAGTGGTTCAAGGATCGAACGTCTTCCGTTACCTAGGGTCCATTCTACAAAAGGATGGAGAACTGGATGGAGACGTGGCTCATAGAATTAACGCGGGTTGGTTAAAGTGGAAAAGCGCCACCGGATTCCTTTGTGATTCCGGCATTCCCCAAAGCTTGAAGGGAAAGTTCTACCGTACGGCAATTAGGCCTGCTTTGTTATATGGCACCGAATGTTGGGCGGTGAAACAATGCCACGTTCATAAGATGAACGTGGCGGAGATGCGTATGTTGCGGTGGATGTGTGGCCACACGAGGAAGGACCGATTAAGAAATGAAGTGGTCCGGGAAAAAGTTGGAGTTGCATCCATTGAAGAAAAGATGAGGGAGAATCGGTTAAGATGGTTTGGTCATGTGAAAAGGAGATCACGTGATGCACCGGTGAGAAGAATTGAAGAGTGGAGGAGTAATCAAATTGTAAGGGGTAGGGGAAGACCTAAGATGTCTTGGATGAAGGTAATTGAAAGTGATATGAGGTTACTTGGGATTGAGGAGAACATGACGTTGAATAGAAGTGGGTGGAGGGGCAGTATCCATGTGGAGGAAGGGGTGTGATTACTACATTTATTTGTTTTTCTCAATTGTGTTGGTATTAAAACCTTTTGTTGAAAACCTCTTTTAAAACTTGTTTTCAAAAAAAAAAAAAAAAAACATTTTTATCACTCTTGTCGTTACCATCTCCTCTGGTAACGGTTTCAGTTGACGATTCATGTTAGCCGACCCCAAATCACTTTGGGAATAAGGCTTTGTTGTTGTTGTTGTTCTAAATAATTGACTTGGATGCTCTAAGTATTTTACCTGCATGTTCTATATAATTGACTTGGATGCTCTAAGTAATTTACATGCATGTTCTAAATTATTTAGCTCCAAGTTTAGAGGAACACGTCGATGTAATAAAAGATCTCAATGCTCTAAATTTGATTTGTATGTTCTGAATAATTTACCTGTATGTTCAAAAGAACATGAAGATATTAGAAAAAGAACATGCTAATGTTCACAAAAAACAAAAAAAAAAAAACTACTATGTCCTAAAAGTTTAGGCTATATGTTCATTTGGGACCATGATGCTCATCATGGTCCCAGTTGCATGATGTAATGATTGAGACTGCTTTTGTGTGTAGTTGTAGATAAGCTATCTGTTCTTAATAGTAAGACAAAGCCCACTAAGCTAACTCATTTTTAGCGAAAAGGTAAAAGAAAATTAAGGAAAACCTCAATTTAGATATAATATATATCCCTGCTTTACTTAATCTATCGCTGGGAACAAGTGTAGTACTAATACCATGAAAGAGAAATCACAGAAGGATTTCTCAGGTTTTAACATCTTTCACCATATTTTACTATTTTTACTTTGGTAGCTATCATATTGTTTACACTTCAGCAGTTGGGGCTAAAAACCGAAAACTGTGGATGTCCATTTTAATGAGGATCCATTTCCGGTATATATTTTAGCTTGTTCACTGGCATGAGCAATCTTTATTCTTTTCTGTTGTAGAATGGGTAAACTATATAGGATAACTATCAGGAAGTTAAGATACAGGCAGCCTTCTGTTAACCAATCAATTTTTCTTGGAACGAGGAGTCGGGCTTTTCTCATAGATGCTTTTATTAACGGACTGCAGCATGGTACCCTAAAGTGCTGATTATTTCTACATTGATCCATATTTGGTCGTATTTACTTGTTCAACTAGATGAGCATGCCACCACTAATACAATTTTATGTCGACTTGTGATTTCGTTCTTAGATACCGGTGACCTACGCTGGTGGTGTGACAGTAATGGAAGATCTAGAAAGGATAAAGGTGGCAGGAAATGAGCAAGTTGATGTAACTGTTGGGAGTGCTTTGGATATATTTGGTGGTAGTTTACCCTACAAGGATGTTGTTGAATGGCACCTTAAGCAGGATTCTGCGATGGCAAGCTCTTCTTTATGATCTCTTTTGTTGCAGGCCATTTTCATATTGGTCCAGATGTCTTTAAGCTCCATTTTTTAACGAAGATTTTTGCTTCACCTTCTCATCAATTTCACGTTCCACCAAAGTCTTGATGGCTTAACAATGTCTGTCAGTGTTATGTTGTATTGTCCCTGGAGTTGGTTTACGAGTTGTACAATTGGCCTTGCCATTCTTTTTGTTTCGTTTTTGGTAACGTTTGTTCAGTGTTTTACAACAGTTTGGCAAAACATTAGCAAAATCAATGCATTTAACTATTTAAGTGTCTTTAACATTATATCGACTTGGAGATGTTCAACGTAACACTTGAAAATATGCTTTGATAATTGTATATATTGCTGCAGATAGATAATAGATGCGTTTGGTTGTGCGTATAATCTTTCAGCAATCTTTAAATGTGAAGTCGAGAGTTGCATTTTCTTGTTCACTATACGGTAGAAGGGTTTGAATATGGCAGGATCTGGTACGATGACTATAGCTGTTCCAAAGTTAAAACATGGCAAGATTCACTCATGCAATTATCCAAATCAAGTTACTCGATTGAAATATGCAATGCTAAATCAACTTGAACCAAACTTGAAATTAATCTAAATCTTGGAGTGCGCGAATGACTAATTTAATCCAGTTTTTGTCTATGGATTGATTAGGTGGTTGGGTGCGCGAAGATCCGAATGACTGCATCGATTCTTTCTTAGGAAAGTGCATCAATTCTTTCTTAGGAAAGTGCCTGGATTATTTCTTAGGAAGTGCATGGATTCTTTCTTAGGAAAGTGTGATACCCTAAAGATCTAGTGTGACATCCCAATACTTTTTTCTATTTTAAAAACACTTTTTCAATGAATATAAGAGAATTATCAAAGTATTACCGCTAAGAGAATTATCAAAGCATTACCACCATGTGTGACGTTTCGACTTATTCAGAAGTTTGTAGTGGAACATAATAGAACATTTTAAACCAAATAAATATAGTCAACTGAAAGTCTTACATTTGAAATCAACATGGCCCACCAAACAAAACTAATTTAACCAAACAAAGTCAACAACTAAGTCAACCAAAAGTCAAACCACAAGCAACTCTAAAGTTTAAGACAAATTCCAAAACAATAACTAAGAAACTTTAAAACAATCCAACCAACAATATAAAAATAAATAAACGAAATAGCTATACTCACACTCCCATGCATCATGAACTCCCACCTGAAAAAGAGAGCAATGACCTATGATCCAAGTGACTGCTCGCAAAATAATACGTAGTAAAGATGGGTCGTCATAGGATCAATAAGACCTAAGCCATGATCAAACAAGCAAAGTACAGAATCAGTAAAGCTGAGTACATAAAGTCTAAGAATTAGATGAGCAAACAACCTAACATGATACTACATAAAAAAAATAAAAGACATGCTCTGCAGGCAAGATAAGTAATACAAGAATAAAACATGTAATGCCTTGGAGATCCACGGTCTCAATTAAACACAATTACTCATAATTGGCAGTGGAAAACAAAACTTAATCATGTGGGTTATAGGCCCACTAATAAAATAATAGCCCAAAATGGTCTCTCAAATATCAAATGCTTGACTAAAATAATAATGATTACCCATAATACATAATATCCTAAATATCCCAAATTATATAGAGTCACTTCAACATAGTCCTTCCGGAGCATTCCCATCCATAATCAAACTTGAACTATCTTGACAATACCTGAATAGTTTTACAGAAAAATAAAGGAAAGGGAAGACACCAAAATAAAAAAACCTAAAATGAGTGAAAAACTCAGTAACTTTACTCCATCCTGTAAAAAAAAGTTTTAGTTCGTAATCATTTTTCAAACATGCATATATTACATTACTTTGGTAATATTTCGAAAATACTATCAGAAAACATTACTGTATATTGAATAGTCTGCTGGTAAGGAGCATTTACATGAGCTTAGTTCATTGGCAAGTACATGTTTTGGACATAACATTAACATTAACGTTCGACCACTTTGGTCCTTTTCGTATGTCGTAACCATAATCCTTTACCGAACAACACTCATAAATCATAAAACCATATCAACCTTGAATAATATCATAAATAATATAGCCATGAGATTTGCGTCACTTTCATAATTCACATATAAACATTCATGATATCACACACATCACACCTTATAACATATAATCATATTATTAGTATCACATAGTCATACATACACATAAATACATGTAGTGGCCGGCATCAGCAGGTGATAGCCTAGTGGTGTTGGCATCACCTCCGATCCCGGAGATCCTGGGATCGAGTCTCACCCCTTGCAAGGAGGGATCCCCAATTTCCCCCCTACTTACAAGGGACTTCATCTTACCTTATTAAAAAAAAATTATTGGACATAAAATGTTACACATACGTATACGAGCAATCACATATAATGATAGACATAAAGATTACATCATACGTAATTCCTCTCCTTTACTCCTTAAGTATCGTCATTCCTTAATCTCCAAGAATCATCATTCATAACCTCCATTTATTCACAACTTTCAGATTCAAGAAAATAGACCTTGCATTTCATGAATCATGATTTGAACAAAGAAGCAGAAGGAACGTATGACATTTGGCAGCAACAACAGAAAACTTTCAGAGGGTCTAACTTCTAGCTCCAAACTCGGAATTGAGTGATTTTTGGGTCTAAATTCAATAACTTTTTGAGAGATACAACTTTTATGAAGGAAACATGGGCAAAATCCGACGGTAAGAAGAAGATTTTGGGCAAAAACCAGTGCTGCAGCATAAAATCAAAAGAGAGAGAGAGAGAGAGAGTGGGCATTTAGGGTTATTCATGGGTACTCAACAAGAAGAAGGCACATCAATGAAAATTCAGAATTTTATTTAGTAGCGTTAATAGAGATTGTGGTTATAGTTTGTAATTTGCAAGTGGGGTGAGAAATGGTGAAATTAATACACTATTTATAGTGGTTTTGAGAAGGAAAAACTCCATTAAACTAATATGGGCTTAGTGTTGAAGTATAATTGGGGAGCAAGGTGTTTTAGAAGTTTTGGGAGCAAGGGGAAGAGGCTTGAGGAAGAATATGAAGTGTGTGGATGAAAATTTCCCAAACACAGGGAAATGTTAAAACTATAAACTATATTATAAGTAAAACCATTGCCATAACAATATAACTTTTGAAATAATTCAAGTAAATATATATTTTAGAGAATAATCTTAACCATGATCATTTCAGAAAAAAACTAGGACGTAATTAAGCTAACAAACATAATTTAGCAATTAATAAAAAGAGATCGATATTCGGGATATTACATCCTCACCCCCTTCTAAAAAGTTTTTGTCTAAAAAGTTTTTGTCCTCGAAACTTGTAATTCAGAACTTAAGGTCGACTAATCTCCAAATACTATCTCAAAATGTCATTCTTCATTTTTTATGCTTCTAAGTTCTAATACTCATATCTTACACTCTAATAAACCAAATACTCATGATCGTATCCTCAAAATATTCAACCTTTCATATGCCAAATAGATCATACCCAGGCGATGCAAAGTCTACGAATCCGCACTTTCGGTTGGGTGTTGGCTAGGATACCATTCTGAAACGTCCCGAAAATCTATAACCTTAATTGCTCATAATTGACAGCAGAAACAGAACTTAAGCCCGTGGGTTATGAGCCCACTAATAAAATAATAGCTCAAAATGATCTTTTAAATATACAATGCTTAACTGAAATAGAGGTTGAGGTGGTGGAGTAGTGGCATCGCTTCCCACCTCATATCCCTGAGGTCTAGGGATCAAACCTCATGGGACTCATTTGAGGATTTCCCCTTACTCCCCCCTCAAGTGAGTCTCCTTCATCTTACCTTAAAAAAAAAAGCTGAAATAATAATAATTACCGATAACACATAATATCCTAAATATCTCAAATTATGAAGAATCACTTCAATATAGTCCAACCAGAGCATCCCCGTCCACAATCGAACTTGAGGACCTTTTCTAAAGTTTGAATATTGCATCAAACATGTTTGTGTTCGATTATACTTGCAGAATATTTTCTATTGGTGAAACTTACTTAAACTTTTAATAGATTGTTCTAGGAGAATCTTTATAGTAGACCTGGGTGTACCATGCTCATGGTACACCCATGGGCATTTTCGCAATTAATTAGAACTTTAGGTGTACACCCAGCCCAAACCTTTTCAGCCCAGGTCATGGTACAAACGTTTTCAGCCCAGGTCCATAATATTTCAAATGGATATTAAATTTGTCTGATTTCTCTCTCCTCTTTTTCTTCACGTTTCTCTCTCCTCTGTCACTATTTCTCTCTCTTCTTCATTTTTTTCTCTCTGACAATCTTTAACCTCCATTTTTCCATGGTTCCAGCTTCATGGAAGCTCGTTTTTTGATTGTTTTGATGCTCATTTTCAAGCTCTTCTTCATTTTTTTCGCTTGAATTTCACATTGTTTTGTTAGATGTCTGCAGATTGTAGTGATCAATTTGAAGTGCCTTTCACACTTCAGACAACAATAGGTTTTTACTGTGACAAATTCCTCGAAAAATACGACGATAATCCTCAAATTTGTGAATATCTCGGTTTAGAAACTTCAATGCAAAGGTATAATTCTATAATTTAGGATTTGATCTTGCGAACTGTCTCTGTTTTTTGAAATTTGGACATATTAGGTTTTTTTTTGCTCATTTTTAGGTATTTGTTGTTGATTTTGAATTATCGGAATGAGTAAATTTGTTCTGCTACAATTATGAAGTTTAATTTTCAAATGAGTCAAGAATATGTGTTCACCTAGAATAATTGAACATTATTTCGTCATTTAGAATGATCGAAAATGAGAATGTGCTTAGTTTCTTGGTTTGTTGTTTATAATTATGTAGTTTTGTGGTTTTATATTTTTATTATGATATTTAATTTCAAATTTGTAAACCCTAGGTTGTTGTTTTGCACATTTTTTGCTTGATTTTTCGTATATGTAGTTGTTATAATTTTGAATCCTGCTATAATTGTTATGTGTTCATTTAGAATCTGTACAAATTATATGCTAATTTTTATTATTTGATTATTTGTAACTATGATCATTTTGATAATTGATGTTTATTTCCTCCTTGTCTTATTTTGCTTATTTGTTTATTTACAACTTACATTCCTAGGTGCTTATGTGGCCCTAGAATATTGTATTCAGTTATCAAAATGATGTGTTCATTTGTTCTGTGACAGTGAATCAGATTTACAAAATGTAGAGCTAGACGAGTCTCTAGCTGTCAAACATGCTGCAGAACGTACATTGGATGTGGTTAGAAATGTTTGAAATGAGGATACACACCAGGATAGTAATGTAGGCAGGGTGGAGAGTGTGGAGGTGCCTGCTGGGCAGTCGGTGAATGTAAAACATGATGATTATGTGAAAACAGAGGGTGTAGTTAAGGATGAGCATGTAGTTGGTGGAGATGGTGGGGTTAGGAATGCTAATGTATTTGTGTGCCCTTCATTGATGTCAAGGATGTCTCCTGCTGCTATAACACGTGTGATGAAGTGTTTTAGCAAACAACAGAAAAAGGAAATTAATTCAATTGGGTTTGGTTCTTTGGAATTTTTGGATGTGCAACAAATGCCACTTCATTTGGCTTATTGGCTAGTTTATCATTTTGATGCAAATACTTGTTCATTGAATATTCCTGGTGAGAAACCTGTGGTTATAACTGAAGAGGATGTTCATGATGTTTTGGGGCTGCCTATAGGAGGAGAAGAGATTGATCTTTCTTTTGAAGATAAAGATGTAGATTTGTTAGAGTCTTGGAAGAAGCAGTTTCCATTAAATACTTTGTGTGTGTCAGTTGGAGATTTGACTACATTCTTGAAGAGGACAAAAGGTGCAAGTGCTATGTTTAAAAGGAACTTTGTTGTACTGTGTTGTACAATTTTGATGTCTGGGACCCAGAACAAGAATATAAATCATTGGATTTTGAGATATTTGAGGAATGTAGACCATATTAAGAAGCTTAATTGGTGCAACTATGTTTTGAAGAGTTTGGTTGAAGCTAAGAAGTATTGGCAAGCGAAGCCGAATAGATTTTTTCCTGGATCAATTTTCTTTCTCATGGTAAGTAAAAATATGTTTTGTTGCGAAATTAATTTTAGATTTTGTGTCCAAGTTTTGTTATGATCTTTTTGTGTTTTGATTTCAGATTTTTATGTTGATAAAGTTGCTATTGAAGATGTTCGTGTGGTACGTGAGTGTCCTGTATTGAAATCATGGACTTCTAGCATGCTTGTTTCAAGAGAGAAGTTAGAGATTTCTAAAGGCAGACTTGAATTGGGTAGAGTTTGTGAGTATTCCTAAGAAAGAGTCAACGTAAAATGAACGGCCGGTTCATATGTATGAGCAAGTATGTTTCCAACTTGTATTAGAATCTGATCTATTCTTATATGTATTTAGTTTTGATTGATTATCTGTTAGTGTAATGGCAGTGAATCGAAACAACGAAATTCTGCCTATGACATGGGACATTCCTTGCACACATGCTTTTACTTTATTTGCAATTTTTTTCCTTCTTGATGCTCCATCTTTTTGCTGCTGACTTATTATAGTGAGAAATTTCAGTGGGCGTGATGTGGTGAGTCCTCTACAAACAAATTGGGTTATCATGTTAGTGAGTCATCTACAATCAAATTGGGTTATCATATTTTGGATTTCCAAACTGAAATTCTCTAGTTATAGATTTCTCCTGCTTCATGTTTAGTTTCTCAATGTAAGTATTCTTAAATGTAGAATTGAGCTTGTTTTGGCCTTGCACTAGTGAGGGAAAAGATTGGATATGTTTAAGGACAAACTGCTTGCTAGGGTTAATTTATCGATTGTTGGTGCCCAAATAACTATTCTGAAAATTATCCAATTGAATAGACGTGTAGAAAGGTTATCATGATGACATAATATGGGCATTAGATTGACCTCTGCTCTCTTTTCTTTGTTTCTCTGCATGTCTATTCTCCTAGTTCCGCTTATTCTGGAGGATGGGTGCATGAGGGGTGGCATTCTCCAAGGGTTGGTAGCTAGATCTTGGTTAAGTTTTTCAGGTTTGCATAAGACACATACAAGTTAATTACGAGTTCAAAACAACAGTGATTGTAGTATAGTTAGATATCATTAAGTTATCTTTATGTGTCCGTCGATGACGAGTTCTATTTAAAACAAGTGCGTGTAGTATAGTTAGATTTATGTAAGTCTCTCCGTTCTTGTTATCTGTTATTTAAGGTTTCCCTTATTGTCTGACGTTCTTTCTAGAGTGGAAGTTGCTTTGTAGCATAATTAGATATCTGTAAGCTGTTTTTCTTTTTTCACCTAAGCAGTCTCTACTCCCTTCTTGTTGTATGCCATTACAGGTTTCATCTATTGAGTGTTTTATATTTTTTGTGAATGAGCCAAAATCTGCTCATATTTTTATTCAGACAACATATTATGTTATGTTGGCTTGGTTATTTTGTTTATTAAAGTTTTTATTTTATTTTGTATTGTCAATCATTTTTAGGGCGAGTGTTCTAAGGCTAATGTTCAAACATCTAGTAAAGTTAATGTTGAGGAGCCACCTTCAACAGTTGTGGATGGAGTGTCAAAGAATGAACAAGTGCATTCAAGAGAGAAGGTTCATGGTCCACAAACTGAATATGATTTCAGAAAGGTATAGTGATGCTTATGTGTGTTTAATTTTGCATGTTTTTTTTTGAAATGGTTAAGTATATGTATGTGACTTTATTGTTTTGGTTCATGATTTTAGGATTGTATTATGGACTTAGCTAGTGCTGCAAAAGAACTTGCTCATGCTGGTGAATTTTTAAGAGAAATCCAAGATTGTGCTGTTGAAGTTTCCGAACAATGATTCAATCCGAAATTTACAACAAGCAGCCTCTGTACTATGTACTAGCTACACTGAGCCAATAATTGAGAGCTAGGATGTTGGAGGTCATTCATTTAGTCAAGATGAAGATTATTGGAAGGATCCAGTAGTTCTGCAAGCCATTGATGAAACAATTGAGCAAGTTGTTGCTGCCCAATTACCGAAAGTGGTTCCTCCTAAGTGCATTAGTGCTGATGGTCCTTCATCCAATTTATTTGAATCACCACTTTCGCAGATTAATGCAATAGCAAAGGAAAGTGTTTTAGCTGCTCAACAAATTCCGGATACAACCCCAACAGCCACAGAAACTGAGGTAATAACATTTAATACTGTAGCTTCTGTAATTTTTTATTTATGTTTTTTAAATTGTTCATGATCTGAATTTAGTTGTTTTGGTTTTTGTTCATTGATGAAAAAATGAAGGAAGTAGTTAACAGTGTTGTTGCGGATGAGGGGAGGAAGAACGTATCTAAAGTTAGAATTAGGATTAAACAAATGAGAAGGAGTTCAGAAGGTAATAAGGTTGTGCAAGGAAAAGATGATACAGATGTGATTGAAGAAGTTTCAAGAAGGAGTTATGCCAGAAAGGTTAAAGTGCAAGCTGAGGATTTTAACAAAACTGACAACACAACGGGGAAGTGCAAAGCATCAACCATAGCAAAGAATAGTGCTCGAAAGCTGTCAAAGATTGTTTAAACTGTGCTGAAAAGGAAAGGTGGAGCTTCTAGTTCAAAGTCAGTGCCTTCAAAGAAGCGTAAGGTGGAGAAACGGGAGGTGAAAGTTTCAAAGCTTGATTGCTCTCCATACAAAAATCGAGTTGTTAATATAACTACTCCGTTGACAGCCAAACATAAAACCATTTTGGAGTGGGTTTTCAACTCGACTGATATGAGATTGTAAGTTTTAAATATTTTCTACTCGACTGAAAATGAACATATTTATATTGGAATTATACATACGTCTAAGATATCCCATGTTCCCATCTGATATTAGTTTAGAAACTCAAAACTTTTACGCGTATGTTCCCATCTGATTCAATTTAATTTTGAATTTCTGATTCTGTTTTTAGGGTTTTTGCGTATCTAAGAAGGTTTCATCATGTGTTCAAGTTTTAAGTTTTGTTTGTTTGAAAAATAGTGTTAGCATTGTTGCAACTTGAGGAAATTTGTAGCTTTTTTTACTATGATTTTGTGTATGTGTTTGAGTTGAAGTAGCTTAGTTTTAGTTGAATGAGGTTTTGCGCGTGGATTTTGGCTCTAATTATTGTAAGTTGATGTGTGTTGCATGAGGGGTTTCTTATGACGATTCATGTTAGCCGACCCCAAGATCGTTTAGGGACAAAGGCTTTGTTTTTGTAAACTTGATAGTACATATATAAATATTTGAAAATGAACATATTTATAAGTTTTGTTCTTTGTAACTACAATGACAAATGTTTTGAATGCAAACATGGTGGTGATAGTGCTCCAACAGTTGTTATGAAGTTACAACTCCAAACACTTCAAGTTGATAAGCCCTGTTTCGGTTCTGTGATTGATGCATGGTGTGTCATTCTGAACCATAAAGAGAAGTTTAAATCAGAAAACTCTCCAGCACGATTCTTCTTCAAACTTCAGTGTTGTGTAAGTGTTTGTACAAGCTTATGTAATTTGTTTTGATCTTATTTGTTTTCATCTAAATCATTTGTATATACAATGCAAGAGATTATTCAGAAGTACAAAAAAGAGGATGTCAAGTCCAAGAATCAGATGTTTGTCGAAGTTGCAAGATAAGAGTTCGATGCAAGTTGTTTTAAGCTACAAGATATTCAACTCTTTTTCTTTCCAGTTTTTCAAAATGGCCACTACTATCTGATTTGTTTTCATTTTGGAAACGACGCAATGCAAGTTATGGACTACAATTCTGATTCAACAGATTACAAGAAGGTTCCAGCACAACTTGTATGTTTTCTGTCTTGTGTTTTTTATTCTTAAGTGCATTTATTTTATTTTGCTGCTTTTGTTTGGTTGTTTGATTCACTATTGTGATTCATTTCATGTCTTTTTGTTTTGTTTAGAAATCTGCATTTTCATCCTTGCTAAAACAGTACAAAAACGTTCAAAATCTAACCATGGCCAAGGATGTAACTGATATGAAAGTGTCATGTGTAAATCTAGATTGGAGCACAAGTGATGACCATATTAACTGTGGTATATGTGTCATGAGGCATATGGAATGCTATAAGGGGATTAAGTTTGATTGCGGATTGAAAAAAAATGATGTAAGTACAGTAGTGTTTGTAGCTTACAAACTGATTTTTACTCTCTAATTATTGAGAACAGTATAGCTCACTAGATCTCGTGCAACTTGCTTGCAGTGAAAGTGTTCAACAAGCTCCGTAACAAATATTGTGTTGAGATTGTCGGAAACGATGCAAATGAACTCAAAGCAATATTTGAGAAGATGAAGTTTAGAGAAGTTTAACTAGTTGAATACTTTTTGAGTTTTATGGGTTATAATGGATGAATGAATATAGTTGGTTTTTGTAGTTACTTAGTACTACTCTTTTGAATACATTTTATGTGTTGGTTGTAAGAAAATATTTGGTTGAGCAGATATTTTTGATAGCATTAGTGTGTTGCACATTTGTAGAATATATGCTTTAATTGAGAAAAGAGCATAATAGATTTTACTCATATGTCAAACATATATATATGTTTGCATATTTAGACAATTAGTTACTCAAAATGATAACAATACTAAGACCATTAGACACAAATTATAACAAGACTAAGAACATTAGACTAAAATGAGCAGAATAGTTAATGAGCAGTAAATTTGGAGAATATATTTTACAACAAGTAACTGACATGTATTTTCATTCAAGGCAACAATTGAGCAAAACTCTTCATGCTCATTTAGAGTATTTTGAATCATTGTAAGATTCATTTATCGAGTTCCAAAAAAAGAATCAAAAAAAGCAATGCACATTTTAACAAATGAACATATAAACTTGCTCATTTTGTGCTAATGAACAGTAAATTTGGAGAATGAATTTTGCAACAAGTAACTGACATCTATTGTCATTCAACTCAACAATTGAGCAAAACTCTTCATGCTCATTTACAGTATTTTGAATCACTGTAAGATTAATTTATCAAGTTCCTAAACATAACAAATAAATTCCAAAAAGAATAAAAAAAAATCAAAAAAGGTATTAGATGTTTATGTCATATACAGGAAAATATGGCACTATTGTGAGTTCATCATTGATGTCTTCATATTCTATTTGCTTCTTGTTTTGGTTAGTTTTGTTATTTGCTGTTTGCTTCCTCTTTCTAGCTGCTGTGGTCTTGCTCTTTCATTGCTTGTGTATTTCTCTCTTCTTCCTTTCGGGTTGGCTATCATATCTTCATCTTGTAAAGCTTGTTCTTGCTCTTCTTCATCTGAAAAGTATATGTTTCCAATCAGCTTTTCAACCTTGAATCTTGCATTGTCGAACATCTCATTGCAGATTTCTCTAGACTGGTAATTTTCATCACTAGCACATAACAACTTGTGAAACTTTCTTTGCATTTGGAGTCTCCAAACTGCCCCTGTTGTAGCACCAATTTTTTTGACCAAAGGTGCTTCATTATCTGTTGGTTTTGCAGTTCTTGTCCAACGCTTCAACATGAAGATACTTGGTATTGTCTCAACAGAGTACATATGATAAATCCTTAGTATATGCCAACATAGGAAGCCCTTCTCCTCAAACCTTTTACAAGTGCAACAAACATTGTTGTTGATTTCATCATAAGTCACAACATGTCCAAAAATATTGTCTTTT
This sequence comes from Beta corolliflora, assembly GCA_947648045.1. NCBI lineage: Eukaryota > Viridiplantae > Streptophyta > Magnoliopsida > Caryophyllales > Amaranthaceae > Beta > Beta corolliflora. Next base: position 3,333,440 of record CANSZD010000001.1, read on the forward strand.
GATTTGCGAACTAGAAATATCAGGATATTATTACCTCTTGAAAGCAATTCATGTCTCAAAGACATTCCATTTGTGAATTCTTTCTGAAAAACCTTATAGGCTTCAATAGTATATTCTGTAGAGGCATAGTGGAGAATACTCACATAGAGCACAACAATTTGTGGATAACCCTCCCAACATCTTTCATTATCTTTTCTCTCATTGCTTCTCCACTCACCAATGACTTCACAAAATGCGTTGTAAAAGTCACATAAACATGTGCTCTTGTTTAGTCTCCTCGACAAGGAATGATTTGTAGATTCACTCATTTGGGAAGATAATACACCTCCAGAAAATTTGTCTTTGCCAAAGCAACGACACCATTTGTCCCTTATACTATAAATTTGTAACAGTCATGGATTATTTGCACATTTATGTTCTGTTACCATCCTGCCATTTTAAATGGGTAAAGCATCAGTTTAAGTTCAGCAAATCTGGGCAGAATATATGCTCATTTTGAAGAAATTTGTATAAGTCATTGGGCAGAATGTACAACATATCTAATGTCAGTGTTGTCTACATTATCAACACATAATATAAATGAAAAATATTTACAAGATGTAGAAGTCTTACTTGTTCCAATGGTATTCGAGTTATTCTTCTGTGTGACATTTCTTCATGACAATGTTGTACTCCGTCAATAATTCTTGTATATCTCTTAAATGCCTAATAGTCTGTGTTTTGCATCCGGGAAAGTACTAGAAATAGCTAAAGCCATTGCAAGAGCTTGATCTATCATGACTGTTTTTGGATGGATGTTATCCATGGATTTCAAGAATGTAGTGAATAACCACACAAAGGAAGATATCCTCTCATTTAGGAGGAATCCACATCCAAACATGCAATTGTGGGTGTGGTTATTCATACCAACTAATGGAGCACATACAAGACCATACTTGTTTGTATTATATGTTGTGTCAAACACTAGTAGATCACCAAAGGCTATGTAATCTGCTTTCATTGTCTTATCTCTCCAGAAAAAGCTACATAGTGACCTATCCGTGTCAATCTCATAATCATAATAGAAATCATCCTCATTTGCTTTTCTTTGCTTGAAATCATTTATCAAAGTGTTTGCATCACTTTCATCAATGTTCTTTTTGTTTTCCTTTAAAACAGCTTGGTATGCATCTTGCAAGTTAAAGCCAAGGGCAGGAGAGCTTCCTGCTTCAGCCTTCAAACAACGATACCCATTTGCTACACCTACACCTTTACTCCTCAAGTGAGCTAGATAGTTCACTTCAGCTTGTGTTATAGTCCGTTGAGATCTTACATGATGCACTAAACCGCGTGGATAGAATGTGTGGTTGTGCTCCATTTTATGTCGTACAACAACATATTCGTTGTTCTTATCTATCTCAAAATAAACCATTGCCTTGCATCCTGTTCTTCTGTCAAGCTTTGTATATTGTTTATCAGATTTTTCCTGCTTTTTTCCTTCTTTATTACAGCAGAATTCTCTACCCTTTATTACTTCACTCTGTCGCTTTCTTAACTTTGAAAGACGAACACCGAAACCAATTCTAAAAGCATACTCATTATAGAGCTCATATGCCTTTTTTTTTTCTTCTGTACTCACAATTTTACCCAATAGCTCAGATTCTTGTGATTCTTGTACAGAAATAGTGTCATCTTCATTTGGTGGGTCAACTATGCATAACAAACACAATTAAAACAAGCCTAATGAGCAGAAAGTTTTGTGAAAAATTAAGCATAATGAGCAGTAAGTATGTTTATGTAACACCCCCAAAATCCATACACGTCTAAACTACGTTACATCGACTTTAGGAGTGTTACCGCCGCGGTGAAACACAAGGCTTATTGAATTTAAAACACTATCTTACTCTTTATTATGAAAACTAAATTGCAGCGGAAATAAAATGATAACTTAACTACAACTTGGGAATCACTATTGACCCCTTTTATTTAAAACCATTAACTATGTAAATCATAAACAATCTCTAGGATGTTCAACCAAAACAATTTAAAAGTTTATAATCAAAAGTATCCCCCCGTATGCCCGAACTCATGCAGCATCACCAGTATACCTAATCTGCTCCCCATTGAAATATCAATGGTTCATCACAGGTCAACAAACAACACAAATAACAAACAATCAGCTATGCTGAGTACGTACATAATCAATTACATAATACACTAAACATAATCAGAATAATAATAACAATTCCTAAACATGATTTTACAAAAACATTAAATTCCGTTTTTACAATTTATTTGGCATCGAACGGGCACCGTCATCTTTCTAGAATCATACGGGCTACTTAATCCTTAATAGACAACTTGGTCTATTAGATGAAATGTAAATACGGTTTCGTTCCGTTCCACATCCATCACCTTAGTATGCATACCCCCAAAATCGTACGGAACCTTCCACCTACTTGAGTTATCAAAATTTATTAGGACACTACTGTCGTCACAGTAGGCCTGCGTAGGAGTGTAGAACAAGTCCCACACTCCCCCCATTGTTCATCACTTGTAGGGAGTCCAACTACAAGTTTATTGCCAAAATCCTTTCTTAGTATTGACCATTCATACCACATTAAACATGTAATCATTTTAACATTCCTTCTTAGATACAATACTCAAATCTTTACCTCTTGTAACATCCTTGTTACACCATAGATCAAAGAATACAAATCCAAAACTTTCATGCTTATGATACGATAGAATTACGCATTACAAAGCTACATACCGCAATCATGCTACCAAACAATCTCAACAATCACCATCATACAATCGTTCCCTATCATGATTCTAGGTTCCAATAGAATAATCCACAACCTAACATGATACTAGTAATTGCAACTGAACTAGTACGCGTACGTACCTTGTAACGGAGAATCTTTGCTGACTATTAAAACGTTCCGCTTATGAAATTGGGACCTAAACGAATAAGGGAGTACTTCAGTGCTACGTCCTTGATATTATTAACATATAACACGTGACTAGCTAAATAAACCTAGTAGTTCGGAGTATACAAATAACTAATCTCGTTGTTTATTAACTTTCTTTTCTTTCATAACTCTATTGAACTTAGCATCTTTTAAGAGCCAAAAACAGTGAGCAAAGTTGATTTTAGTTAGTTTAATAGCATAGCACCTTTACCAACTCCATTTAAATCCTTATGTCCAATACTACTAAAATCAGATTTGAATAACAAGGCCATTATAACATTCTAACTATAACAAATAATCTGATTTCTTAACTTTTATACCACTTTGTGTATAGTAACAACTTAAATAGGTACATATATAAGAACTTATGAAATCAGAATTAATGAAATAAAAGAAAACAAAGTAAGAACTAGTAGTATATAATAAATCTGATTTCTTTTAGTTCATAATGTGTACCTTTATTTAAAATCACAAACTTAACCCAATATACATAAGTATAATAAAAAACAGAATTGAGAATTAAAAAAATCATCACAAGAACTATTAGTATACTTACAAATCTGATTTATATTCTTTACTTTATGTCTTATTTAAACATCATCAACTTAATCAAAGTTAATCGAAGAATACAAAATCAGATTATATGAATTAATTAAAAGTAGAAAAGAGAAATTTTTTTTTTATACCCAAAGGACTCGCCGGCGACAACCCCGGCGACGTGTCGAAGAATCCGACTGCAACACCAGCCACACACCACCACGCTCGAAGATTCGAGCCCACTCCTAGACGCCTCGACGCACCGCACGAGCGACCAAGCTCGCACCCCTCGATTTGACCCTCACGAACTTGCCCAGACCTCCGGCAGATACTCGCACAACCACGCGAGTATCGACCCACACTCGCACGAACCTCACAAGCACTCGACCCCACGAACGAACCACCAGACTCGAGCGAACCGCAGCCTCACACGAGACCTCCGGCAGCGTCTACGAACAGCCGGCGACCTCTTTCACTACTCGAACGCCGGCGAGGGGAGGTTCCCAGATGCAAGGGAAAAGAAAGAAAGTAGAGAAGAGAAGGAAGAAAGAACGCAGGAGAAAAGAAGGAAGGAGGAGAGAGAAAAATCTTGGGTAAAAGAAAACGGCTGAGTGGTAGAACTTAGGGTTTTAATTTTTTTTTTCTTCTCCTATTTATAGCACGGTAAACCCTAGCTTAATAGGATTTGTTTTCAACTCAAACTCCGATTTCTTATTTTATTTAGAAAATAAAACGAAACCTTCAACTTTATTCTTTATATTTTCTTATTTATAAAAGAATAACTTCCGAAAATACGGAGTATTACAGGCTTCCCCCCTTAAAGGAAGTTTCGTCCCGAAACTTTGTGGTAGCCAGTCTTAACGACGATCTTTTGCACTTCTAAGTCCCAATATTTCACAAGCGTTTTCTGGTTTTCGAAAGACACATAAGCAATAATACACATAAATAACAGACTTAAGCAGACTTTAGGAAACTTTAGGGTGGAAGCGCGAAATTCTATCGCATTCTTCCCCCCTTAAAAGAAAAGTTACGTCCCCGTAACTCACCTACCCCTTGAAAGAGCTCCGGGTACTTTATGCATTCGAATAATCATGTTTAAAACTTTGCATACAATTGGTTCTCCCTAAGTGTCTGTAAAATAAGCCTCAAATGTCCCTCATGTTCTTCCTTTCTCCTTGAATAGATCAATATATCGTCTATGAACACGACTACGAATTTATCGAGGAAGGGTCGAAAAATCTTATTCCCAGAATGACGTCTAGGTTCGATAAATTAAACTCTATTAGATCGGAAGGAAAGAAGCCCCAGGCGGAATAACTATAGGCATAGAAATTGACTCGGACTCAACCAATGCTAGAATTCTAATAGTTGTATGGGCAACAAAAAAAACAAAGATGCTCCAGAATCGAACAAGACTTTAACAGGAATTGAGTTTATAGAGAAAGTACCCGTGACAACATCTCTACAAGCTTCCTCTTCGCTAGCCGTCATCATATACAGCTTCCCTGTGCCCCTATTATCATTATTGTTTGTCACATGGTTCCCATTTGGTGCCTGATTATTTGCATTGGTTGGTGGTTTGGAGTAATTAGAGTTCCATGACCCATTGTATGCATTTCCACCATTCTCATTCCCATTCATAGGCTTGTCTCCATATTTCCTTTTTTCTTGACTATTGGGGTTAACCTTATTCTTCGAATAGCACTCGTACGCTCTATGCCCCATTTTCCCACATTCATGACACTCCACCTTATTACCCTCGCAATCCTTCCCAGGATGGTTGTATGGGCACTTCTTACACCTATACACACGCTCAGGTCTGCGGTTATTGGTGTTATTGTTGCTGTTATTGTTATCGTTGTTGGGTCCCTTATTGAAGTTTCTTTGGGAGGTTTGATTGTTCTGGTTCCCATGGTGTTTCTTTTCAAATCTCTGAACCTCAGGATTTGGATTCTCCTTTCGCTTCTCACCTTGTTTACCCCCTTCCTCTCGTTTCCTTATGGCATATAGGTGGGCAGCTTTGCCAAAGACATGGTCCAACGAGGTGAAAGTATCTCCCCCCAGTCTCCCTTGTAGGTCAAGGGTGAGCCCTAATTCAAAACGTGAGGCCTTAGCTTCCTCAGTTGGGGCAATTTCAGGAGCAAATCTCATCACCTCAATGAATTTGCGATAATATTACTCAACAGACAGGTTCCCTTGTTCTAGCATCATAAACTCTTGGGCTTTCTGCTTCTTGAGGTATGGTGGGTAATACTTATCCCTCAGGGCTTTCTTGAAGGTTTCCCACCCAAAGTCAGGTTGTTTAAGGAGGTTGTCCTTAGCTTGAGTCCACCAAAAATGGGCATCCCCCCTGTAGGTAATATCTTGCTAAGGGCACAGTCTTGTCACCTGGATAGGAGAGGGTAAAGAAAAGCTTATCAAACTCCCCAACCCAATTTTCCAATTCTTCGGGTCCCCCTTTCCCATTCAATATTGGTGGGTTCCTACGGGCAACCTTTTCAGACAAATCCTCATCCCGGTTATGTCCTTGGGCTAGGTTAGCTGTGATCTACACTAGATCACGAATCGATTGCTCGACATTCAGAGAGGAATCAGGCGTACCGCCCTGATGAACCATTCTGCGCTGATAAATGACACAATGACTGTTTCAGCGACATGCACATAGTCGTTTATTTACATAACTACTACACATTGGCACGTTCATATAACACGTTTTTATTGCGAACAATCATTAAGTCTCTATTGACTTGCAGTAAAACATCTCAAATAAGACGTTACATCACATAATAAAAGAAATAAAATATTGTATTATTATTGAAAAGGGAAAGATTTATTGTTTCCAAGGAAAACATAATATGAATAAATAAAGGAATAAAAAGAATGCTAATTTACTACTTGGCATGCAAGCCTTATTAAAACTGAAATAAACGAATAAAATAATATTATAATCCTAATTATATATTCAAAAGAAACTAGGGACTATAATGGTGAGCTTCGTCATCTGAGTTAGGATTTTCTATTCCTTCTTCCATGTCAGCTTTGTCCTCAAAAGGCTCGTCATCCTCTATAGGTTCATCTTCATCCAGGGGTTCTTCCTCTTCTTCTACGGGCTCATTTTCCTCAATCGGGTCTCCTTCAGCAGGCTCATTTTCATTAGGATATTCCTCTTCCTCATTTTCTATGTCAAGTATAGGTGCAACATGATCTTCCCCAATCACTGTAATGAATGTCCTATTATTCCCTTCATCATCGGCAATGTAGGTAACAGTTCTAAGCTTTGACGCTATGTGGTAGTCCTCACTCATCCTCAAAAGTTTGGTATCTTGCTCTTTTTACAGCTCTAAGTGACGTTTGTGGCTCAGTTTTAACTCTAGGGTTCTCATAATTCACATCTACAACCTTAGTTCCCGAGCTTTCCCCCACATGATAGGTTCCTCTAACTGAAGGTGATGAGGTAGAGGGCTCCCAACTTCTTTTCTCACGAATTCTCCAATCATTTACACATTATTTAAGATCAGTGATGAATTGCCCTACAGTAGGAAGGTATTGGTTCCAGTAAGTATGTTTGATTGCATTAAAACCTCCATTTTCTAACCATATATCCCAATATCTGCGGTGTACGAAATGGTAGGGTTCCTCCTTAGGGACGTACTGCAACATAAAGTATATTTTCTCCATTTCAGTCCTTAGTCTAGTATCTCCATGTAAGGTTCTATATTCTATAACAGCTTTAATCTTATAGGCCCAGGTGCCCCAACCTTCCGCTATTCGGTGTTTCATCAGGCATTCCTGAGGACCTAGGTCGTAAATTATTCGCGAATTAAAAGAAAAAAATAGTCTAAGTTCCAGAGAAGTAAAGGTTTTTAAGTATACATTATATATAAACATATATAAGAGGTAAAACGATTATTTTCAATTTTAGAACTCCTTAAAGAGGTTCAAAATATTTACAACAATTAGATGGTTCTTTCCTAAAATATTCGAAATAAGGTTTTAGCTCAATACCTTTTTGAAACATCCTTAGAATATTATATTAACTCGAAATTTTAGTGCTCCTAACCACTATCTATGTACCTATCCTTGTACATCCTCCTAATTTATTCATACTTCGAAGATTTTAAAGAACCTTTCACAAATTCAATCAAGTAAACCACACCACATTTCATATAATCAGAACATCTGATTCATTCCACAGTATTTTCATACTTTCTATAAACATATCAGACAAGTACGGCAAGAAACACATTACAAATAAAATCATTCCTATGATTTAATGCATGCAAAAGTAATCTATATGCTCATATCCCATAATACCCATTTTTTTAAAAAAATCTTTCAAATATCTTTGAAAATAGGAACTTTTAGCTCTGATACCAGTTTTGTAACACCCCCAAAATCCATACACGTCTAAACTACGTTGCATCGACTTTAGGAGTGTTACCGTCACGGTGAAACGCAAGGCTTATTGAATTTAAAACACTATCTTACTCTTTATTATGAAAACTAAATTGCAGCGGAAATAAAATGATAACTTAACTACAACTTGGGAATCACTATTGACCCCTTTTATTTAAAACCATTAACTATGTAAATCATAAACAATCTCTAGGATGTTCAACCAAAACAATTTAAAAGTTTATAATCAAAAGTATCCCCCCGTATGCCCGAACTCATGCAGCATCACCAGCATACCTAATCTGCTCCCCATTGAAATATCAATGGTTCATCACAGGTCAACAAACAACACAAATAACAAACAATCAGCTATGCTGAGTACGTACATAATCAATTACATAATACACTAAACATAATCAGAATAATAATAACAATTCCTAAACATGATTCAACAAAAACATTAAATTCCGTTTTTACAATTTATTTGGCATCGAACGGGCACCGTCATCTTTCTAGAATCATACGGGCTACTTAATCCTTAATAGACAACTTGGTCTATTAGATGAAATGTAAATACGGTTTCGTTCCGTTCCACATCCATCACCTTAGTATGCATACCCCCAAGATCGTACGGAACCTTCCGCCTACTTGAGTTATCAAAATTTATAAGGACACTACTGTCGTCACAGTAGGCTGCGTAGGAGTGTAGAACAAGTCCCACACTCCCCCCATTGTTCATCACTTGTAGGGAGTCCAACTACAAGTTTATTGCCAAAAATCCTTTCTTAGTATTGACCATTCATACCACATTAAACATGTAATCATTTTAACATTCCTTCTTAGATACAATACTCAAATCTTTACCTCTTGTAACATCCTTGTTACACCATAGATCAAAGAATACAAATCCAAAACTTTCATGCTTATGATACGATAGAATTACGCATTACAAAGCTACATACCGCAATCATGCTACCAAACAATCTCAACAATCACCATCATACAATCGTTCCCTATCATGATTCTAGGTTCCAATAGAATAATCCACAACCTAACATGATACTAGTAATTGCAACTGAACTAGTACGCGTACGTACCTTGTAACGGAGAATCTTTGCTGACTATTAAAACGTTCCGCTTATGAAATTGGGACCTAAACGAATAAGGGAGTACTTCAGTGCTACGTCCTTGATATTATTAACATATAACACGTGACTAGCTAAATAAACCTAGTATTTCTGAGTATAAAAATAACTAATCTCGTTGTTTATTAACTTTCTTTTCTTTCATAACTCTATTGAACTTAGCGTCTTTTAAGAGCCAAAAACAGTGAGCAAAGCTGATTTTAGTTAGTTTAATAGCATAGTACCTTTACCAACTCCATTTAAATCCTTATGTCCAATACTACTAAAATCAGATTTGAATAACAAGGCCATTATAACATTCTAACTATAACAAATAATCTGATTTCTTAACTTTTATACCACTTTGTGTATAGTAACAACTTAAATAGGTACATATATAAGAACTTATGATATCAGAATTAAAGAAATAAAAGAAAACAAAGTAAGAACTAGTAGTATATAATAAATCTGATTTCTTTTAGTTCATAATGTGTACCTTTATTTAAAATCACAAACATAACCCAATATACATAAGTATAATAAAAACAGAATTGAGAATTAAAAAAAATCATCACAAGAACTATTAGTATACTTACAAATCTGATTTATATTCTTTACTTTATGTCTTATTTAAACATCATCAACTTAATCAAAGTTAATCGAATAATACAAAATCAGATTATATGAATTAATTAAAAGTAGAAAAGAGAATTTTTTTTTTATACCCAAAGGACTCGCCGGCGACAACCCCGACGACGTGTCGAAGAATCCAACTGCAACACCAGTCACACACCACCACGCTCGAAGATTCGAGCCCACTACTCGACGCCTCGACGCACCGCATGAGCGACCAAGCTCGCACCCCTCGATTTGACCCTCACGAACTTGCCCAGACCTCCGGCAGAAACTCGCACAACCACGCAAGTCTCGACCCACACTCGCACGAACCTCGCAAGCACTCGACCCCACGAACGAACCACCAGACTCGAGCGAACCGCAGCCTCACACGAGACCTCCGGCAGCGTCTACGAACAGCCGGCGACCTCTTTCACTACTCGAACGCCGGCGAGGGGAGGTTCCCAGATGCAAGGGAAAAGAAAGAAAGTAGAGAAGAGAAGGAAGAAAGAACGCAGGAGAAAAGAAGGAAGGAGGAGAGAGAAAAATCTTGGGTAAAAGAAAACGGCTGAGTGGTAGAACTTAGGGTTTTGATTTTTTTTCTTCTCCTATTTATAGCACGGTAAACCCTGGCTTAATAGGATTTGTTTTCAACTCAAACTCCGATTTCTTATTTTATTTAGAAAATAAAACGAAACCTTTAACTTTATTCTTTATATTTTCTTATTTATAAAAGAATAACTTCCGAAAATACGGAGTATTACAGTTTATGTGGTACCCATGAGCAAACAATGGTACTTGAGCAAACAATTATTCTTGAGCAAACAATTATACTTGAGCAATATAGTTCTGCACATTTTTGAGATCATTAAACAATTTTGCTCATTGACTAAGTAATGAGTACTATGTTCTGCTCATTTTTATTCCAATTATAAATATATATGTTATTCATGAGCAATTCAATGTTCATGAGCAATTCAACTAAGTGATGAGCAATTCAATGTTCATGAGCAATTCACCTAAGTGATGATCAATTGAATGTTCATGAGCAATATGTTATTATTGAGCAAATAATGATAATGAACAAAGAATGATAATGAGCATGCTTATTCTACATTAAAATTGTATAAATCAGCAGGAGTATGAAATGAACAAAAAAATTCATTTTTGGATTAATGAGCATTAAATTTATGCTCATTGTAGTTTCAAATTCTAGTAAATAAGCAATTGGTATTAAATGAACAATCATTTTATTTTTTCAATTAATGAGCAGTAACCTGGGAATAGGTATTAAATGAACAAAAAAAATTTATTTTCAATTAATGAGCATTAACATTAATGCTGATTCTATTTCAACATTGTTAACATTAGATACTTATTTGTGAATTAAATGAGCAACATGCATAATTATTAACATGCTAATTAATAATAAAAAATATATTTAGGGCAATATTATAAATTGCACCAATAATTAGGTAAATTCAGGGAAAAATTTACCTGAATTAGGTTCTGATTGGACGGCAACAACAAGTATTTCAGTGAATGAAGAAATCTGCAATTATGTTGTTGATTCGCATGTTTCAATTGATTCCGCCATTAATGATTCGCACGAATGAGTTGAATACGCCATTGTTGATTTGAAAAATTGAGCGAAATTAGTTTCTGAGTCATCGTTAATAGAAGTTATTGCTTTTAATAAAAAAAATTGCAACTCTGATTTGGATGTTTGAGTTGAATCCACCATTAATGATCCGCAAGGTTGAGTTGAATTCTCCATTTTTTTGTTTAGAAGGTTTGGAAGGAAGAGAGAGAGAGGAGAATTAAATTTCAGATTTTTGTTTTTGTCATTTAATGCGCCTGAAGTTACGAACGTGCCCCTCAAGTTTCAATTAATCACGAAAATGCCCCTGGGTGTACCATGCTCATGGTACACCCGGGTGTACCATGAGTGGACTCTTGTTCTAGTATAAGTACCATGATATTTTCTTACTGTAACCTTCTCCAAGATTTTTCTTATTAGGCAAATGACCGTTTTGCTTCACGTCGTCTCCGATAAGTTGGGCATATTATCTTATTTTGTATAGGATTAGTTCTACATTATACTCTATGTTTTGTGTGAAACTTGGATTTAAAGGGTTACAATTTCGGATTTGGAAAATGATATGCACATTTAGGTCTCTTCTCTATAGTATCTGCCAAGAAAGTCGTGGTGACCAACTGTTTGAGTCCCTTTGGAACTCAAACAACCAAAAAAAAGAAAACCAATATAATGTGGGGCCCATAACAAAAAAAGTGAAGAAAGAGAGAAAATGTTGTGCGTGGCTCAACCTTCCCAAAAAAACATGAGAGTGGGATAGTGTATTGAAGAGAGAGAAAATAATTTGCTTTATCTCCCTAAAAGTGGTCTTGTGAGAGTGTACTCAAGAGAGAGAAAAGCATAAATATTTTTCAAGAATTTATAGAGAAAGAGAGGAAAAAATACAGAGAAAGAGAGGAAAACATATAGAGAAAGAGGGAGAAAAGAATTTGGCGGGAATAAGAGGAAAAAATACAATGGAAAAAATAGAGTTAAGTAACAAATTAGGATTGCTGGAAAATCAAAAGTAATCAATGAAATCGAGAAATAGGGTCTTCCAAAATTTCAAAGGTTTGTTCAGGATTAGTTTAATAGGATTAAAAACTAGGATTTTCATTATTGTTTATGATTATTGGGTTGTGGATGATACTAGCTCTTGCCTCTTTGTTGTCTTCGTTCTTATACTGATTTTTTCTCTCTCTCCTCTCAAGTTTCCCTTTTTTTCTCTCTCCAAAACAAAGTTTCAATTTTAATGTTTACGCTATAATTTTATTTAAACATTCATCTCTTCTTCATTTTCTAGAAGTTCTCTAATTTAATTTTGTTTGTAATTAGAATCCTTTGGCTGTAATTTCTTATATAATTTTTTTATTAGATCTAGATTATTGTTTGTATCTTGTGCAGTGGACAAAATTGTAATATTCAACTTTTAGATGAATTCAGTTTTTTCACATTGATTTTGATTTGATTATTTGTGATTATTGTACCCATTTTCGTTGAGCTTTCAATCGTGGAAAAATATACAAATGCTATAACGTCAAGATTAATGTTACTCAAAAGTGGTTTCATCAAATAATATATGGATATTTGATACTACTTGGTAATTATCCAATTACCCTGAATTGGTACTAAACACAAGTGAGTTTGGTACCAAATACGTGATAATAATAATGAAATTGGTACTAATTGCTCTTAAGTATGGTACCAATAGAATATTGGATTGGTGCCAAATGTTTTATCTTACTATTTTGTCGGGAGGCCGATAACAACATAGTAACAACATGGTACCAATTAGTCTTCCGGGCAAAGAAGGAACATACAATGTATTCTTCAGGGTGAAGAAGTTTGGGCGCCAACTTTGCAACACCAAGCTGATCCGTGGGTGAAACATGAAGCTTGTCCACTTTCAACTCTCAGCTTCAGAAGGACAGCGTGCCGCCTCCCAATGTTTCCTTAAAGGATCGGAGCAGTGGCTTCACTACCACTGTCTCCCATTTATTGATGCTTTCAAATAATAAGATTGATAGGTTATCTAAATGTGATAATACAATGCTTCGTGGATTCAGAATATCAAATGGATGACATTATCTTACCTTCTAATTGTTTAACTCATGATTGGTTTGATAATAGTGAAGTGGTTGTTCTCATTGGTTGGATTATCTTTATGATTGAGTGATGATAGTTTTAGTACCCCTGATAACCTTTCAAGCAAATAATATCGCTATTGTTATCATTGAGGTACCCATGTATGAAAAAACTAATACTAATGGAAGTCTAAATCGGTAAAACTTATTCAAAAGAAAATTTTATATAAATGATACCAATTTGAAGTCAAAATGGTACCAATTATATATCACAATGATACCAATTTTATATTTGAATGGTACCAATTTCATGTTAGATTGGTTCCAATTTGAAACAAGCAGGGTACTATTTCGATGAATAAGGGCATAAAATAGATATAGTAGCCTCTTGCACAACGCCGCCTTGGAGCTTGACAACCTAGTAACTAATTGGATTGTGAACTTTTGCGGATGTCGGTAGGCATTACTACTTAGGTTTACTATTTATCTATTACTATTTTTGATATTTTATATAATTAGTTATGTTATGTTTGCTTGTATATTTTTGGGTATTAAGTTAAAAGTGAAATTGTAATTTAAGGTTTATCTAAAGTTTATTATTTATTGGGCCCATAAACCCTCAAGTCTAGAGAATGGATAATTAAGGTTAAATATCTTATAATAGGTCATCAGCTATATTGGTACAATTGAAAGAGGAGTATGGTATTAAAAAAAAGTCAACATGGTACCGATGCGAGAATAAATTGTTACCAATAAAGTGTAAGAAAATAATTAAATATACTAACAAAATGAAGAGCTATAACCTAGTAAAATACACTAATTTGACAAATTAAGATACAAAAGTGAGGAAGAAGAATTGAGGTTCCTACATTGGTATCCTCCCCTTCTTACATGAGTTACAAGTACTTGGGCTATAATATAAAAGAAATAGACCAATTGAACATCATGTCAATGATTTGTGATATATCATTGGGTGTCAACCATCTATGAACAACAATAGGATGTCATTGGGAGAGATTGGAGCCCATTTGGGAGGACTAAGTGTTACCTTGGTACATCAAGTTTCCTACATTGGTACCCTTTCTTTCGTACATGGGCTGCAAGTATCTAGGCCAACAATGAACAAGGAAGAGGCCAGTTGAACATCAAGTCAATGATTTGGGGTATATTATTTGGTTGGAACCATATGTGAACAACAATAGGATATCATTGGGAGAGATTGGAGCCCCTTTGAGAAGACCAAGTGTTACCTTAGTACATCATGCTTCATACATTGGTATCCTCCCCTTCTTACAAGGGTTTAGGTGTTTGCGCCAATAATATACATGGAAGAGGCTAACCGAACATCATGGCAATAATTTGGTGTATATCATTTGGTTGGAACCATCTATGAACAACAAAATTAAAGGATATCATTGAGAGAGATTGTATCCCATTTGGAAGGATTAATTATTACCTTGCTACATCATGCTTCATACATTGGTACCCTCCCTTTCTTACATGAGTTACAAGTATCTGGGCCAATAATGTACAAGAAAGAGGACAATTGAACATCATGCCAATGATTTGTGGTATATCATTGGTTGGGAACCATCTAACAATAATAGGATGTCATTAGGAAAGATTGGATCCCATTTTGAGGACCAATTGTTAACTTGGTACATCAAGTTTCCTACATTGGGATACCCTCCCCTTCTTACATGAGTTGCAAGTATTTGGGCTATAGTATATAAGAAATAGACCAATTGAACATCATGTCAATGATTTGTGGTATATCATTGGGTGTCAAACATCTATGAACAACAATAGGATGTCATTGGGTGAGATTGAAACCCATTTGGGAGGACGAAGTGTTACCTTGGTACATCATGCTCCATACATTGGTACCCTTGCTTCTTACATGAGTTGCAAGTCTTTGGGTCAATAACGTACAAGAAAAAGGTCAATTGAATATCATGTCAATGATTTATGGTATATCATTTGGTTGGAGCCATATGTCAACAACAACAGGATATCATTGGGAGAGATTGGGTTCCCTTTGAGAAGACGAAGTGTTACCTTGGTACATCATGCTTCATACATTGTTACCCTCCCCTTCTTACACGAGTTACAAGTATTTTGGTCAATAAGGTACAAGAAAGAGGCCAATTGAACATCATTGATCCATATGAGAAATGGTCATTTCCTATAAATCCTAGTTCTGTTAGGATTATTGTTGTTTTCCTAATTCTAGTTGGAATAGGACTCTTAAAATCCTAATCCTAGTAGGATTAGAACTCCTAGTTCTGTTAGGAGTCTTGTAGACACATAATCGTGTCTCCCCATTTAAGAATCCGATGATGAAACATACCGTTGACTTAATTGGTCCGACCCAAGGGTAGAGCAGTCTGAAAAGTCATTCAAAACCATATCGAAAAGTGTTAAAGTCCTATTTTAAAACCCAATTAATTATTCATGATAATTAATTGTATTTGAGCCCAATTCGTTGAAAAGCCCAATTAATTGATAATTAATTGATTTATTTTAATAAATAAATATTTTCAAAAGATATTTTTTATAAGTTGGAATCATATTTTATCCCGTAAAATCAGATATCCTTAGTTAAAAGATAAAAGAAAATCTTTTAGAACGCGTTGTTATCAAAAAACTGTCAAGACTTGTCAAAAACAAGCTCTGCGCTGAGCGCAGCTACCTGCGCCGAGCGCACATGTCCTGACACGTAGGCTTCCACGTAAGCTGCGCCTAGTGCATAGCCTGTGCTAAGCGCACCAGAGCTGCCACGTAGACTTTTGTTTCATGTAGAGTCCTGCGTCAAGCGCAGTTCTCTGCTTAAGACGCGGTGTTTCTTTCTTATTTTTTTCAAAACGCGTACCACGTGTACGCTTTTTACTGGTCATGCCGCGTCATGCGCTTGCCACGTCATCTTGTGCCAGGCGCAGCTGGCGCGTGAGGCGCAATGTCGTTTTCCTTATAAATAGGCCTGATTTCCGTACAGATTTCAAGAACGGATTTTTTCACATAACACTCGACGAATACTTTACGAACACAATTACGAATCCTCTCTACGAACTACAAAACTTCCCTACAAAAACTCATACTTTCAAACACAAATACATTCAATCTACATACTTTCAGACATTCAGACATTCAGGCTTCATGATTGCTCGTCCCGAAGGTTGTCAATCTTGCAGACCCAAGCCACGGTATAATCCTGAGGGTCCTTAAATAAATTATTTTTATATTGAAGTTACTTACAGTTTTCTTTCCTGATGTAGATATTTAATATAAAATCGCTCTACTGTACATTCTAAACTTTTCTTTCTTTTTTTATTTATTTTTATATATTAACATACTTGCCTGATCATTCTATGCATATTATATGATTGTCCCTGCATTATTGCTTTTATCACCCTACATGTTATTTTTGCTAACCAAAGACCTAAAGAACTGTTCTAACATTAATCAGATTAATTTGGACAACCTGTTAGGTTCCCTGTAATATTGATTGCATAATAACTTATCACTAAAATTAGTCTTTTATGTGTTTCCGGAACCAACCTAGACTAAATATTTTTAGGGTGTATAAAATATTATATGGTTATTCTTGGGCATAAAATATGTAATGATTCGATATTTAGTAGAGGCCAACTTTGGGCGAATGTGGTTCATTATGACTATATTCGTACCCTCACCCCCGAACTCAATCTTTGGTTCATTTTGACCATCTATGGAGTCATGACGGGAAATTATACATTGGATAAGTCCCTAATTTTCCCTCCGATTTTCCCATATCCAATTAGATTTATGATTCTTCCTAAAAGAATTGTTGGCGACTTCTTTCAAAACAATTTTCAATAAAACCTTTACAGTGGGGTAGTCAAATCTAATAAACGCGCTCACACCGCGTAGGCGAAATAAAAACACGCCTACAAGTCTAAAAGTTTTAGTTTGTTTGTAATTCTAATTGAGTTAGAAATCCAAAACCTCGTTGGATTAGGATTCCTAATCGGAGTAGGATTATAGTAGCATTAAGAGTCTAATGATAATAGGAGAATAAGCATAGTAGGCGTGTAGGCTTGTTTGCCGCCCAAGTTGGAGCTTGTTCCACTTGGTTAGGACTTTGTTATTTCCTTGTTATCTTGTTCTTACTTTCCTAATCATAGTAGAATAAGGGTTTATGGTTTCCACACCTATATAAGGCTTTGTTTTCATTGATAAAATCAGAGTTTTTGAGTTTAAAGAATTGAAGTGTTAAGCGTTTGTGCTTCCATAGAACTGAGTGTTCAAAATACACAAGTTATTATGTGATCTTGGAGTCTAGACTTACAAGAGACCCTCTTAAACCTAGATTTAAGAGTTCTATCCTGTTACTTTTGCATTACTATTCATCCAAATTCGCAAAACACAATCAAAGTTCGAAACTTGCCATGGAAATCACATCAATCATGTCAATGAATTATTTTGCGGTATATCATTGGATGGGAACCATGTATGAATAAGAATAGGATGTCATTAGGAAAGATTGGAGCCCATTTCGAGGACCAAGTGTTACCTTGGTACATCAAGTTTCCTACATTGGGGTACCCTCCCCTTCTTACATGAGTTGCAAGTATCTGGGCTACAATATACAAGAAATAGACCAATTGAACATCATGTCAATGATTTATGGTATATCATTGGGTGTTAACCATCTATGAACAACAATAGGATGTCCTTGGGTGAGATTGAAGCCCATTTGGGAGGAACAAGAGATACCTTGGTACATCATGCTCCATACATTGGTACCCTTCCTTCTTACATGAGATGGAAGTATTTGGGCCTATAATGTACAAAAAAGAGGCCAATTGAACATCATGTCAATGATTTATGGTTATCATTGGGTGAGAACCATCAAGGAACAACAATAAGATACCATTGGGAGAGATTGAAGCCTGTTTGAGAGGACCAAGTGTTACCTTGGTACATCATGCTTCAAACATTGGCACCCTCCCCTTTGTACATGAGTTATAAGTATTTGGGCCAATAATGTGCAAGGAAGACGCTAATTGAACATCAAATCAATGATTTGGGGTATATCATTTGGTTGGAACCATATGTGAACAACAATAGGATATCATTGAGAGAGAGCCCCTTTGAGAAGACCAAGTATTACCTTGGTACATCATGCATCATACATTGGTACCCTCCCCTTCTTAGATGAGTTGCAAGCATTTGGGCCAATATGTACAAGAGATAGGTCAATTGAATATCATGTCAGTGATTTGCTGTATATCATTGGGTGTGAACCATCTATGAACGACAATTGGATGTCATTGGGAGAGATTAGAGCCCATTTGGAAGTACTAAGTGTTACCTTGGTACATCATGCTTCATAAATTGGTACCCTCCCCTTCTTACATGGGTTGCAAGTGTTTGGACCAATTATGTACAAGGAAGAGGCTAATTGTACATCATGATAATGATTTGGTGTAGATCATTTGGTTGGAACCATCTATGAGCACATGACATGATTTTTACGCTCTTATTGTCCTTTTGTGATCTACTCTGTCTTTGATAATTTCAATTATAATCCAATGACTATAAATTGATGATATAATTTTGGTTTAACAAATAATTCAATAACCAAACTTTGATAACTTTAACCCCATTAATCAAACAACTAAAGGATAATTGATATGCATTTTTAAAATATTATCGAAAATGGAAACCAAGAATCATTTTCAGTATATGTTGCTTTATGTGAGGGTTAGGTTATAATTTGCATATCTTGTATTGGTACCAAAGTGATCTTATATTGGTATCAAAGTTGTCTTATATTGGTACCAAAGTGATCTTATATTGGTACAAAAAATATATATTAGAAAGATAGCTAAGTTATATTATTTTAGTTCAATAATCTTATACTACCTCAGTTTCACAATACATGCACCATTTGCTTTTTCACACACTCCAACGTTCTTCTTTTGACATTAATATCTTTAATTGTGTATAAGTAAAATTATAAAAAGTTGATATTTGAAATCCTCGCATTGAGACGAATATAACAAGATCCCACTTGACTATGTTTTTTCTTACATAAATTTGAGAGAAAGATTGTCAAAGTTGGTTGATAAATAGTTTCCAAATGAGAAATGGTGCATGTATTGTGAAACGGAGGTAGTATATCGGTGCCAAATTAAGTTTAAGTAGGTACTAAAATCATCTTTCTTAAGCGTGCTCTTTAAGTTCAATGACTATTTCCATGGAATTAGACAAAATAGACAAACATTTATTCACTATTAAGTGTACAAGTAGACAATGAGATCTTACAAACTTAGTTCAACATCATAGTTAACATGATGGATTGCACATCATTTAACTATTTGCGCTAATATCATTTGATTCCGAGTCTAATACAACAATAAGCCTTTTATTTTCTTTTTTCTTGGACCTCTTGGAAGATCCAACTTCATCCTCTCCACGTTTTCTTTTGGTTGTCTTCTCCAAGGGAATTTCCTTTTTCTTAGCCATGTTAATACATCAATAGATGAAGAATCAGGTACCAAACAAAACAAAATTGGTACTAAAGTAAGATAATTCAGGTACCAAACTATAACAACATTCGTACCAAAATAAGCAGTCACATGCACCAAAGTATTAACATTTTCGTACCAAACTAAGTAGAAACATGTACCAATGTTGTACCATCCTAAAACCACATTGGTACCAAAATATAAAAAAATCTTTAAATTGTTGCAAAACTTGAAAAGCCCATAAATTTAACCCTTTAATTTACAACATTTATTAACTTTTAAGCTTCATTTTTTCATTCAAAGATTATTTTCTCTCAAATTTCAGATTACACACAATATGTTTGCTACATTGCATCGACCAACACAATCTAGCGAACAACACTCTATTTCTTATTTTCCCTTAAAAACTAAAATTTCAAATATTTATCACTCTGAGTCCGAAACAACGACTTTCTTTTTAGTTTCCTTCTTGGCCCTCTTAGAAGCTCCAACTTCCTCCTTTTCATGTTTTCGTTTGGTGGTCCCTAACACAATTTATTTATCCTTCGCTATGTTTCTACATCAACACACATAAATGTCATTCTCAAACTAATATAACATTGATACCAATCTGATAACTGGTATCAAAATGTGATGAGATTGGTACCAAATTAAAAATCTGACCATACCAAAGTAATAAGAATCAAGTACAAAACAAAACGAAATTGGTACTGTAAGCATGATTTCCCTTATTTCGAAATCTAAATAATATGCAAATGATACTGCTAATTCACAAAACACCAGTTCAAAGAACAAACACTCAAACATTGTAAGCATCCATCCCATGCTTCAATGAACAAAGTGTTGTGTGTGCATAAAAGTAAGCATGTACCCACACATACACAATGATATATTCATAACTTGAACGAGACAATCTGAAAACACCGAGCAACAAATTCTGCATTCATACCCTTCATTCCTTTTGTTCAATGCAAAATAAGCAAGACAAACCATCCTTACATAAAAGTACAAGAAAGGCGGATTTGCACATCTTAATAGCTTTATATCTAAAATTACACCATGATTAATGATAATAGAAGCTTAATTATGTCCAAAGAACCCAAAATTAACACTCACCCTATGAAAATAGCCTAAATTACTTATCCCTAAACACTAATCAACAATAACTACAAACAATAAATGACACCTCCTCTTTCTAGTATCCTCCCCCAAAGTTAATCACAACAACTATAATCCAAACTTCTTTTTTTTTCTTTTTCTGAAAAAAGAACGTAGAGATCGTATCAATCATCTCCGATAGGGAAGACAGTGAGGACTTTCCTGCCACCATTATATTGATGGTTGTTGCAGATTCAACATCCTCCACATACCCAGATTCAACAATCAACTAACCCAAAAAATAGAAATTCAACATTTTTATTGAATTTTGCCACTAAAAATCAAGCAATAAACCCACCTTTAAAAAAACCCAAACAACAAAATTTCACATAATCATTTCTTCAAACAGATAAGAAGCATAAAAAATAACAATTCATAATCCATCAAACTCACAAAAATTCAACCATATTATCATAAAAAACATAAACCAAGATCTTAAAAAAACCTAATTCTAAACCCAAAACCCAGAAAATTAAATGAGATGTGCAGATCAAATCATATATAGAGCAAATTAAATGAAACTCATGCACAAATCATAATAGATTTGAAGAGAAATTAAGAAGAAGAAAGTGAGTTTTTTTTAAAATTTTCTTGAGCAATATAAACGTACCAAAAAAGGAGGAGAACGAAACTTGAAAGCTTCAAACTTTTCGCCCGAACATGAAGAGGAAACTCCGATTTATTCGGTAGTAAGAAAAGGGTATTGTTAAAAAAAAAAAGAGTGTTTATTGTGTGAGAAAACAGCAGAGAAATAGAGAGGAGAAAAGTTGAGTGAGCCAAGTTTATCTCTCCAGTAGAGTAAGATAACCTTTGAAAATGATGGAGTTTTTGTTTTCTCTGTGAAAAGGATGGAAATAGAAGATGAAGGAGAGAGTGAGAGTTACTAAAGGTGAGAGAATGAGAGAGGGGATAGTGATGATGAAGGAGAGAGAGATTTAGTTTCTCCAATTTTTCTTCCCAAACGCACGTGTAATAACCAAGTTGTCCCCCATTTTCTCACCCTTTCTTTTGCACTTGAAATGACCAAGCTGTCCCCGTTGGAGTCCATAAAAGACTCAGACGGTTGGACGCCTAGCCGGACTCGTAACTGCCAGACAAGTGATTTCTTTTATTTGGTTCTCCATGATAATTGGACTACTAGATGTGATAGGCGAGTTGTGCACTTAACAAAAATAAATAACTTAACTAGTCCTTCTAATAATGTAGTAGGGAAGTCAGGGTCGAACCCACAGAGAAAAAGTTGGTTTATGATTAGCTTTTAATTAATGGTAATACTAAAGGAAATTAATGTCAATGATGGTCGAATCAAACTATACTAATCAATAAATATATAAAAGACTATAGAGTTAAGTATCCTACTAGCATGAATTAATACAATAATAATTCCTACCCCAAACTAATCAATTAAATGTTCACAAGGAAAAGTACACCCTATAAAATATCATAAACCTCTCCCGAGTATCTATGACTTTCCTAATATGCAATCAAGCCTACTCCCGTGAAATTATGCAAATTAACAACATTAAACACGACACTCTAACTTCCTAACAATCCATTCTACCTACTCCCGTGGACAAATTCATGTCCTTAATTGAAATAATCAAATCCGTCAAAACCCAACTCCCGTTGTGATCAAGACAATTGAATGTTAACAATACTAATTATCCCTAATCTAGTATTATTAGAAATTACACAATAAATTAAGAAAGAATAATTAATAAGTAATTTTGGAATTTAAAGGAATACATCATATATAAATCATGGCTAGGGTTTGCTTAACCGTACCCTAGATTGGAGAACTACTCACATATAATAATTAAATAAACTAAATAAAATATAAAAGATAGAATAAATAATAATCAAAAGTATAAAATAAAAGAGACTACTTGAATTGATGATTGGAAGATGAAGTCTTGAATAATTCTTCTCAAGAAACGCTTCCACTATTGTATCACGTTCCAAGAGAGAAAATAAGAAATCTAACTTGAATAACAAAAAAAATCACCTGACCTAACTAGAAAAACCCTAATATAAAATTGTATCTCCTAATACTAGTAGAAAACTAGTTATAAGATAAGAAAAGTCAATTAAGTCATTAAATAGGCGGAATTAACTAATCCGCGCGGGCGTAGTAAGATCAGCAAAACAGGGTCAACTTACAAAGCCCATATCTCCCAGAATATAACTCTCCTTGGACCGTGTAACATATCATTGGAAAGCGCTTCAAGTATACTTTCCATGCATTACCGCTGAAATCAATCAATTATCATTATTGTGTCAAAAGTTACAGCGCGTCTTGCATACAACCGGCCACACGCGAAATTATTGGTGTGGCCGCGCGCGCGACACCCTGTCAGCCCGTCAGCTCATTTTTAAATAGTTATATTTCACCTGTTTCTCATCGTAATCGGGCTTTTGACCAGGCGTTGGAAATCTATCGAGCCAAATTTTCATATCCAACTTGAATCTTCCCAAAATATTAAATGTGCTGTGAGATATGAGCTTTTGAAGTTAACCCTTATGCACAAACCCTTATGAACAAATGGAGTTACTCTTATGAACAAATGGAGTTACTTGTATGAATATATGGTTACTCTTAGCAATAAAAGGGTGTTACTCTTATAAACAAATGTGGTTACTTTTATTACAAAAGGGAATACTAATCAGTTTACTTTTATGAACGAACGAGGTTACTCGTATGAAGAAAATGGGTTACTTTTGTAAACATTTGGGGTTACTTGATCAAATAGGGTCATATTATGATTAAGTAAGGTTAATATTGTGAACTAATGAGGTTACTTGTATGAAAAAATGAGGTTACTTTTGTGAACAATTGAGGTTACTAGTATGATTAAATAGGGCCGTCTTATTATTTAGTGAGGTTATGAAAAAATGGGGTTAGTTAAGTGAACAATTGGGGTTACTTGTATCATTAAATAGTTAAGTGAGGTTGCTTTTATGAACGAATGAGGTTACTCGTATGAAATAATGGGGTTACTCGTATGAATAAATGGGGGTTACTCATACAATTAAATAGCATCATCGTATGATTAAATGAGGTTACTTTTATGAACGAATGAGGTTACTCGTATCAATAAATGGGGATACTCTTATGAATGAATGGGGTTACTCATTTGGATAAATGAGGAAACTGATCAGTTTACTCTTATGAATGAATAATGTTACTCGTTTGAATAAATGTGGTTACTTTTGTGAACCTTTGAGGTTACTCGTATGATTAAATGAGGTTACTCGCACGATTTATTGAAGTTACTTGTATAAATAAGTGAAGTTACTAATATGAATAAATGAGGTTACTGGTATGAATAAATGAGGTTACTCATAGGATTAAACAAGGTTAGTGCAAAAACTAAAGGAGATTACTGCAAACATATAAATGGGGTTACCCATATAATATTTTAGGGTTACGTATAACAATAGAAGGGATTACTCTTATAAACACAATGGGGTTACTTATGTAAACATAATAGAGTTACTCATATGATTAAATGGGGTTACTGACATGAATGAATAAAGTTTATTTTATTATTAAATGTGGGTTACTTGTCCAATGGTGAGAAAAATACTTCATCTTCTTTGAGGAATTTTATCGAACACCTTTTATGCTGATTTTGAAATATTTTTCCATTACCACAAAGAACAATACAATCTAAAACATATGTATAAGATGTTGGTAATACAATCCAGCCTTGCTAGCCTGCTAGGTAACAATTGACCAGCTATTTTCAGCCTTCTCAACAAAACTAAGAATGACAGGGACACAATCTTCATCATCTCCTTCATCAAAATCATCATCGACATGATTCGCACTATATACTCTTCTAAGTTGAGATATTTGAAGGTTTTTCACATTGTATGTTATGCATGCCAAATTGCCGACATCTGCTACAAAATCCAAAGATCCCTCATCGAAGCACCGCAAATTGCCATTGTTGTCGTAGTTGGAGAGAGAAGAAGATGGAGGAAGAGGAAGTGAATGCAAGTTGCTGGTCCTAGCATTGTCGGTGGTTCCGCGACGCTTGGGATTGGATTGGGGAAAGAAGTCTGTTAGGGTTTATTCTTTTCCGCGTGGGCCTTATATATGGGCCGGCCACACCTATAAATATAGGTGTGGCTGGCCACATATAAGGATTTGTGCAAAAGTTATAGATAAAATAGTAAACATGACTCAATTTCCACAATTCTTATATCAAATTCCAACTTTTCTTTAGCTCCAATTTGCACTCAAAGATATTCATAACAATCCTTATCGATGTAGCTTCCTTCCAATTGCTCATAAATACTCAAGCTTATCCAATCATACGCCAATTATTTTCTCAATACCTGAAATTCATCAAAGAACACTGAAAACGTACAAAAGGAGTAATATTTCGCAACATAAGTAATTATATGCAATTATGAACTACAATGCACCTAAATGCTCCTAAAATGAAATCTAAACGCACCTAAAACTATATAAAAATATGATACATCAAGATGTTTAATTTGGCTTATGATGCTTGTAATATGTATGGTTCTTAATCATGGATTTATTATGTTTCTCTTGGTCAATTGCTATGATTCTCTAACTTCGGTTGATACTATGACTAATTATTTACGAGTATTAAATATAATGTATTTTCAATAAAATATAGACTTGGATAGTTGATGAAGTTAGGTTATTGTACCAACTTTGGACTTCCATTGCATGTATGAGTTATTTTTGGCAATCTGGTTGTTGCCCCTTCGTTTTTTCAGCGTTTCTTGGTGTATTTCGTACGTCCGATTTGGACAATGGTCCCAAACCTCAACAAGAAAGATGATTTTGAAACAAAGTCCTGAACTCTTGAATTCTTGATAATCCTTGGGTCAAAATGGGTTCTCCAGGTCTGGATACAAGCTTCACAACCATAGTCTTTTTCTCAATGAAATTTGTTATAAGCCTAATTGTTTGTCAGGTGAGACTTCAAAAATAGGAACATACATGTACGCTAATTGCTTTTTTCGTTTTGGTGCCTCGTGTAAATTTTATATCTTACAAAAACATTGACTTCTAATGACGTAAATATAAAGAAATGGGCTGTTAGCACCCAATAGAACCGAGTGCTTGACACTCGCTATGGAACCAAGTGCTTGATATTTCCTATGAATGCTATTGTGAATACGTCACACAACCTTCCCTTTCTAACTATATATGAAATTTTGAACCGGATGCTTGATGTTTTGCTATGGTACCTATGTGATTTGATCACTGCCTTTCCAAATAATGTTTTATATGAGAATAATTAATTAGTTGAAATATACAGGGAGGCAAGAAAACTGAAACTCTTGCCGAACTAATCCTTTTAAAGAATAAATTTAAATTTGATATAATGTTCATTCTTGAAACTATGACCAATCGGCAAAATAGCTCTAATATCCTAAAAGCCCTTCATTTTGATAACAAACTCATTATTAATTCCTCTAACCATTGTGGAGGAGTTTGGGTAGTATGGAACAATAATAATATCAACCTTATCCACCACCTTACTACTGAAAGATGTGCCCACTTGTATGTAAAATTCAAACCCCTCAACGTTGATTTAATTATATCTGGAATTTATGACCCGGCTCAAGAACAGGAAAAAGATTCACTTTGGCGTTACTTAGAGTCATATCTAAGACATACTCCCACCCCTTGGTTCACCATTGGGGATTTCAATGAACTTCTAAACTACACCGACAAATTAGGAGGACGTCTTCTTAAACCTTCACAACTTATACGTCTTCCTAATCTTTTGAACAATCTTAATGCCTAAGACATTCCTTGCTTGCAAAATGCATTTTCTTGGAAAAATATTCATTTACAACAATTTAATTTACGAACACCTTGATCGGGTAATAGCACACTCCTCTTTTGTCAACATTTTTCCGCATGGCCAATTAGATATGGAAGCTTTACAGTTTCGGATCACGCGCCTGTTATTTTTGACTATAATATAAATGATATACCTTAGAGGTGATCATTGGCCGAGCAGGGCCGGGTTCTGGCCGGGCCATCCTTAAAAAAATTGCCCATTGGTCGGGCTGGGCCAAAATTTTGTGCCCAAAGCCCGCTATTTCTGGCCAAAATCGGGCCGGACCGAAATTTAAAGTAAAAAGTCATTTTCGGCTTGACCCAAATCCCGTCCCAAAGTAAAAAAAAATCGAACCCGGGAAAAATTCGGGCCGGGCTAATTTGATCACCTCTAATATACCCCCTCAGTCCTTCCGTTTCCATAATTTATGGATTCTTGACCCAAGTTCTCATAACATAGATAATAAGATATAGAATCAGCCTATTAGAGGCTCTAGGTTCTATAGAGTCCAACAAAAGCTTAGTCGCAAATAAATTAGCCTAAAAAATTGGGCACAAACAACTATAGTCATATGAACAACCAACTACGTCAAAACGCTATAAAAAATTGGGATCTAGAGAATCGTCTATGGGCACAACCTTATAATCCTACCCTTTTCAGTCCTACCAATTGAGTGATTGAGCAACGCGAAAATTTATTTCCTTTTGTTCAAAAAAAATGGGGATTATCAAGCCGCACAGGGGGACCGGAATACCAGATTCTTTCACAACAAAATGCAAAAGAAAATAGCTAATTCCACCATTTATCGTCTTAAAAACAATTTCGACTCATGGGTCGATTTCCCTTCTAAGGGTGTGTTTGGTTGGGAGGAAAGTGTTTTCTAGGAAAACTATTTTCCTCACTTTCCTCTGTTTGGTTTGGACCAGATCAAGAAAGGGAAATATGGGTTGAACTTCATTTTCCAAGGGTGGAAAATTAATTTTCCTAGGGAGGCAAGGGAAGCCACACTTTCCTCACTCTATCAAACAATACCACAACACAAAAAAAAAATTAGGTGCAAAGGAAAGTTACTTTCCTTGCAACCAAACAAAGGAAAATCAATGTAGAGTTGAGTTTTCCTCTGTCTCACCTCATGATGCTACTTCTCTCCTATTGCCTTTCTCGAAGGAAGAAATCAAAGATGCCTTCCTTGACATGAACCTCCACAATCCCCAGGGTTAGACGAATTTGGAATCAGGATATCTAATCAATTTTCACAAATCAGCCATTATCCTATTGAAAAAATGAATTCTAGAAAAGCGTCGATAGCAAGCCACTTTAATATGACACCTAACGCGTGTCTAGGCCAATACTTGCGAGCTTTCTTAAGCTCTTATTATCCTAAGAAACAAGATTATGCACATATCCTTAACAAAACCCAGCAGCGCATCCAACTATGGGAAACTGGATTCCTCTCCAAAGCAGGGCGACACACTCTCATTCAAACTAATTTAGAAGCCCTTCCGGCTAATACTTGTTCGTCTAGCCTCCTTCTAGCCGACATATGCAAATTAATTGACACCCTCCATAGGCAATTCTTTAGGAGACAAAATAAAGACAAAAATTACATCCCTCTCATTGCTTGGAATAAAATTTGCCAACTAAAATCTCAAGAAGGTCTTGTCCTTCGCAAGACCCTATCCCTAAATAGAGCTTTCCTAGCCAAGATAGGATGTAACTTAATCTCCTCATACAAGGGACTATGGGCCAAGCAAATCAAGGAAAAATATCTCTCATAAAAAATCATTTTTTTAGTTACGATCCCAAAAATCAAGACTCTCCCATTTGAAAGAAAATCCTTGCTCAAAGAGAGATCCTATGAAAAGGGATCCGATGGAAGCTAGGGGATGGTAAGTCTATTTTATTTTGGCTAGATAATTGGGTCACAAATGAAAATTTGATAGACCTACTAAAGATAAATCACTCTGGGCTCAACCTTGACCTCAAAGTCTATACTTTTATTCGGCCCGACCATTCCTGGGATATCCCCAGTTTGCTGAACATCCTCCCCCCTCATATTATGTCAAAAATCAAAGGGATTCCACTCCTATCTAATGACAAGGAAGACTTATCCATTTGGGGCCCGACTTCTAGTAGACAATTCTTAGTAAAGTGTGCCACCTGACTAGCTCACAATATGACTCCAGCTCTTTCATAGCCTTACCACTGGATATAGAAACTTGATGTCCCACCAAAGATTCAAATATTCATGTGGCAGATCTATCACAATAGCTTGGGAGTAAGAGACACCCTCCACAAAAGGAAAATTAGTCCTAAAAATCTTTGTACCCTGTCGAATGATATATCACCCCGAATTTAGATAATCTTTTTCTCGCCTGCGCTAACGCAAGATTGTTATGGGACATTCTAGATACTATAAGCTGATTACAAGCTAATTTGACAATTGTACCTTTGTTAGAGCTCCTACAGACCTTTAAAAGTAAAAGCTTTACTCCAAAGTTTATTTTCCTTATTTGGAAAGAAAGAAACTCCATTGCTTTCAACAAAGAAAAATAGAACACCCATAGAGTCCTCCACATAGCTCGTTTTGCTCATCAAGAATGGCGCAACCGTATGACAATTGACCATTTTCATAGTTCTGGATCTCCCTTCAAGGGAGAAATCCCCATCCCCTTTCCCCCACCCATCCACAATTCTAGTTGCTTGGGAGCCACATCCCATCAACTCCTTCAAACTCAACTTCGATGGTTACGTCAAAGACTCTTCCTCGCCAGCTGCTATTATCATTCGTAACCGTTTGGGAGATCTCATTCAAGCCTGTGCTTTCGACCTTGGTTCGACCTCAGCATACATCGCCGAAGCTTCTTCTCTTCACCAAGTAAAGGTTTGCAATGTACTCAAGAAGGGGGAGGGTGATTACTTAGGAGAGAATTGGTGCAAAATTCAAATTCTTTCGATTTAAGGAGGAACCAGTGGGGCTGGTTCCTGACAGCGGAAACAACAGAATTAAAAAGCGATAAAGAACACACCAAATTTAACGAGGTTCAGCAAAGCAAGGGCCTACGTCCTCCTACACTAGTTTGCTTATTAATCATATAAGAATAGCAAGAAGACTCACACACACAGACCTATTTCCCCTACTATAGGAAAACAGCTCACCCCACACTTATGCAAGTGTGTTGTTTCGCACTTGAACTCACAAGAATTCACTAATTAACTCACAAACGCTACCCAATCTCTAACCCTCTGTTAGAGATTCAATACAATCATTTTTTTCTTAAATAAGCTTTCTTACAAAGCAAACAAAGAGTGATTTTAAGCTCTATGGAATGCGTACTCTATTTTAGGAAACTGCTCAGCTGTTCTCTCCATAAAAGCTCTAAAAATACTCAATGAAATCCGGGAGAGCATCAAGAATGATGTAGAATCCTTACTCAATATTTATAGACCAAAGTCCAACCTTTAAGTGTGCCCTAACTCAAGATACCTAGGATGGGATAACCTTAAGTTAAGCAAAGTATATCTTGAATAATATCTTACTTGAAGGAAAGATATTATTCAAGATATTCTCACTCTTTAAGGTAATAAAATACTGAATGAAGATTTCTAAAGGCTGGAAACATTTTTAATGGAAAGTATCTTTGAAAATATTTTTCCGAAACAACAGCACAATCACTCGACAAAGTAACCGGTATCCTGACCTGTTACCCTGTTTAGTAGAGTTGTGAATATATAGAACCAACTAGTTCCCATATTCAAAACCCTGTTTAACATTAAGAACAACACAAGCAATTCCTTTAAAAATATTATACACAAACATTATATGAAGACCTAAGATGAACCAATAAAAGAACCTATACTATCTTCATGTACTTCAATTCTTGAAGCTTCCCTTGAATCAACAAATCAACACTTGTCTTTTCCTCGAACATCTTAGAGAGGGCCATACCTAGCTTCAAGTCTTGGAATGGACCTGTTTGCCACACAAGTAACAACATAGGATAGCAAATAGTCCTTGACTGTTTCAGTATGCAGTCAAGATCAATTAGTTTCTCAACTGTTTTCTAACAGCTCATAAGCGCCTGTAAGGAAAACTGTTCCCTGTAGTTGTTTGTCATCATTCAAAACTTAGGAGACTCAACAAATTCCCCCTTTTTGATGATGAAAAACCCTTTGAAGTTCCATGCAACCAACGAGTTAGTATAAATAGATAACTCCAATCAAAGCTCATATAAACCATTTAGAGAGCTGACTTGACACAAGACTAAAGGAATGAAACAGTCAATTATGTCAACTATTTCTTAAAATAGAAAATAAGAATAAAGACTCTTGAAATTTAAACTAGGAAAAAAAAACTAAAACAAAGACATACTCAATCTAAACTCGACTTAGACGCTTCAATTTCAACCAA
Organism: Beta corolliflora; assembly: GCA_947648045.1. Classification (NCBI taxonomy): domain Eukaryota; kingdom Viridiplantae; phylum Streptophyta; class Magnoliopsida; order Caryophyllales; family Amaranthaceae; genus Beta; species Beta corolliflora. The sequence goes on from CANSZD010000001.1 coordinate 3,364,643, forward strand.
TTTTCCCCCTTTTGGCATCATTAAAAAGTACTCAAAAATAGAATAATTTCAAATAAGTTATTGTTGTTATCCACAAATAGTAGCATCAACTATCATTTAAGTAATCATGCTGCAAGAAATCAAGCTAGTCATGCACCTAACAATCCATAAACCATAGTATAAATATCCAAATACAAGCCAACAGAGTCAAAATTACATGAAAATTAATTTTGTAATAAGGAGGGAAAGCAGTCATGCATAAAAAAATATCAGATTGGGAAGGGGGGAAACAGCTGGGAGGTGCAATCGCTCCGCATAATTTTCATCATCCTCTTCATCTCCTTCTTCATCAGAAGCTTCATCACCCTTTTCTTCTTCTTTGTTGGAGGAGGATTGAGAGGAACCATCACTTCTTCTTCTTCCTCATTATCAGCTGGTTCCTCTTCCATAGGATCAGCAGGAAGATGAAGATCAGCAGGAAGACGAGTATCAGCAGAACCAGTATCAACCCCAGTTGCAAGAAGTTGAGGCTTTACCTCTCGTAGGGAGAGAACCAGCAACTGAGTCTCGAACAACTTCTTCTCAAGCTTGGTGACCTTAGACTTGTAGGATTTGGACATACCCTCAATCAACTTATACATCTTATCTAAAGTTTTCTCTTGGTTGTCCAACCGTTTAATCACAACATTTCTTCTTCTCTGATTTCTTCCTCTCAACTGGTACCACAAACTCCTTGAACCTCAGTTGATCTGAGGACACATCCAACCACTTTTAGCCTAAAATTTTCTTTGTAAAAACATGAACATGCATGTTTCTCCATTAAGAGGCATCTTATGTTTCTGAAGCATGAGGGTAATGATAGATCCATTGGCTTGGGCATGATGAGAGGAGGAAAAATAGTTCATAGTATGATTAATGATGAGAGCAAGGATATTGATCTCGATCTTTTTCATCATATGATAAATCAAGACCATTTCCATATTCGAGCTGTTCCCCAACTCTGAGCCTTGGGAATCAAAACTTTGTTACATATGGAGTGTAGAACCAGTATAATAGGCTCAAGGAGATTGGCAGATTGATAACTAGATTTCTTAGTGTAGGGAACATCAAACAAGAATTTTTAAGTTTCATCAGCTGTTACCCCAATAATAATGGGCCAACCATCCCCAACATATTTATCAAACCCATCCCTAGGCACATTAAGCAGAAAAGCCAAAAAAGACAAAGACATAGATACTTCACTTCCAAAAACAGATGAACTCAAAGACATAACTGGCAATCGTTTCAAATTCACATAAAACTCCCTAACACATCAACAAAGCATTCTTAACACCCTTAAACAAAGGCATCCAATAACCATGAAATTCTAACAATTGCCTAACTTCAGACATAGCAGGCATATCAAAGTAACCATCCTCAATAGTACAACCAACTTACACACTTCTTTCAACTAAAGAAGTAGAACCAGTGGAAAGAGGAGTTTATACAGATTTACCTTTAGATACGTGAGGAAGTCTAGTTGGTGCCCTTTTCTCTTGGTTCCCCTTGCAGACTTAGCAGACTGTTCCTCTGAGAACTCCTCTATTTCCCTTTTCATAGCAGATTTGGTAACCCTTCTTCCCTTTGCACGAGTAAAGTGGGAGAACCCTCTTTATGACCAGTAACAACCAGATCTTCATCCTCCTTTTGTTCCTTCTCAAAAGAAACCTCCATAGTATTATCGCCCGTGTGAAAACGTATCGGCTTATTCAGAATTTTGCAGCAGAAAACATAATAATAAACTTTATAAATAAAACTTAGTCAACTACAAGGCAACTCCAAAACCAACCAACAACCAAAGTCAAACTTAAAACCAAACCAACTACGAAAAGCATAAACTTAAAGTATTATAAATAGTCTAACAAACTCTCCAATCTCGAGAACCCAATGATGCATCATCTTCAAACCTGTAGATGGACAATGCACTATTGATCCCTAGAGACTGCTCACCAAAATGGGTCATCACAGGATCAATAAGGCATAGCCATGATCAACATACACAAACAAAAGCACGTAATCAGCAAAGCTGAGTACTACATATATACTAAATAAATAAACAATCCTAACATGATACTAATAAATAGTAAGCAGGAATAAATAATAACATACTAACTTGCAGATAACTTTTACTGAACTAAACTTTAACAACATTCTTATTACTTTAAATGGAATAGTCAATGGACCGAGTTGTCTAACTAAAACCAGCCTTCCCTTTGGAAGACGAAATACGGGCGCGACTCCATATTCCCATGACCTACGATATCGAGGAACCTTTTAAATAAAAATAGGACACGGTGATCAATCCAACCCCAGAAAAAGCCATGGCACTCCCACCATGTACTCCAACTCCTATTTGGCCAACACTTCAGACGTGCACCAGTCTAAAGCTATTGCTATCCAGTTTGACTTTACATGATTTACTAGTTATTACTTGTTATGACTCACAAGCAACACAAATAGCACAATCAACAAACAATCACAACTTTCTTTTTATCTTAGGATTAGATAAGTGATCACACAACTTAACAACCTAAGATTAATTCCAACTTTAATTCAATCTTTCTTATTTGTTGAACCTAGCCAACAGCCAAACTACCTTTCATAGGTATAAAATATCAACTTACCAAATAAGGCCTCGGTCCTTATGAAGCAGTGAAATATCAAAGGGGAACAAAGATCAATCATGATCCAAACTAATATATATATTAATCCCCCATGTGAATTAATAAAATAAAGTTCCCAACCAACATGCTTGCATCAATATTCCATACAAACATGATATAAACCTCATAATATAAATCTCATGCTTAACATGTTTACACATCGGTATCAAACATGCAAAATCCAACATAATAGAAATCATATATGAACTCAACATAGTTCCTATACATGATACTACATAATTCTCCTTCTTAAAATCATGATACTACATCAATCAACACATAGGTATGTACATACCTTGTGTAGACAAACTGAGAGGCCACTTTAACAGTCTTAAAAGTCGCCTAGAGAGAATTCTCCGCCTAAAATAACCAATATAAATTCACAATCAATCCTTTATGAATTTACAGCAATAATAAAATACTTTAAACCCTTCTCAAACATGTTTAAAAACCTTTCTCATAATAAAACTTGATTATTAAACATCCTAGCATAATACCTACTACACTAGTGGTTAAAATCCATCATAAAAGTCCATAATAATACTCCCTTAATATTTCCAGCTATATATCATAAGTTAAAACTCCGTTAAAATATATTCAAACATACTTAAAATCATAAAGATAATAAATTTCATAACTTATAATAAACTATTATGATTTTCTAACTTTTAAAACCCTAAAAATTCATGCTTTGATAATTAAAAATCTAATTTAAACCCAAATATGCAAATCTGAATTTTATTTCTCCAATACATAAATTATATAACTTAAATTCAATATTAAATCAGCAAACTATAACTTTTAAACATTAACAAATAAAAATAAAACTTAAAAATATAAACTTTGAATAAAACTTGAGGAGGAAGGAAAGTAATCAAACCAAAGCAAAGGAAACAAGGAAGGAGGATCGCGCGGCAGCCGAGGAGCACCAGCGGTGTAATACTCCGTATTTTTGGGAGTTATTCTTTTATAAATAAGTAATATAAAGAATAAAGTTGAAAGTATTTTAATATTATTTACAGAAAAAAAAATATAGTTTAGGTAAGCCTACAATTATAATTTAAATATACAACCTACTTTGTACCTAATTATATTATAGTTTGGTTTGGTTTTATTTTCGAAATAAATAAAATAAGAAATCGGATTTTGAGTTGGAAACAAATCCTTCTGAACCTAGGTTTACCATGCTGTAAATAAGAAAAAGGAAAAAGAAAATAAAACCCTATTCCTTTTACTAAGTCAGCCGTTTTCTTTTTACCCAAAGAATTTCTCTCTCCTCCCTCTCATCTCTTCTCCTCTTCCACGTGAAACCTCCCTGCTTTGCTTCTTGGAAACTCGCGTCGCGCCACCTTCGTCACTCTCAGTCACTCGTCGAATGTCCGCGCCTGTCGCCGGAGGTTGTCGCTGCTCGTCGGAGGTCGCTCTCAGTCACTCGTCGGAGGTTTGTGGGTCGAGCTTTGAGGGGTATACGAGTTGTGGTCGCGCGATTCACGAGTTGTGGTCGCGCGATTCACGAGTTGTGTGCGCGCTACTCGCTCGTCAGCCGCGGTTCTTCGCGGAGGAGGTCGTCGTCCAGTCGTGCGGGGCTCGCCGACGTACAGTCGCGTGGTGGTCGGCGTTGTTCGTGGTCGCCGGCGTCCTTCCGGTGGTCATTCTCACTCTCTTTTATTCTTTGAATTAAATTATAAAATCTGATTTTTAATTCTTATGTATCTTTGATTAAGTTTTGAATAGAATAAGTAAAAGAAATCAGATTTATAATTATGTTTTAGTTCTTATGATAATTTCATTTCTTAATTCTGATTTTTATAATATTTATATATTGTCGTTTAAGTTTTGTTATTATGAACAAGTATAATGTAAGTGAACAAAAAACAGATTTACATCTTATTACTAAGTCCTAAGTATGTTAGTTTCAATAGAGTTCATGAAAAGAAAGTTTAAACAACAAGAACGTTTAGTTTTAATATTCAAAACATCATATCTTACATAGTTGGATAAGCTGTTTTTTTATTTTAATAATATAAAGGACTTAGCACTGAAATATTTATATTATTCGATTAGGTCCCAATTTCATAAGCGGGACGTTTTCAGTAGTCAGCGAAGATTCTCCGTTACAAGGTACGTACGCGTACTAGTTCAGTTCGATACATTAGTATCATGTTTAGGTTATGATTGTTATATTGGAACCTAGAATCATGATAGGGAACTATTGTTGATTATGGTTGATGAGATTGTTTGGTAACATGAAATCAATTGGGAATCCGTATGTATTTCCTTGTTGTATGACTTGTGAATTGGAATGAATTGTTATTAGAATGCGAAATTCTATCGCACTATATATTTCTCTCTCCTCCCTCTAATCTCTTCTCCTCTTCCACGTGAAACCTCCCTGCTTTGCTTCTTGGAAACTCGTGTCGCGCCACCTTCGTCACTCTTAGTCACTCGTCGGAGGTCCGCGCCTGTCGTCGGAGGTTGTTACTGCTCGTCGGAGGTCGCTCTCAGTCACTCATCGGAGGTTTGTGGGTCGAGCTTTAAGGGGTATACGAGTTGTGGTCGCACGATTCACAATTTGTGTGCGTGCTGCTCGCTCGTCAGCCGCGGTTCTTTGCGAAAGAGGTCGTCGTCTAGTCATGCGGGGCTCGCCAACGTACAGCCGCGTGGTGGTCGGCGTTGTTCGTGGTCGCCGGCGTCCTTCCGGTGGTCATTCTCACTCTCTTTTCTTCTTTGAATTAAATTATAAAATCTGATTTTTGATTCTTATGTATCTTTGATTAAGTTTTGAATAGAATAAGTAAAAGAAATCAGATTTATAATTATGTTTTAGTTCTTATGATAATTTTATTTCTTAATTCTGATTTTTATAATATTTGTTATTATGAACAAGTATAATGTAAGTGAACAAAAATCAGATTTACATCTTATTACTAAGTCCTAAGTATGTTAGTTTCAATAGAGTTCATGAAAGAAAAGTTTAAACAACAAGAACGTTTACTTTTAATATTCAAAACATCATATCTTACATAGTTGGATAAGCTGTTTTTTTATTTTAATAATATCAAGGACTTAGCACTGAAATATTTCTATTATTCGATTAGGTCCCAATTTCATAAGCGGAACGTTTTAAGTAGTCAGCGAAGATTCTCCGTTACAAGGTACGTACGCGTACTAGTTCAGTTCGATACATTAGTATCATGTTTAGGTTATGATTGTTATATTGGAACCTAGAATCATGATAGGGAACTATTGTTGATTATGGTTGATGAGATTGTTTGGTAACATGAAATCAATTGGAAATTCGTATGTATTTCCTTGTTGTATGACTTGTGAATTGGAATGAATTGTTATTGGAATGCGTAATTCTATCGTATCACAAGCATGAAATGAGATGTTGGATTGGAATGCTATGATTATAATTGTAGCAAGGATTTATTAGAGGTTGCCTAAACAAAAGGATTTTATATGATGTTATAGAAATCATATGCTTAATGTTTTATGAATGAGTATCACTAAAAAGGATGGTTGGCAATTAACTTGTAGTCGGACTCCCTACAAGTAATGAACAATGGGGGGAGTGTGGGACTTGTTCTACACTCCTACGTAGGCCTACAGTGACGATAGTAGTGTCCTTATAAATTTTGATAACTCAAGTAGGTGGAAGGTTCCGTACGATCTTGGGGGTATGCATACTAAGGTGATGGATGTGGAACGGAACGAAACCGTGTTTACATTCCATCTAATAGACCAAGTTGTCTATTAAGGATTAAGTAGCCCGTATGATTCTAGAAACATGACGGTGCCCGTTTGATGCCAAATAAACTGTAAAAACGGAATTTAATGTTTTGTAGTATCATGTTTAGGAATGATTATTATTATGCTGATTATGCTTAGTGTATTATTTAACTGATTATGTACGTACTCAGTATAGCTGATTGTTTGTTATTTGTGTTTGTTTGTTGACCTGTGATGAACCGTTGATACTTTAATGGGGAGCAGATTAGGTATGCTGATGTTGCTGCATGAGTTCGGGCATACGGGGGATATTCTTTAGTCTATAAACTTTTAAATGTTTTGGTTGAACTTATAGAATTATTATAATCTATTTAGTTAATGGTTTGAATAAAAGGGGTCAATGGTGATTCCCGAGTTGTAGTTAAAGTTAACATTTTAATTTCAATAAGCCTTGCGTTTCACCGCGGTGGTAACACTCCCAAAGTCGATGCAACGTAGTTTAGACGTGTATGGATTTTGGGAGTGTTACAAGCGGCGGCGCGGGTGGTCGGCCGGCGAGGAGCAGCAGCCGGCGACGAGGTGGTGATCGACGGTGGCACCGAACCGAAGGCCAAGCAAACCGAAGGAAAAAGGAAGAAGGAAGAAAAGAAAAAGAGAGAGAAAAAGAAATAGGGAGTCCGAAAATTTGGGAGGAAAGGAGGAGAGAGAAAATAATTGTGTGGGGAATTTTGGGGTTTATATAGATTTCCCCTTGTGGGCTTAGGAAAAGGTAATTGGGCTTGAATTATAAATCCTTTTCCAAGCCTAAGAGTGTTTGGGTTCCTCAAACCCATTTAAGAGTCCTTTTCCAAATCCAAAAAGTATTTCAAACATTTCAAATACTTTTCAAAGCATGACTTTAATAAAATATTTGACTTGCATAAATCATTAAAATAATTCCTTTGACTTTCGAATAGTCAACCTTTGAAGAAATAAATCATTAAAATACTAAAATATATTTAAATATAAATAACTATGCATTAAAATATATTTTATAAAATTCATAAATTTACGGGGGATTACATTTACGTCGGACATAGAGCCTCATCCGACGTAAATTGATGTTTTTTTATTAAAAAAAGCATCAATTTGCGTCGGATGAGGCTTTATATCCAACGTAAATGTCCTTTTTTGGGTGAAAAACATGGTCTGGCTACGCTAAACATCTGACATTTGTGTCGCGTTACGCTAAACATCTGACGCAAATGGTTTATGATTTGCGTCGAATCACCATCCGACGCAGATCATATCCGAGAGATTTGCATCAAGACCTGTAGCGTCGGACTCGGAACCGACGCAAATGGGGTTCCCGGATCCGAGGCAAATCAACCTTTCTATACTAGTGCATTATCAAATCCAGTGAATCAACCCTTTAACTTGGACCAATCTAGCTCAGTCCAGAAATCAAACTCCTTGTGACTGGGTCAGTTGGGAGGCCCTTCTGTTCAGCACATTCTATCCCAGTGGATGAAAGCTTCTTTTCGAATGAAATCAGAAACCCTTCTCCAAGAATCTTTGGGCCATGATACAACAAATTTAAAAGATCTCATGAACAAATAAAAAGGGAAAGGGAAATCAGGGGCCGGACCGGACTATTCTAAGAGTAAGGTGAAAAGTTGTTGGGTGGGAAATTTTTGGGGTTGTTTGGCCAAAACAGAGGGAAAGAATAAGAGATCTTTTGAAATTCAAGGGAATATGCTGACAACAATGGAAGAAGAGAGTGATACTTGGATCCCAATAAAGAAAAGAAGTATGGCTTAAGTGAGGGAGACTCCTCGCTACAAAGCTCAGATGAAGCATGTGCTATGATAGTTGTGGTGGCTGGCTCTACACTACCCCCAATGGAGATATGAGAGCTTGTGCGTGGAATTGCAGGGATCTTAAATTTTTTGTGTCCCTGACTCTTCCCTACCTATCATGGCTTGTTATAGTTTAGCTTTGGATTTTTTTCTTTCCAACACAAAATATTCTACCGTAGAATTGAAGCATATTCTTTCTATATCTAGGGTTCTTAGATTAGGTAAGTTATGGTGCCCAAGACCTTTCTGGTGGTTTGATTTTGTGTTGAGAATGTAGTTTAGAAGCTCCAGTCCTTTTTGTTTCAAAAAACTATGTATTTTGTTTGGTAAAGGATGAATGTAATGAAGTTTTTTATGTTTCTTGTGTCTATGGTGCCCCAAACATAGAAGATATACAAAGTGTTTGGGACACCATTCGTGCTTTTATTTGGCCCCATCCAGGCATTCATTTGGTTGTGGGTGACTTTAACCAAGTGGCGTGTACCTCAGAAAAAGCTGGAGGGATGAATATTATCAATGGTGGAAGAAAATTCAATAACTGCAAGTAAGATTGCAACCTTGGGGATGTGCCCTTTCATGGAGTACAATTCACATGGACCAACAACAGCCAGGGTGATCATGCTATCTTTGAAAGATTGGACCGAGCATATGCCAATGACTCTTGGAGAACTACCTTCCCACATGCTATCATCACCAATTACCCTATCTTCACCTCTGATCATGGACCAATAATATTGGAATGTAAACCTAAAATGATAAAAAGAAGAAGGTCGTACAAAATTGAGGCTTGGTGCCTGGAATATATTGAAATTGTAACAATGATTAAAGAAAGTCTGGAAGGAAGAAACAAAGGGCTCGACACTTTTTGTGGCACAAAGGAAGCTGGAATGGGCTAAAAACAAGTGTAAATCCTGGTGTCTAAACTTCAAAAAGGAAACAAAGGTGCAATGGGATGATATAAAGCAAGATCTTCACACCTTCCAATAAATTGTTGAAAGCATGGAGGATAGAACTATCGAAAATATGGCTCGAAAAAAAATTGAAAGCAGGCACGAATATCAAACTAGAGTACTGGAAATAGGGGTGTAAATGAGACGAGACAACTCGCGAGCTACTCAAGATCGACTTGGTCAAAACTCGACTCGAACTCGAGCTCGACTCGATGACTAACGAGTCGAGCTGAGCTACTACTTACTCGACTCGAAAAGCTCGCGAGAAACTCGAAAAAAAATTATATGTAATACTTGTAATTTCAATAAATATTTCTCAAACTTTTTCAAAGAATTTAATCCATGAAATAAAATTTATACTAATATAGAAAATATTTTTCATGGTAGACTTTAATCACAGTTTGTCTTTAGGAAATGGTTAACACGTCGAGCTCAAGATTTAACGAGCCTTAGCCTTGGCTCGGCTCGAAAGCTCATGAACAAACTGAACAATTATTAAAAATGATATTTTATGTAAAATATCAAATTTCCCACATTGTTTTTGTAGTGTAAACAATAGTTATTTTTTTTCAATTTAAAATGTTACTACTATAGATATCCTTATTGTTTAATTTTAGTTGTCCCACATTGGTTGGGAAACAAAAGTTTAAGTTTGTGTTCTTTTATAAATGGAACAAAAACTATTTGTTGTATTTCTTCATTGGGTGGAAAATATTATTTTCTACCAAAGTTTGTTTCATAAAGTCCCACATTGGTTGGACAATGAAACACTAACTTTTTTTCCTCTATAAAAGGCTACTCCAAGTACCTAACTCAAGGTACATGGATTGACTCAAGTTTATGTTGAGCCTTATTGTTTAATTTTAGTTGTCGCACATTGGTTGGGAAACAAAAATTTAAGTTTGTGTTCTTTATAAATGGAATTGGGTGGAAACTATTGTTTTCCACCAAAGTTTGTTTCATAAAGTTCCACATTGGTTGCACAATGAAACACTAACTTTTTTTCCTCTATAAAGGGCTAATCCAAGTACCTACTCAAGGTACATGGATTGACTCAAGTTTGAGTTGAGTCTTGATTCGAGTTCGAGTTCGAGCTTTGGGTTCGAGCTTGATTCGAGTTCGAGCTCGAGTTTAGGATTTCAAGTTCGAGTCGAGTTTGATTTTTTCAAGCTCGTGAGTTTTCGAGTCGAGTCGAGCTTGAATTCGAGTTTTCGAGTTCGAGTCGAGCTTAGCCAAACTCGAGCTCGACTCGCATCATTTACACCCCTAACTGGAAACATAGAGCAAAATCTAATTGGAATGATCTAGGAGATCAACCAACTTCATTCTTTTACAAGAGCGACAAATAATCATGCAAGGAAAGAAATGAAATTCGAGCCATCAAATACAAGGAAGAAGATTGGATCTCGAGGACAGATGACATCAAGAAGGCTTTTATTGAGTACTACACGGATTTATTTGAAGGTACCCCGCAAAATGATTAATATCAAATGGAAAACATGATTTGGTTTGAACACATGCCCAAACTTAACCAGGACCAAATTAATCAACTTCAAAGACCATTCTCGAGGAATGAAGTAAAAGAAGCTTTGTTTAGTATTAAACCCCTCAAATCACCGGGGCCAGATGGAATCCCCCGGTTTTCTTGCAAAAACACTAGGACATATGTGAAGAAGATATTGGGAACGTTGCACTAAACTATTTAAGGGGTGGAGACATGCTAAAGCAGACAAACCATTTGTACATTGCATTAATTCCTAAGGTGGATAGGCCTGACCAAGTAAGTCAATTCCGGCCTATAAGCTTGTGTAATACTACCTATAAAGTTATCTCAAAATGCTTGGTTAGAATAATGCACCCACTCATGGATAGTCTTATACAACAATACCAGAGTGCCTTTGTTCTAGGAAGATCTATATGTGATAACTTCATCATTGCTCATGAAATGCTAAACTATGTCAAGAAAAGGAAAAAGGGAAGCAACTTTGCTCTTATCCTGAACTTGGACCTCAACAAAGCTTCTAATAGAGTGAGGTGGGATTTTGTTGAACACATCCTAAGGAAAATAGGGATGCCATACCTTTGGGTCCATCTTATCATGCAATGCATAACTAGGGTGTCATATTCAGTATTGGTAAATGGAGAGGCCTGTGGGAGAATCATATCAAAAGCTGATCTCAGACAGGGGGATCCATTGTCACCTTACCTATTCATCCTATGCATGGAGTCTTTATCAATACAACTCGTGCAAAAGCAACAAATTAGGGACATCAAGGGTCTGCAACCAGCAAGAGAAGCTCCATGGTTATCACACTTGTTCTTCGCTGATGATGCCCTTTTCTTCATAAAAGGTACAATTTGATAACTGTTGGAATCTCAAAGCTTCACTTGACAAATTTTGACAGCTTTCAGGAGAAATGATCAACGTACAGAAGTCTTATGCAGTTTAAAGCAAAATACTCCTCGAAAGTTTGTGAGAATTTTGAACAAAGGACTGAGAGTGGAGGCAAAAGAGAAATGAGGGAAGTACTTAGGATGCCTAATGGAGGTGGATGGAAGGACTCTAAACAATTTTAAGGACCTTCATAAAAAAGTTGAGTAAACCATCACCTCCAAGAAGTTCACTGCCTTAATCAAGCCGAAAAACTCATTCTGATAAATAGTATACTGGTGGCCTATGCCTCCCACATGATGGCCACTTACATGTTTCTGAAAAAATTATTGCAAAAGGTAACTTCTTCTATTCTAAGATTTTGGTGGACTTCTAGCAAAGATAGGAAGCTTATTTACTGGAGAAAAAAAGAAGTCCTAGAGAGGCACAAATATTATGGAGGCTTAGGGTTGAGAATTTTCTATTGCAAGCAAAGATAGGAAACTTAGAGACCCTAAACAAAGCTACGTCATTCAAACAAGCTTTGGCGTATCCAACAAAACAAGGAACTCGTAAGTAGGCTTTTCAATGCCTTATACTCCCAGAACTGGTTTAGGAAGGGTCCGGTGGGAACAATACTACAATGGTGCACTTGGGGTGGGAGGAGCTTAATCAAAAGTGTTGAACCCTAGTTTTGATGATGACAAAGGAACAAAGATGCAAACTAAGTATTGGACTAACAAGTTGTTTAAGTGAATGAATTTCAAGGTATCGATGAAAGGAACAAAAAGAATACTAAGTCAAAGAAGAAATCAAGTTTGGATTTTAAAGACTAAGTGAAGATGTTCAAAGATTTAGTACTGGAGCAGCATTGGAGCAAGAAGACTAAAGAGATGCTTTTTCTTTCTAGTTCCAATGTAATGGAACGAGTAAGAATGGTAAGGAACTGTGGCAATTTAGAATGAGAATGAGCGTTTGTTTCTTTGTAAGGAACAGACGAACTGGCGCTTAACTAATAAGTTAAAGGAACTAACTATTAAAAGGAACTAGACTTAGGATGAAGCAGTACAACGGTTAAATATGTCGTTTGAGTATTTTATGCCTAGATTCTAGGTAACCATTTTATTTAAGGTAAAATCTGATTTTAAGGAAAATCTTTTTAAGGAAAAGATTTTAATTTTATAAAGATAATAAATATCCTTTTCGGTTTTTGTGGAAAATATTTTAAAGATAATATTTTTGGTAAAAGGATTTTATTTTGGTTTTATTAATTAAAATACTTTTTAATTAAATCAGATTTTCGAATTAATGCTTTAAGTGGTTGCTAAAATTAAGGGAGTAGTAACATGTTTATCTCCCACGTTTAACAGTGATCATGGAGATCATGGGTTAAAAAGAGGAATGTGTTCCTCCTAGTAAGGAACATCATGGGATAATGGTTTTACCACTAACACATGTTTTAATCCCACGTTCTAAGATTTACCACTACAAATACTAGTGTCTAATGAAGTTCCAATTTGTGTCTGACCAAGTGAATTAGTGAGTTTAACTAAGTAAAGTGTCAGTGCCTTCATTCTCTCATAAAAGCCATTTGTTCTTTGCCTTCTTACTCTAATTCCACTAAGTTTATTTGATCAATTGTATTTTGGTTTTTGGGGTATGGGGACTTTGAGTGAAGTTCTATAAGAGAGAAATCTTTGAGTAAAGCGAGTTAAAGTGAGAAAACTTCAAGTGAAGTTGAGAGGAACAACTGTTAAGGGAACAGTTGTTCAAGAACTTGAGTTTAGGAACTCAAGGTGTGGCCCGTGAGTAGAATTAGGTTGTAACAAAGTTGTTTGGCCTAATTAGTGAAAGAGTTGAGTTTAAAATCCTTAGTGGTCGAGGTTGTTTCTTCTTGTTGGGCCCAAGAAGTTTTTTCTCGTAAAAATTTCTTGTGTTCCTTTAGCTTGTTTCTTTGTTTAAGTTTAAAATTTCACAAAAAGTTACGTTTATTTCTACACATACAATTCACCCCCCTCTTGTATTGTTCCTAGTGAAATAACAATTGGTATCAAAGCTAGAACTCACGAAAGATAGGAAATCCTTTTGAGAAAAAGATCCAAGGAACAATGAATACCACCGAGAAACTTGAGGAAGGTTACTCTACGCAAAGGCCTCCTATGTTCAATGGGAATTTCTATTCAACTGGATGAACAAAATGGAGATATTCATCAAGGCCGAAAACTACCAGGTATGGAGAGTCAATGAAGTTGGTGATTTTGAGGTCACAACTACTAATGACAAGAATGAGGTAATTCCTAAACCCTTCTCTGAATATGACAAAGCTGATTTCGAAAAAATGGAAGTTAATGCTATGGCTGTTAAACTATTACATTGTGGACTTGGACCCCATGAACACAATAGGATCATGGGATGCAAATCCGCAAAGCAAATATGGGATTTACTAGAAGTAACCCATGAAGGAACTAATGAAGTCAAGAGATCTAAATTGATTTACTAATGAATCAATATGAAATGTTCTCCATGAAGGCTAAGGAAAGCATACAAAAGATGTTTACTCGTTTTACTAACATTATTAATGAGTTAGCTTCTCTTGGTAAGTTTATTTCATCAGAGGAACAGGTTCGAAAAGTTCTTAGGAGTCTTCCTAAGGATAGATGGATGACTAAGGTCACTGCTTTACAAGAAACAAAAGACTTCACTAAGTTCAACTTGGAACAGCTTGCTGGATCACTTATGACTCATGAGCTCCACCTTGCTACTGAGTATGGTGAAAGCTCTAAGTCAAAGTCCATTGCCCTCAAAGCAGATGATGAAGATGACTCTGACTCATAAGAAGAGGAAGCAGCACTCATGGTCCGAAAATTTCGAAAGATGTATAGGAACATGAAGAATGGGAACTTCAAAGGTAAAACTAAAAAGTTTTCTAACAAAGCTGCTTGTCATAAATGTGGTAGTACAGATCACTTCATCAAGGAATGTCCACTTTAGGAAAATGACAAGACCAAAGAAAGGAACAAGGAACGCTTCGCTGAAAGGAACAAGGAATCAAAAGCACCTTTCTCGAAAGCGAACGTTCGAAAGGCTATGATAGCAGCTTGGGGAGATTCAGAGACCGAAGAGGAAGAGGAACAACAAACTGAAGAAACTGCAAATCTTTGCCTCATGGCAAACACTGACGAAAAAAAAGATGAAGAAAATGTTGAGGTAAGTCAACATGTACTTAAATCAGACTTAGATGGAAAAACTAGGCCTGAAATTTATGATATTCTTTATGATGCAATTCTTGAATGTAGAGATGAACGTGAAAAACGTGAGCAAACTGAACAAGCTGTTAAAGTTTGTAAAGAACATATAGAATGGCTTAAGAAAATGAGAACGGATGTTGAAACTAGGTTCTTTGATTTATTTGATAAGAATTTAAAAATCAAGGAATTATATGAGTGTGAAGAATGAAAATTATCTAATCAATTTAGAAATTTCACACTTAAAGGAATTTGTCCCTATTCTAAGTTCCTTTGATATTAGATCAACTCCTTTGAAAGGCTACAGATCTGAGATCGAAAATTTAAATAAAGAGAAAATTGTTTTAAAGAAACAGATTTGTAATCTCAAGAAGGAACTGGTTGTTGCATGGAACAGAGGCAAAGTTATGGCTGTTCCTAAGTGGATTGAGAGACCACAGACTAAAGGAAAAGAAGGTCTTGGTTTTGAAAACTACAAGAAGAGGAATAAGCCTAAGAAATATATTGACCTACCTAGTGACAAAATTTGCATGTATTGTGGAAAGGTAGGTCATTACATAAATCAATGTCAACTACGATCTGGGATGATTGGCAAAAATGTAAAGTTGAGCAACATGAAATGGGTTGCTAAATCAAATGCTAGTCAACAACAGGAACCCACGAAACAAGGGGTTCCTACAACTAACAACTAGTTGATTTTTGTAGGTTGGAGTGAGGGGGAACAACACTTGGTATCTTGACAGTGGTTGTTCTAAGCATATGACAGGAGACAAATCTAAGTTTCTTTCACTCTCAACCTATGAAGATGGAAGTGTGACTTTTGGTGATAATAAGAAAGGTAACATAGTTGCCATGGGTAAGGTTAGTAAGTCACCATCACATTCCATTGATAATGTGTTTCTAGTTGAAGGTTTAAAGCACAATCTTTTAAGTATTTCCCAATTTTGTAACAAGGGAAATATTGTTAAATTTAATAGTGAAAAATGCTTGATCGTTAAGATTAACACTAAGAATGTCATCCTGGAAGGAACAAGGAAAGGGAACACATATATTGTGGATCTTGATCGTGTTCCTAAAAACAACTTGACATGCCTTAGTGTTATTGAAGATGATCCACTCTTATGGCATAAGCGTCTAGAACATGCTAGCTTTTCATTACTTGACAAACCTCGATCAAAAGATCTTGTTTTGGGATTACCATCTATAAAATTTCATATTGATCAAGTTTGTGATGCATGTGCCAAAGGAAAGCATATTAGATCCTCTTTCAAATCTAAAACTGTTGTGAGCACCACAAAACCTTTAGAATTAATTCATATGGATTTGTGTGGCCCTATGAGAATTCAAAGTAGAAGTGGAAAGAGGTATGTGTTAGTTATTGTTGATGACTACTCTAGGTACACTTGGGTTATTTTTCTCTCTAGTAAGGATGAGACTTATGATGAGTTCCTTGTCTTTGCTAAAAGAGTTCAAAATTTGAGTGGTCATAAATTAATGCATATTAGATCCGATCATGGTAAAGAATTTGAAAATTATAAATTTGATGACTTAAGCAGAGACTATGGCCTTGATCATAATTTTTCTGCCCCTAGGACACCACAACAAAATGGGGTTGTAGAAAGAAAAAATAGAACTTTGGAGGAAATGGCTAGGACTATGTTAATTGCTAGTGAACTTCCAAGGAACTTTTGGGCTGAGGCTGTTAATACTGCTTGTCACATAATAAATCGTGCCATGATGAGACCTATCATTAACAAAACTCCTTATGAGCTTTATATTGGAAAGAAACCCAATATTACTCATTTCAGAACATTTGGTTGCAAATGTTTTGTTCATAATAATGGGAAAGATAATCTTGGAAAATTTGATGCTAGGAGTGATGAAGCAATATTCTTAGGATATTCATCACATAGTAAGGCTTATAGAATTTACAATAAAAGAACTATGTGTGTTGAAGAAAGTGTTCATATAATCTTTGATGAATCTGACAATTTTAATCCAAGCAAACAGGTTGATGACTTTGAGATAGGCTTGATTCGACAAAATGAGAAAGATGAAGATTCAATTGAGCAAGAAGAAATAAAAGAGGAAAGGAACGAAGTAGATGAAAATATTCATAACAATGATGTTCCTGTTCCTCAAGATGATGGAGCTGTTCTTGTTCCTGCTAAGAACGAAAATGTTGAAGGAACTGATTCAACAATTGCTGAAAGAGGAACAAATGAACAAGGCTCCCCATCCTCTCATGAAACTCAAGAGGAACAACCTGTTCCTATAAGGGAGTTTCAACCAAAACCTTAGAGACATCAAAAATCACATCTAGTGGAACTCATAATAAGTGACATATCCAAAGGTACGCAAACTAGATCTCAGTTAAGGAATTTTTGTGCATTTCATGCGCTCTTATCAATAATAGAACCAAGAAATCATGAAGAAGCCTTAACTGATTCTGATTGGATCACTGCTATGCAAGCTGAATTAAATGAGTTCGAAAGAAACAAGGTATGACATCTAGTTCCCTCTTCTAAACAACAAAAAGTAATTGGCTTAAATTGGGTGTTTAGAAACAAACTAGATGAGTATGGAACAATTGTAAGGAACAAAGCTAGACTTGTAGTAAAAGGTTATAATCAACAAGAAGGAATTGACTATGAAGAAACCTTTGCTCCTGTTACTAGACTTGAAGCCATTAGAATACTAATAGCATTTGCTGCTTATATGGGATTTAAACTGTATCAAATGGATGTCAAGTGTGCGTTTCTTAATGGCTATTTAAATGAAGATGTATATGTTGAACAACCCCCTGGATTTGAAAACAATGATCTCCCAAACCATGTCTACAAGCTTGACAAGGCTCTTTATGGGTTAAAGCAAGCGCCTAGGTCATGGTATGAGAGATTATCTAAGTTCCTTTTAGAAAACAACTTTAAAAGAGGAAAGGTAGATAAAACTTTATTTCTAAAATCAAAAGGAACTGATATACTTCTTGTTCAAATATATGTTGAAGACATTATTTTCGGAGCAACTAATGAATCATTATGCAAAGAATTCTCAAACCTTATGAGTAATGAATTTGAGATGAGCATGATGGGTGAGTTAAATTTCTTTCTTGGGTTACAAATTAAGCAAACAGACAAAGGAATAATTATTCACCAACAAAAATACATAAAGGAACTGTTAAAGAAATATGGCCTCGAAAATTCAAAGATAAATCACACTCCTATGGGAACTTCAATTAGATTAGATGAAGATTCCATAGGAACAAGTGTTGATCAAACAAAATATAGAGGCATGATTGGTTCTCTTTTGTATCTAATTGCTAGTCGTCCAGACATAGCTTTTAGTGTTGGTTTGTGTGCTAGATTTCAAGCAAATCCCAAGGAGTCTCATCTAACTGCTGTGAAGAGAATTCTTAGATATCTTAAATGAACAAATGATCTTGGACTTTTATATCCAAGAAGTGATACATTCGAGTTAAGAGGATATGATGATGCTGACTATGCTGGAGATCTTGTAAATAGGAAAAGCACCTCAGGTATGGTTCAATTTCTTAGTCATAGTTTAGTTTCTTGGAGCACCAAGAAACAAAACACGGTTGCTTTATCCACTACTGAAGCAGAATATGTGGCTGTTGCTGCATGTTGCTCTCAAATGCTTTGGATAAAACAACAACTTTGTGACTATGGAATAATCTTTAATTGTGTTCCTATTTATTGTGATAATACTAGTGCCATTAGTATTTCAAAAGATCCAGTGCATCATTCAAGAGTTAAGCATATACATATCAGACATCACTTTCTAAAAGAAAATGTGGAAAAGGTTTGATAATACTTGAGTTTTGTCAAACTGAAAATCAGATTGCTGATATACTAACCAAGCCTCTACAAAGAGATAGATATGAAAAATTAAGGCTTGAGTTAGGATTAATAACACTTAAGTAATTGCTCCTATTCCAATCCCCCATGTCTGAATTGATTTGTCTTACTCTATGTGATATTAAGTGACTGTGATTAACTGCCTAAGACCATTGCGAATTAAGATGTTGAAAACATAAACATGGATTCAAAGGAATAAAGCTACTCACAAATGTCTCATAATACTCCCCTTATTGTTCCTAAGTTATAGAAACATGCATGATATGAAGAATGTTGATATTTAGCATAAGTTGATGTTCCTATAGCACAAGTTCCTTAGAGTTTATTTTCTTTCCATAAATTAAAAAGTCCATAAAAATCAAAAAATTCGAAAAATCCCAAAAATAAAGGAATTAGATTTTAGCAAGTCTTGATTTCCTTTTTATCTTTTCTTTTTCTTTTATCTTTTATTTTTGTTTTTATCTTTTTAATTTTTTCCGCGTGTAACTCTTCATTTACTGTTACATGCATCTTCTTTCTTTTTCCTTCTTCCCTTCCAAAACCGTGTTCCTTAAACGCTTCAACTTCACCATTGTTCATCTTCTTTACACCTCTTCGCACCACATAAAACCACAATTTCTTTTCACCAAATGGCAAAAACCTCTCTCAATTCACCTTTTCTAAAAGCAAAAACTCTCAAAACCTCTCAAATGGAAAACCCCTCTTCTCCATCCAAAACCCTAGAAGTCGAAAATATTCAAGAAACAACAATGGCGGTAGAAGAGCAATAATTAGAGTCACCAAGGAGAAGTGTGAGAAGAAGAAAACTAATTGGGGAAGATGATGAGGAAGAAACCCCGGAACAAGTTGAGGGGGAAGAAGAAGCTACACATGTTCCTTCCAAAGGAACTGCTACTTCTTCCTCCAAGAAAAGAGTGGAGCGAAGTGATTCAAGGTATGTTTTAGGATTCTGTGTTGATTTTGAGTGGGCCAAGAAAGTAAGATTCAATGAATTAAACGATTTACTAAAGGAACAAGGTATGAAATACCTATTTGAAAACGCATATAATAATGCCTTAGTTCCTCTAGCTATAGATGAGTTTTGTGCAAACTTCATCAACACTGATGGAGTATGTACTACTGAAGTTAGGGGGAAGAAAATTAAAATTTCCCAAGAAACTTTAGGAATGATATGGGAAGTTCCTTGCAAAGGAACTGATCTATATTTCAAGAGGAAAGGAATTGTCACCTTTCCCAATTTCTCCCAAGACGATATTGTTGAATCCTTTGGGGGAACAGCTGGCCAAACCAAAATTAACCACAATCTTCTCTCCCCTGTTCACAAAATGTTGTTTAATCTTGTTTGGAGAGCACTCATTCCTCGAACTGAAAAGAGGAATGAGGTTGGTCTCTTGGATATGTGTTATATGTTTTGTCTTGACCACCACATTCAAATTAACTTCCCTTCTCTCTTTATCCAACATCTAACTCATTGCATTGAGAATCACTGTGTTGTTGGCTATGGTGCTTTAATCACCTCTCTTCTTTCTCACTTTAAAGTAAAGACTACTGGTTGGCCTACCTTGGGTATCAAACAAGGTAATATTCTAAATGAAAAGACTTTGTATGGCTTGGACCTCTCTATCCAAGATGGAGTATTGACTCAGGGGATAATAGCAACTAGTTCCTCTCATAAAAGAAAACTGCCTAAGACAGTGGAAGAGGAACCAGTGGAAGTAATATTGAAGGAACAAGTTTCTGCCCCTACAGAACCAAAGGAATAGAAACCCAAGAGGCGCAAAACTGTTGCCAAAAAGCCTTCCCCTCCTGTTCCTAAAAGAGTGAGACAAATTTTTAGGTTGAGAACTTCTAAGTCTGCTCCTGTTCCTTCAAATAAGGACTCTCCTTTAGTCCTATCTGATGCAGAGGAACATGATCACAACTCACCTAAGGAACCAACTCCTCCATCCTCACCAAAAATACCAGTTACCCTCACTGAAATTCCCTCCATCTCTCCCTCATCCTTCTCTGTTCCTTCCAGTTTTGAACAGTTGAAGGTTGAGATGAAAGAACCAAATCCTTTCTCCTCTACATCCACTGACCTTCCACCACAACCACCTTTTCTTCCTTCCATTTACACCACCACCTTACCTTCTGTTTCTCTCAAAGGAACAGCAGGTCCATCACAAGAAAACACCCCAGTTCCTCCACCTAAACCATCCACTGCCTCTGGTTCTAAGGGAAAGGAACAAGTTCCTTTGGATGAATTTGGTTGGTTCAATGAAGTGTGTCTCCCTGCTCAACATATGATTAAGTTTTACAATCACCTTCACTGGACTTTAGATGCTAAAACAGATAAGATGATGGGTTTAATGAAAGTCCTTAGTGATACTGTGATTGAACAACAAAAGAACATGGAGATGATGGCCCAAGCCATTAACACTTTGAAGCAGCAACTTGATGGACACCATGGAGAGGTGATGAAGAAGTTGGAAGAAGTGGTGAGGAAGAAGTCGTAGAGGAACACAATTCCCCTTCCCTTCCTAATGTGTAGTTCTTTTTTCTCTTAAAGGAACAGAAACTCTTAGCTTTTGTTTCTTTTCTTTTTCTCCTTTTTCTCTTTTGTACTTTAATGGACCAAGTGCTATAAATATAAATGACTTTTGTAATATTTGTCTTCGTTTGTGATTTGAGTGCCTAATTTCTTACTTGGAATAGCTAGTATTATGTGATTGATGTTTGAGCAAGTCTACCCTTTGAAATTCCTAACTTAACCATTTTTTTTTTTGCTTGTTAATGGTCTAAAGGTCTTGTGAAATCAATCTTCCCAGAATCACCAAGAGTTTGATCTTTTTGACGATGACAAAGGGGTAAAAGATAACAGGAACAAACTAAGTTGACTACGTTGAAATATAATATTGTAAAAATGAAAAAATTGAAAAACTGAAAAAATGAAAAATTCAAATCCTTAATCTGCCTTAATTAAATTATATAAATTATTATTCTATCTTTTTCATTCTCTTATGTTATTTGTTGTTTTCCTTAGTTTGTAACTTTGTTGTCATCATCAAAAAGGGGGAAATTGTTGAACCCTAGTTTTGATGATGACAAAGGAACAAAGATGCAAACTAAGTATTGGACTAACAAGTTGTTTAAGTGAATGAATTTCAAGGTATCAATGAAAGGAACAAAGATAATACTAAGTCAAAGAAGAAATCAAGTTTGGATTTTGAAGACTAAGTGAAGATGTTCAAAGATTTGGTGCTGGAGCAGCATTGGAGCAAGAAGACTAAAGAGAGGCTTTTTGTTTCTAGTTCCAATGTAAAGGAACGAGTAAGAATGGTAAGGAACTGTGGCAATTTAGAATGAGAATGAGCGTTTGTTTCTTTGTAAGGAACAGACGAACTGGCGCTTAACTAATAAGTTTAAGGAATTAACTATTAAAAAGAACTAGACTTAGGATGAAGCAGTACAACGGTTAAATATGTCGTTTGAGTATTTTATGCCTAGATTCTAGGTAACCGTTTTATTTAAGGTAAAATCTAATTTTAAGGAAAATCTTTTTAAGGAAAATATTTTATTTTTATAAAGATAATAAATATACTTTTCGGTTTTTATGGAAAATATTTTAAAGATAATATTTTTGGTAAAAGGATTTTATTTTGGTTTTATTAATTAAAATGCTTTTTAATTAAATCAGATTTTCGAATTAATGCTTTAAGTGGTTGCTAAAATTAAGGGAGCACTAACATGTTTATCTCCCACGTTTAACAGTGATCATGGAGATCATGGGTTAAAAAGAGGAACGTGTTCCTCCTAGTAAGGAACATCAAGGGATAATGGTTTTACCACTAACGCATGTTTTAATCCCACGTTCTAAGATTACCACTATAAATACTAGTGTCTAATGAAGTTCCAATTTGTGTCTAACCAAGTGAATTAGTGAGTTTAACTAAGTAAAGTGTCAGTGCCTTCATTCTCTCATAAAAGCCATTTGTTCTTTGCCTTCTTACTCTAGTTCCACTAAGTTTATTTGATCAATTATATTTTGGTTTTTGGGGTAAGGGGACTTTGAGTGAAGTTCTGTAAGAGAGAAAGCTTTGAGTGAAGTGAGTTAAAGTGAGAAAACTTTGAGTGAAGTTAAGAGGAACAGCTGTTAAGGGAACAGTTGTTAAGGAACTTGAGTTTAGGAACTCAAGGTGTGGCCCGTGAGTAGAATTAGGTTGTAACAAAGTTGTTTGACCTAATTAGTGAAAGAGTTGAGTTTAAAATCCCTAGTGGTCGAGGTTGTTTCTTCTTGTTGGGCCCAAGAAGTTTTTCCTCGTAAAAATCCCTTGTGTTCCTTTAGCTTGTTTCTTTGTTTAAGTTTAAATTTCCGCAAAAAGTTACGTTTATTTCTACACATACAATTCACCCCCTCTCTTGTATTGTTCCTAGTGAAATAACAAAAAGTGTGCAGAGTTTGGCTAATGGTGTGGGAACAAAGATAGTGAGTGGAAATAGTACATCAATTCTAAACGACGTGTGGTGTGGTAGATTCCTAGTGTTATTTAAGCAAGGAAGGGAAACATACACCACACCCAAGCCAATCTGGGTGACTGATTTGATCACGGAGGAGAAAAGATAGGATAAAAGGTAGGTTGAGTATTGGTTTGATAGAGAAGTGGCCTATCAAATCCAGTAAATACATATACCGACCAAAGAGGGAGCAGACCAACTCACATGGAAATACTCTACCGATGGAAAATTTAAAGTTATGTTGGCGTATTGGTTTCTAAAACAAGTAACAAAAAACAATAAATGATATTTCTTTCTTCGAAGCTAGAAGAAATTTTGGAATCAAAACATTTGGGTTGAAATGAAAATTTTTTCATTTGCAAGCTATTTCATGGTGCCCTAGCTACCAGAGTACACCTTAGGAGAAGGAACATCCTAAGTGGGAGTCTTTGCCCATTATGTGGGAAGAACGAAGAATTTGTTACTCACCTATTCAAAGATTGCGAAATTCCAATGAGGGTTTGGAAATGCTCGAATCTAGGAATTATCTCAAGCGTTTCAATGCGATGCTCTGTGGCAACTTGGTCAAGAAACTGGCTTTGGTATTTTATGAACAAAGAGGGCAAGGAAGATATGGGGCTATTTGACTTCATGGCAACCTTATGGATTATATGGATCATGAGTAACAAGGTCGCCCTTAATATAAATGTTGAAGTGAAACCGCATGTAATGATGGTATGGATAAAACAATGGAGAAATAAATAGCTAGACACCATGAAGAGAAAGATGGATGATATGCCTCGTTATACCAAGAAGCACAAACATGAGTACCATAAATCAAAGCATGTCAGTTGAATGGAGGAAGAATTGGGAAGCAGATGGAGTATAAATCCTTATAATTTATGGAGCCTGGAAAGACATATAGTAGCAGCATATGGATGGGTGCTGCTACAAAATGATACTGATATTGCTCAAGGCATCAAAGGCATAATTGCTTCCTCAGCACTTCAAGCATACATCACTTCAAGCAGAGGCTTATGTTCTCCTTCATGGTGTAAGGGAGGTACTTAGTTTACAAATCGAGCATGTGGAGATATGGACATACTCAAGGAATCTGATAAAAGGAGTGCAATACCAACAAAAGGCCCATATCTCCATTCAGGTCATCCTAGAAGATGTTGTAACACCCCAACAATCCTCTATTTTCCAAAATACCTTTTTAATATAAAACTTAGAGAATTATCAAAGTATTATCGCCTGTGTGATAACGTATCGGCTTATTCAGAATTTTACAGTAGAAAACAATAAATAACTTTGAAAACAATAACTTAGTCAACCATAAGTCAACTCCAAAACCAAGCTAAGTCAAACTCAAACCATAATTAAAAGTAACCTAAAGTATTAAGCTAACACAAGCTCTCCACGTATCCCGAACCCATGATGCATCAACTTCAAACCTGAAATGGACGATGCACTATTGATCCCGAGAGACTTCTCACCAAATGGGTCATCACAGGATCAATAAAGCACAACCATGATCGACATACACACAAAAGCACGTAATTAGCAAAGCTGAGTACTACATAATAATAAATAAATCCTAACATGATACTAATAAATATTAAAGCAAAGATAAATAATATTATAATAACATGACAAACTAACTTTACTGAACTTAATTCAACAATCAATAAGTTAATTAAATTTAGATTGAATATGAAATGGAAAGAGTTGACCAAACCAAACCAGTCTTCAATTTAGAAGACGAAGTACGGGCGCGACTCCGTACTCCCATGACCAACGATATCGAGGTACTAATTAAATAAAATAGGACATGGTGATCAATCCGGTCCCAAGAAAAGCCATGGGCTACCACCATGTACTCCAACTCATACTAGTCCAACACTTCAGACGTGCACAAGTCTAAAGCTTATTGCTATTCACTTTCCACTTTAATTGATTATTAAATTATTTACTTGTTATGACTCACAATGTAAGACAAACAATATAATCATCAAGGATACATGATACTTCCATTTTTATCTTAGGATTAGGTAAGGTGATCAACAACTTAACAATCCAAGAATAAATCCATTATTAGTTCCATAACCATTATTTATTTGTTGATCTAAGTCAACAATCAACCAACCTTTCATAGGTGAATAACCAACTTACCAAATAAGGCCCTCGGTCCTCATAAAGTAATTAAAATAATCTCAAGGGAACAACAGGATCCAATTCATGATCCAATAACAACATAATTATTAATCCCTCATGTGAATTAATAAAATAAAGTTTCCAATCTCATATGCTTGCATCAATCATCCATACAAACATAGTATAACCACCATAAGCAACATGATTCACACAACGGCATAAAACATGCAATTCCACTTGAATATAAATCACATATGAATCATAAATAGTTCCCTATACATAATACTACATCAATCCTAATCTTAGGACATGATACTAGTCTACCAACACATAGGTATGTACGTACCTTGTGTAGATAATATGCGAGGCCACTTTAACAACCTTAGAAGTCGCCTAAAGAGAATTCTCCGTCTACCAATTATCAATACAACCACTAATCAATACCCAAATAAAACTCCAGCAACTTTAAAATATCTTAAACCCTCTTTAAAAGTGTTTAAAATCCTTTTTAATCATTAAAACTTCAATTATTAATGTCTCCTAGTATAGTACTACCATACTAGTCATTTAAAACTCTCAAAAACCCATACTTTGACAATTAAAACTCCATCATAAGCATACTAATAAAATTCCAGCAACTTATAATGTGTTTAAACCCCTTTAAAACATGCTTAAACATAATCATACACATAAGAGTGTTCAATTTTCATAAACTATAATATAGTACTATAATTTCTAACTCATAAAACCCTAAAAATCCATGCTTTGATACTTAAAATTATAGTTTGAACATAATTAATAAATCTGAAATTTAATTACTTTATTATACAAATTACATAATTTGAAATTTATATTTAAATCATCAAACTATAAACTTTAATCATCAAATCATTAAATCAATCCTTAAAAAAAACATAAACTTAACATTAAATAAAATAGAGGAGGAAGAGAAATAAACCAAAGAGAGGAAGGAGGGGATCGGAAGCACGGTCGAGAGAGAGAGGCGGCTGGGCTGCCGGCGGTGGCGCTGCTGCTGCTGGCCGGCGATCCGGCGTGGCTGGCCGATAGAAGAGAAGAAAAAGAGAGAGAGAAAACCGTGGGGGAGGAGAGAGAAAAGAAATAGAGGAGAGAAAATTTAGGGTGAGTATTTAATGTATGGGAATTTTGGGTTTTGTTGGGTTTATATAGGTAACCTCTTGTGGGCTTAGGAAAATGTGTTTGGGCATTTAATAGTCATTTAATGATTGGGTATTTGAGTTGAGTTGAGTTGGGTTCCTCTAACCCATTTTAAAATCCTTTACACTACAATTCAAAGATGTTTAAACTATTAAATAATTTTTAAAGTATGACTAAATAAAATATTTGATTACTTAAAATCATTAAATAGTCCTTTTGACTTTCAAATAGTCAATATTCTAAGAAATAAAACAACACCTAAGCCTTATTCCCAAAGTGATTTGGGGTCGGCTAACATGAATCGTCAACTGAAACCGTTACCAGAGGAGATGGTAACGACAAGAGTGATAAAAAGGTTTTTTTTTTTTTTTTTTTGAAAACAAGTTTTAAAAGAGGTTTTCAACAAAAGGTTTTAATACCAACACAATTGAGAAAAACAAATAAATGTAGTAATTACACCCCTTCCTCCACATGGATACTGCCCCTCCACCCACTTCTATCCAATGTCATGCTCTCCTCAATCCCAAGTAACCTCATATCACTTTCAATTACCTTCATCCAAGTCATCTTAGGTCTTCCCCTACCCCTTACAATTTGATTACTCCTCCACTCTTCAATTCTTCTCACCGGTGCATCACCTGATCTCCTTTTCACATGACCAAACCATCTTAACCGATTCTCCCTCATCTTTTCTTCAATGGATGCAACTCCAACTTTTTTCCGGACCACTTCATTTCTTAATCGGTCCTTCCTCGTGTGGCCACACATCCAACGCAACATACGCATCTCCGCCACGTTCATCTTATGAACGTGGCATTGTTTCACCGCCCAACATTCGGTGCCATATAACAAAGCAGGCCTAATTGCCGTACGGTAGAACTTTCCCTTCAAGCTTTGGGAAATGCCGGAATCACAAAGGAATCCGGTGGCGCTTTTCCACTTTAACCAACCCGCGTTAATTCTATGAGCCACGTCTCCATCCAGTTCTCCATCCTTTTGTAGAATGGACCCTAGGTAATGGAAGACGTTCGATCCTTGAACCACTTTGCTATCCAAAGTGACCGCCCCTCGCCTCGCGCTTGTAACCCCACTGAACTTGCACTCCATATACTCCGTCTTACTTCTGCTCAATCTAAAACCACGGGCTTCTAATGTATGCCTCCACAATTCCAACTTACTCTCAATACCTTCCTTTGTCTCATCAATCAACACAATATCATCCGCAAACATCATACACCATGGTATATCATCTTGAACTGACCTCGTTAGTTCGTCCATGACTAGAGCAAAGAGAAAGGGACTAAGTGCAGACCCTTGATGCACTCCGATCGTAATAGGGAACTCTTCTGTCCTCCCCACCGTAGTCCGCACACTCGTAGTTGCCCCCTCATACATATCCTTGATGATATCTATATATTTTTGTGGAACACCTTTCCTTGCCAACGCCCACCAAAGTATTTCTCTTGGTACTCTATCATATGCCTTCTCCAAATCAATGAAAACCATATGTAGATCCTTCTTCCTATCACGGTAATGTTCCATTGTTTGTCTTATGAGGTGGATGGCCTCTATGGTCGATCTTCCAGGCATAAATCCAAATTGGTTCTCCGATATCTTCACATGTTTCCTAAGTCTTTGCTCAATCACCCGTTCCCAGAGTTTCATCGTATGACTCATTAGTTTGATTCCTCGGTAGTTGGTACAATCTTGTACATCGCCTTTGTTCTTATACAAAGGAATCAAAGTACTCTTCCTCCACTCTAATGGCATTTTGTTGTGTCTCCAAATCATGTTGAAGAATGTTGTCAGCCATTCGATTCCTCTCCCCTCTAAACACCTCCAAACTTCGATAGGTATGCCATCTGGCCCCGTAGCTTTCTTCAATCCCATCTTTTTTAATGTTGCAACGACTTCTCCCTTTTGAATCCTCCTCATAAACTCTCGATTTAACATACTTGGCGGGATGTGTACATCCCCGATGTCTTGTGCTTTATCACCGTTGAGAAATAAATTATTTAAATAATAAAATATATATAAATATACATTAAAATATATTTATAAAATTCATAAAATTATGGGGGATTACAGTCTACCCCTCTTAAAAGAAGTTTTGTCCCGAAACTTGGCACGAAAACCCTCACAGTTTCAAAAAAATTTTGACTCAAACTTCCATTTGGAAATACTTGTGTCACAACGTTTACACACTTTTACCAACTGTAAAACCACTTGTGTTACTCATGAACACATTTTTCTATGCGGAGAACCAATTTATTTTGCACCAACATGTGCAAATCGCCAAAATAAGCATAAAAATGCATAAAAGTACCATAAAATAAGGCAAAAAGCGCAAAATTCTATCGCATTCTACCCCCTTAAAGAAAACGAGTTACGCCCTCGTAACTCACCTCAATAAATAACTCAGGATACTTTTTCTTCATTTCATCTTCGGCTTCCCACGTTGCCTCTTCAGACTCATGGTTAGACTAAATCACTTTTACAATATTCACATCCTTATTGCGTGTACTACGCACCTTTTTATCCAAGATTTTCACAGGTCTTTCCTCATACATGAGGCTACTATCAATTTGAATTCTTTCGGGCTCCAAGACATTATTCTCATCAGGGATATATCTCTTGAGTTGGGAAATATGAAACACATCATGCATTTTCTCAAATTCCATTGGCAAAGCCAACTTATAAGCTACCTTCCCTTATAAGCAAAATCTCGTATGGGCCAACATACTTAGCACTTAGTTTGCCCTTCTTACCAAATCTCATCACTCCTTTGGTCGGTGACACTTTCAAAAACACCTTATCACCAACATCGAATTCATCTTCTCCTTAATCTTATCTAGGTGCTCGTCTCCAACTTGACCCTCTTTGATCTCATCGAAAACTGACAACCCCAATGACAAAGCACTCAATCTTGCCTCGATCTCCCCAGGATTCATAATTTCTAGGCTAATTCTTTATATATCTCGGCACAATTCCTCAGGAACTACCAACGCATTCATCCTATGGCTTGATTTCCTACTCAAAGCATCGGCAACTACATTCGCCTTCCCTTCATGATACTGGATATCTAGGTCATAATCTTTGATCAGTTCTAACCATCTCCTCTGCCTCATATTGAGATCTTTCTGGGTGAAAATGTACTTCAAACTCCTATGGTCGGTAAAGATCTTGCAAGTTGCCCCATATAGGTAATGTCTCCAAATTTTCAAGGCAAACACAATAGCAGCTAACTCTAGGTCATGGGTAGGATAATTAGACTCATACGGTTTCAATTGACGCGATGCATACGCGATCACCTTCCCATTCTGCTGCAGGACACATCCCAAACCATTCTCCGAAGCATCACTATACACCTCAGATCCCTCATTTCCGTCAGGCATGGTTAAAACAGGTGCAAAGGTCAAAAGCTCCTTCAAAATCTGAAAAGCTTCCTCGCACTTCTCACTCCACTCGAATTTTGACTCTTTCTTCATCAAATTGGTCATTGGTCTTGCTATCTTCGAGAAATCTCTCACAAATCTCCAATAATAGCCAGCTAATCCCAGAAAACTCCTAATATCTAACAAATTCTTCGGAGTAGGCCACTCACTAACAGCTTGAATCTTTGCAGGATCCACATAAACTCCTTCTTTAGACACATAATGACCCAAAAATGCTACTTTCTCCAAACGGAACTTACACTTAGAGAACTTGGCATACAATTGGTTCTTCCTAAGCGTCTCCAATATTATCCTCAAATGCTCATCATGCTCTTCTTCACTCTTTGAATTGATCAAAATATCATCAATGAACACCACAACGAACTTATCTAAGAACTCATGGAATATCCTATTCATCAAATCCATAAATATAGCTGGAGCATTGATCAGTCCAAACGGCATCACAGTAAACTCATAATGACCATAACGCGTCCTAAATACAGTCTTAGGTATATCCTTATCAGCTACCTTCAACTGGTGATACCCCGAACGCAAATCAATCTTCGAAAACATACTCGCTCCATTCAACTGGTCGAACAGGTTGTCTATCCTAGGCAAATGATACTTATTCTTAATGGTCACATTGTTCAACTCCCTATATTCAATGCACAATCTCATACTTCCATCTTTCCTCTTCACAAACAACACAGGAGCTCCCCACAGCGACGCACTAGGCCTAATATAACCCTTATCCAACAGTTCTTGCAACTGTGTCTTCAATTCGCTCATCTCAGGAGGTGTCATTCTATATGGTGCCTTAGAAGTAGGTGCAGTACCAGGAACTAAGTCTATGGTGAACTCAACGGCTCTTTTAGGCGGCATACCAAAAATCTCATTTGGAAACACGTCCATAAACTCATTCACAATTGGTATGTCCTCAATATTCAATTCAACCTCTTTACTTACATCTTGCACACTACAGAAAAACAACTCACATCCCTTCTTCACCAACTTCTTCACTTGCATTGCAGAAATGACCCCAAAGTTGTTAGGCTTCCCAAAACGTCGATACGAAGTCAACTTCCCCAAAGGGCTTCTCAACACTAACTTCTGAGCTTCACAATGTATTTTGGTCTTATAGAAACCTAACCAATTTATCCCAAGAATAACGTCTAGGTCTCCTAGATTGAACTCTATCAGATTAGAAGGAAAAACACAGTCTCCTATCTTCAGAGGAAAGTCTCTAAACAACTTGGTACACCTTATGACTTCTCCATTAGGTATACTAATAGACAGGTCAATTACTTCAAAGTCTACCAACCCCAAACTTTTAGTAACGGACGACGAAATAAACGAATAGGTCGCCCCATAATCAAATAACGCTTTAACGAGAACGGAGTTAATAGAAAAAGTACCATAAACTACGTCGGCAGATCTCTCAGCTTCATTGCGACTCATCACGAACAGCTTACCCGGAGCTTTACTCTGGTTGTTGTTGTTGCTCTCACTAGCAGGCTTATTGTAGCTTCCTTGGTTGTTCAGCGACCCTATAGGCTTCGACCCTTGGTTGCCTGATTGGTTGAACCCAGACCTTCCCTGATTACCACTCCCATTACCATTCTGCTCTTTCCTTTGCTTGGTGAAGCACTCAAATTCTCTATGCCCCTTCTTTTGGCAGTAATGACAGGTTACTAGATCTCCTTTATAGTCTCTAACAGGGTGGTTCTTGTTACACTTCTTATAGTTGTAACTCCTATCAAACTGGCCCTTACCATTAAAGCCTTAACCATTCATTCCTTGGAAATTCCCATTCCCATTTCTATTCTTCTTAAAGTTCCCCTGATTTCCTCCAGCATTGAAATCATTTCTCTTCTCACCCACTACAGCATTCTTCTTGTCACGCCTCGACTGAAGACCATAAATATGGGCGGCTCTTCCATAAACAACATCTAGGGATGCAAAAGTCTCACCACCTAACCCCAATTGGATTTCCTCAGTCAAACCTTGCTCAAATCTTTGAGCCTTTAGCTCTTCAGTAGCTACTACCTCAGGTGCAAACCTAGACAATGCTATGAACTTGCTATAATACTCAGAGATAGTCATACTCCCCATCCTATGGTTTATGAACTCCTGAGCCTTTTGTTTTCCCATAAAAGCAGGGTAAAATTTTCCTCTTAAAGCAACAATAAAGGAATCCCAATTAAACCCTTCCATAGCACTAAGTCTAACTCCATTTTCCTTCCACCATAAGTCAGCCTCATCTTTCATATATAACACAGCTTGTCCTACTTTCATAGCCTCAGGATAATTTACAGCCCCAAAAATCTTTTCAAACTCCCTAATCCAACTCTCTAAGAACGTAGGGTCAGGTTGCCCCTTAAAGTATGGTGGTTTAATCTTAGCTAGTCTTTCAAACATGTCTCCTGCAGGATCGGGACGCTCAGCTCTTTCTTGAGTCAATTTCTCTGCCAATAGGCGAATAGAAGAAGCTAAGGCGTTATCGTTGTTGGTCATTCTACTGCGCGACCTGAAATTTAACGTAACTCTACTTTAGGTTCCGATTCACAACTACTTGCCATTTACTATAAAGGCATCGATTCGACTTGATGATCATACATGATCGCATCATAATAACATTCTATGGAATTATAATAGTGCCAAATTCAATCACTATAAACCATCATTAGTCATATACTCATTCATGAATAGCATTCACATCAATAATATATATGAGGACTAAATAAAAATTTAATCACAACAACAGAATAAAATTTTCCCCATTCGCGTACTAAAATAATTTCTTACTCAACTTGAATAGCTAAATAATCACTTTTATTCCTCAAAATGATGATGATAATATTTTTCCAATCCATAATAACTAACTTCTTCCTTAACAAATGTAAGGATACTAAAGAAAGAAATTTAAACCATTGTAACTTGGCTACTTATCCAACAACTAATCTTAAAACATACATAAATAATCTATCGAGTTATATTATCAGTCTTATCCTTAGTTTCCTTGTACTTCTCTGGAGTGAACATCTCATCTTCAAAGTCTTCATTGTCCTCATCCTCTTCTGACTCAGAATCACTATCACCACCTAGAACAGTCCTCATAATAGCATTGTAGATGTCCTTTCGGATCTGCCCTCTAGCATGGTCAAACTCCTGAATAACCTCATCATCGCTATCAGATATGCCTACTTGCAATACACGGTGCATTTCCATATCTAGGCTAGTGTAACTCTCGCTATCAGACCCTCCATCATTCTCATCATCACTCAATACAATCGGGTTGGAGTAGCTTCTCTATCAGTCATATCTAGGGGTCCCTTAACTGATGAATACGACATCTAGAAATAAATAATACCCTCACTTAGCGTATATTTCCAACAATAAACAATAAGCAAGAATAAACAGATAATTTAAAGCTAGGAATAACATTAAACAGTTAACCAGGGAAGAAAAACATAAACAGGCTGAACTAAATATTTAAATGCAGACATATAATATTTCTATCCTATATGCCCTTCCTATACTACCCATCTCTCACAAAAATTAATAAAGTAAAATAAAATATAAGCTAAGAGTACTAAAATAAACAAATAATAAATAATATATAATTTCGAAAATATGAA
This sequence comes from Beta corolliflora, assembly GCA_947648045.1. Lineage (NCBI taxonomy): Eukaryota > Viridiplantae > Streptophyta > Magnoliopsida > Caryophyllales > Amaranthaceae > Beta > Beta corolliflora. The sequence continues at coordinate 3,398,216 of CANSZD010000001.1, forward strand.
AAGAATCGAAAAGAATCATAAAAAAAAATTCGGACCTAAAAAAATTTCGAACCAAATAAAATTTTCGAATCCTTTTTGAAATTGAAACATGTTTCGAAAAAAAAAATGATTTAAGCACCACGAATAAGTAGGAGCTCGTTTTCTATGAAATTCATTTTAAATAACTAGGCGCCAAAAATTTAAGGTTGGCACGAAAGGCCAATAAAAACCTAAGCTCCAAGATACCACTTTGTAACACCCCGACAATCCACTATTTTCCAAAATACCTTTTTAATATAAAACTTAGTGAATTATCAAAGTATGATCGCCCGTGTGATAACGTATCGGCTTATTCAGAATTTTGCAGCGGATCACAATAAATAATTACTTTGAAAACAATAACTTAGTCAACCATAAGTCAACTCCAAAACCAAGCTAAGTCAAACCAACATAAAGTCAAACTCAAACCATAATTAAAAGTAACCTAAAGTATTAAGCTAGCACAAGCTCTCTACGATTCCCGAACCCATGATGCATCAACTTCAAACCTGAACTGGACGATGCACTATTGATCCCGAGAGACTTCTCACCAAATGGGTCATCACAGAATCAATAAGGCACATCCATGATCGACATACACATAAAAGTACGTAATTAGCAAAGTTGAGTACTACATAATAATAAATAAATCCTAACATGATACTAATAAACATAAGGATTAATTGATAGGAATAATCCCACCTTTGGCTGATATGCTCAAAACAGTCCAACCTTTAACTAATCTCATAATAATCCCACCTTTGCAACTCACATTCTCAAAATAGTCCTTAACCTGTTGGCAACCTGTTTAACAGGTAAAGCTTAACACATGTCGTTATTCTATAGGTCTAGAGTTTTAAATTATAATTTCCATTATTTAAAAAATTCTCTCTTGTACCCTCCCGCCCTCCCCTTCCCTCCCACTGCCCCCTCTCTCTCTCCTACCCTCTGCCACCGTTTTTCTCCTCTGCCCTCCCTAATTTCTCTCTCCCATTCCTTCCCTTTATCTCAGCTCCACTCCAAAAATCCCACCATGAGGCGTCAATCAATAATAATGGAACACATCGTACTTGGGCATTGTAAGTGCAAAAGTCTGTTAGCATAGCACGCAATAGATGTTAAGCTACTGCGATATCATCTAGTTGTTGGAGTGTACTTTATAGGCAGTAGCATGTCTCAGAGATGATTACCTTGGCTTATTGTCCACTGTAAATGAAGCTTCAACAGCTACTTGACTACGTTAAGTTTTTACTCCGGCGCATAGCTCATTGGGTCAACAAGTTGTAGCAAACTCTTCCAGTCTTCCATTCTCTCTTAATTCAAATGCCACAACTCTCACTCAAACCCAACCCAACTTCTTCATCGTCAACAACGCTGAAGAAGTCTCTAATTCGCATCACCATTCAGCGATGACCCTTTTTCTCATTGTGAGGAGTGAGTAATAATCATCATCGCCGATTGCAATCGTCACTTTTTCCAACAAAAAGACTTGTGTCTTAATATTTAACCCTTCTTAGTTCTTAGTTAGATGAAAAATATACCATTATACAAGAAGCCTTCAAAACAAACATTAGGACCATAAATAATGGTTGATTATACTACATCTACAGTATCACCATTTGGGGGGTTGCTTTCTACAGTATCACCATTTTCTTTTTACGGGTTTTTGGTTCAGTAGAGTGCGGTTTTTTGGTGGTGGGTGGGTGGTTTCATGTGGGGTTGGGAGGATTTCAGGTACGGTGGTGAGTTCTTGGTTGTGTCCTGTGGGTGGGTGGTTCCATGTGGCGAGCTGGGTTGATTTTGGGTGATGGCTTTTGGTTGTGGGTTAGGGTAATTGGGTGGGTTGAGAACAGGGAGGAAAGAGAAGGAGTTTATTAAGGGGTTGGGTGCGCAGTGGGTGGTCAGTGGGGTGGTGTTGGTGGTAGAGTCTAGTGGAGGAGAGGGAAAGAGGTTGTAAGAATAGGGAGGGGGAGACAGAGCTTATTAAAAAGAATAAAATTAGTGTTTTTAACCAGTTCAACAAGTTTCAGGTAAAAAAGTCCATTTTAAAAAGATTAGGTGCAAAGGTGGGATTATTTTGAGATTAATCGAAAGTTGGACTGTTTTGAGCAGATCGGCCAAAGGTGGGATTATTCCTATCAATTAATCCTAAACATAAAAGCAAAGATAAATAATATTATAATAACATGACAGACTAACTTTACTGAACTTAACTCAACAATCAACAAGTTAATTAAATTTAGATTGAATAGGCAATGGAAAGAGTTGTCCAAACCAAACCAGTCTTCAATTTAGAAGACGAAATACGGGCGCGACTTTGTACTCCCATGACCAACGATATCGAGGTACTAATTAAATAAAATAGGACACGGTGATCAATCCGGTCCCAAGAAAAGCCATGGGCTACCACCATGTACTCCAACTCATACTAGTCCAACACTTCAGACGTGCACAAGTTTAAAACTTATTGCTATTCACTTTTCACTTTAAGTGATTATTAAATTATTTACTTGTTATGACTCACAAAGTAAGACAAACAATATGATCATCGAGGATACATGATACTTTCATTTTTATCTTAGGATTAGGTAAGGTGATCAACAACTTAACAATCCAAGAATAAATCCATTATTAGTTCCATAACCATTATTTATTTGTTGATCTAAGTCAACAATCAACCAACCTTTCATAGGTGAATAATCAACTTACCAAATAAGGCCCTCGGTCCTCATAAAGTATATAAAATAATCCCAAGGGAACAACATGATCCAATTCATGATCCAATAACAACATAATTATTAATCCCTCATGTGAATGAGTAAAATAAAGTTTTCAATCACATATGCTTGCATCAATCATCCATACAAACATAGTATAACCACCATAAGCAACATGATTCACACAACGGCATAAAACATGCAATTCCACTTGAATATAAATCACATATGAACCATAAATAGTTCCCTATACATGATACTACATCAATCCTAATCTTAGGACATGATACTAGTCTACCAACACATAGGTATGTACATACCTTGTGTAGACAATATGCGAGGCCACTTTAACAACCTTAGAAGTCGCCTAAAGAGAACTCTCCGCCTACCAATTATCAATACAACCACTAATCAATACCCAAATAAAATTCCAGTAACTTTATATCTTAAACCCTCTTTAAAAGTGTGTTTAAAATCCTTTTTAATCATTAAAACTTCAATTATTAATGTCTCCTAGTATAGTACTACCATACTAGTCATTTAAAACTCTCAAAAACCCATACTTTGACAATTAAAACTCCATCATAAGCATACTAATAAAATTCTATCAACTTATAATGTGTTTAAAACCCTTTAAAACATGCTTAAACATAATCATACACATAAGAGTGTTCAATTTTCATAACTATAATATAGTACTACAATTTCTAACTCATAAAACCCTAAAAATCCATGCTTTGATACTTAAAACCCTAGTTTAAACATAATTAATAAATCTGAAATTTAATTAATTTATTAGACAAATTACATAATCAGAAATTTATATTTAAATCATCAAACTATAAACTTTAATCATTAAATCATTAAATCAATCCTTAAAAAAAACATAAACTTAACATTACATAAATAGAGGAGGAAGAGAAATAAACCAAAGAGAGGAAGGAGGGGAAGCACGGCCGAGAGAGAGAGAGAGAGAGGCGGCTGGGCTGCCGGCGGTGGCAATCTGATGCCGTCGGCCGGCGTGTCTGGGCGGTGGTGGCAGCCGGCGTGGCTGGCCGAGAGAAGAGAAGAAAAAGAGAGAGAGAACCGTGGGGGAGGAGAGAGAAAAGAAAGAGATGAGAGAAAATTTAGGGTGAGTGTTTAATGTGCTGAAATTTTGGGTTTTGTTGGGTTTATATAGGTAACCCCTTGTGGGCTTAGGAAAATGTGTTTGGGCTTATAATAATCATTGAATGATTGGGTACTTGAGTTGAGTTGGGTTCCTCTAACCCATTTTAAAATCCTTTACACTACAATTCAAAGATGTTTAAACTATTAAATAATTTTCGAAGTATGACTAAATAAAATATTTGATTACTTAGAATCATTAAATAGTCCTTTTGACTTTCAAATAGTCAACATTCAAAGAAATAAATTATTTAGATACTAAAATATATATAAATATACATTAAAATATATTTATAAAATTCATAAAATTATGGGGGATTACAGATGTAATTCTTGGCCTATGCAGCATAGTATCTGTTAGAATTTTAAATGTCCCTAGAGTCAATGTTATGTAGGCTTACAGATTTGCTATAGCAGCAAGAAAAGATCAGAGCAATATTAGGCCTTTTGTCTTTTTATGTGTTTGCCAAAAAAAAAATTAAGAACGGAGGCAAGAGGAAAGGTAAAAGAAAAAGGGATACTTTTTATGGGATGAGAGGAACCTTCTCTATAGCTACGTTCGTTTTCTAACGGCATTTGGAAATGTAATAGCGTTTCTTAACAAACTTCAACCATCAGTTGGATGATTATGTGTCTTTTTTCTTTCCTTTTCTTTTAAATATATTTCTTCTCCAAACGTGTTACAATTATGGCACTTGATGTGCTTCCAAAACACACCTCCAAGATGAACTGACGCCTCGTATGAAGGATACAAATCTTTACCAAATAACGAATAAAGTAAAGTACGAAGGTCATTTGAAATTGGACTTGAACAGAAAGATTTGTAGAAGACAAAAGGAATAGTTCGTTTATTCACTTTTATGATAAAAACTTAATAATCTATCAAAGAATGAATATAGTTATTAGTTGATTGAACAATCACAATCTTCGTTTAATACTCAACCAACATTAATTAAAAGTAATGAATTAACGAGCATTATGCATCTTGTTTTAGCAAACTAGAGGTGGGCTAACATCCCGTGAAAAACACATTTTCTTCGACTTAGGCCTTATTTTTCTAAACTTCGTTTGAGTTTTTTTCAATTCAGCTCAATTGTGTTGGTTAAACTCAGCAAAATCCAACTTAAAAGAACCAAAGCCTTATCCCTAAGGATCCTATTCAGATGTATACCTCGCTTCAATCTCCTATGTCGACATATCTTAACAAGTGTTCTTAAATAGCTATATATCTCAGCCACAATCTTCTATGTCCGTAATATCTTAACAAGTTCTTAAATAAATGTTCTCTTCACAAAGAAAACAGGTCCTCCAGTGTACTTGATTTATCGATGGTGGTGCTCTTTATATAACTCTGTACAAAAATCTTGAGCCAAATAAGAAAAGGAAAATCTACAAACGAAGAATCACATCTCATCCAAAGCAGGAAAGGGGGCATGTAGAAATTTTCATGTCATTTTCAATACATAGCACATTTTGTAATTTTAGATCCTATATGGTGAACTACATGATGAACATACACTAACAGACACAAAAACAAACTAGTATTAGCACGCAAACACTAGCTGCAGAGAACGATGGAGAGTACTATGATGCATCAACCTTTAACTTGTTACTATTGAATCATAGGGCAAATCAACTGGAATGGAAGGAGCTCAAATCCTATGCCAATGAGAGCTCAGAGCACAAGAACTGAACAGAACTTGGAAGACAAAAAAAGACAAAATGGTATTAGGATCAAAGTAGAAGGCTGGACTGTTTCCTGATCAACTTCATTAGTGCAATCTGGTCAACTCCTCAACTCTCTTGCTAAGTTCCTCTATTGAAACACCCATTGCCTTTGAAATATCCTCCATACGACTACGACTGAGATCGAGGAAAGATTCAATCAGATCTCCATCGAGGAAGTTTCTTGCATCTACTGTTTTCTTCTCATTATAAAACGACCGCCAATGTTCATGACTCAGTCCTCCTACACCTTTTATAACCTTTCTCAAACTTGACTGCAGCTTTTCCAGAAAGATGTACTGGTCATGTGGAAGGGAAGCAATGACCCCTATTACGCCATTAACAGTTCCAAAGATCACAGTTGGTATTTGACCAATATCGGAGTCCGGCAACCGCATAACAAGAGAGCCATGGCGAAAACGATTGATGAATTCTCCAAGGTGGTATTCCCCAACCACTTCAAGACGTGCACGCTCCTCATCAGTGGCACCTTCGCTGTTTTTCCTCACGGTGAACAGATTGAAATTATTTTCTGCACCAAGATATATATCATCATCAAGAATCTCTACAGCCGACATCCAATTAGCATTGTAGTCCCGTGCACGCTCTTCAATAGCACCTTCCTCGTGCTGCCATCAAGGAAGAATTAATGATTTCAAATTGCTATTGGTAAAGAATACAGCAATGCACAATTCAGAAAACATGCATGCATATATACACGCATACACACACATACATGGAGAGATATAATGCATTCCAAGATCATTTTTCCCAGCTCCTTACCTTATATATTAGCAGAGAGATTGATTTCATCAAGTCCCCGACAACAATGAAATCACCACGAGTCTGCACATACAAGGCAAGAATGTGCCCATGGTGTCCACACTCAGACTGTAACTCATGAGATCCATCGTCCCGAAGCATCCACTTATAAAGCTGAATTTTCTGATTGATGGCAGCAAGTAGCTTGCCATTGAAAGCATTAAGCGAGTACACGGCACCTTTAGTTTCCTTCTCTGCAATGAGTTGCAGCTTTCCATCCTCCACGATGAAAACAAGAATTCTTCCCTACATCATTTGGATGATAAAATGTTAATAATTATTCAAGGGATTCGAAGATCAGAGGGAGACTCCAGAAAAATATGCACAGATGGAAGGGACTCCTAATTTCATAATTTTACAAGATCCCTCCTGCCAAACAAGAACCCTTCATTCCATTCATGCCAACATACTGACAAATAGATGGCTGGACAACTAAAAACGATACAAGGGGAGCAAATTTCTGTAGTTGCATTCCTCACAAGAAAGGTAAGGCACAAAAAAACTAGGGCCTGCTTCCATTACAAGATGCCCAAGATGTCTCTTTACATTATTTACTCATGCCATATGCTACCTGAAGACAGATAAATGAAAACTCCATGACAAATTATCTGTACCTTGGTCGGTTCATTTTCTTCCGGTAAAACATATGCCGTCCCAACACAATAGTAAACATTGCTGTCATCTGAGAATGAGCAACTCAGTATTGAGCAACCACATTCATAGGTATCAAGTGGATAAGTTGATATGATCTCAAAACTTTGGCCATCTAACAAGCGCACAAAATGCATTTCTGATTCCTCTGCACTAGCTTGGTTGTACTTCAAACTACAAATAGCAAAAGTGCGAGTTTGTTCCTGGTGGCAGATACGTCGAGCATGCTCGCCAAGAGGGATAGACCGAATGTGAAGCTTCTGAATATCATCAATGGTGCCAATAGTAAGTTCACCTTCTTTTGCAATTGCAAGGCTGTTGACAGAGGATGCAAAGCATATTAGCACAAAAAACACAAAATTTGCATATCCTACAGAACAATAGTTCAACAGATTGGCCAATGGCCCGATATCGAGCACACGTGAACAGGTATTATTCAGAAAGCATATGTCACCTTAATTTCTACATGCTTCTCATTTGAAACGGAGTCTTTGGGCAGAAATCATGTATCACAATTGGAAACTACTTAATTGCTGAAGAGAGTGAGTGAGTGACTACGGTCATGCATATAAAAACAACACCAAGAAAGGCAAACATAAAGAAGAAACAAGGCATAAGAATTTGTGAGACCCATGACTTCATCGCCCATGATCTTGATGTATTTACCCTTCAGAAAGAACTAGCAATATTCAGATCAAAAATTAATTGCATAATTTTAACGAATAACGGAATAAGTATACTTCTATTTTCCATTGATTAAACTGCACAAACAAAAGCACCTTTTATTTTCTAGAACATTTTTTGATGATCTAGTAAAAAGAACAATAGGAGCACATACAAGTCCTGGTAATATCTAAGAAATAAAATTTTAATAAATTATATAAGCATATTCAATTAATATGGTAATACTAAAAAAAAGAAAAATTTAATAAAATATACAAGTATATTCACTTAAATGAAATGAATTAAACAGAATCAAAAGCAAGAAAAGGTTGGTTTGCATTTGAGTAGAACTGTAAGCATTAGAAAAAGCTGGCTAACTTAACTACAAAGACAGGTCAACTTCTAGGAATAAAAATAAAATCAGTAACTCAGAGGAAGTGCAATTCTATGTAGTTGAGGTTCCAGATAGATTTTGACTGAAAAAAGGTAAATGCAGCTCATGCTAGACAATATAACTCTTGCACGACCACCATAGACTAGATACGTGATATGGCGCCAGAGAAGGTGATTGACATCACTCATTTCAAATGCAGAATGTAAATTAGCTAATAAGTAATAAGCAGCGAAAAATCAGATCACAAAGACAGCAATCATATCTAAGTTGTCAACACGACCCCAAAGATAGAATCAGCAATTCAGCATGGTGCTTACAATGGCATTACATTCCCTTACTGACAATAAAGTTGGCAGAGATGTCCTGCCCAGAAAATTAAAAATGACATTATCACTAACAAAACTTTGAAGCATCACATGTTTACTTATATCAACCCGCACAACAAATGGACAGGCAATTCTTCACAAAACATCGATCTCCTTTCTATTACAGGATCTGGAATCATAACTTTACCACAAACGTATGAAGATCAGCTATACCTGTCAGGGAAAGCCGCTGAATTAAAAGGGCACATATGACTGACTTCCTTAAGATTCACATTACTGTAAAGTAACTTTTTGTTGCTGCTGTATATAACAGTTGGTCGATCAGAGGCTGCAAATACATGAGTAGCATTCTTGGAGGAGAATGTCCTAAGTGTAATAGGCTGTGTACCCAGTGATACCTTCTTCCTGTCGGTCAGTTCACCAGTACCCATGTTCAATATGAAGTTCAGGAGATGGCCATCTCCAAGAGCACACAGTAAATAAGATATCTGAACACAAGGAATTAGAATGTTAGAATCAAGTATATACTAATATATAGCACCAAATCATGCTGTCACAACAACCAAAACAGAGACATTAGCAAATGATACTTCTGTCTAGCGGCACATGATTTCTAGTACCAGACCATATTGTATTAAAAAAAAGGGCAACAATGATACCCGGAACCTCTTATATTTTTCACAAAATAGCACGAAGCAGTATATATTCCAAGTATAACAAATATTCTATAGAGAAGGAAGTCCAAAACTATTTAATTACAATGATGACTTAATCTTTTCCAATTTGCCAATTCACACTTTTTGATGGCCATCAACCATGCCATTAACACCTGCAAGATGCTGCTTTCCTGCTTCTGTATTACTGTAATTGTTACCACAATCATGACCATACCGCGCTACTATTTGCCATCACACTTCTCCAATTTATCGGCGCCTGCTACCCTTGCTAATGAATCCCCTGCAGTTGCAGCTCTTCTCTTATCCAGAAGAAAGCTACAGGCATATACCCCGCCCCGGGAACAGGTGCCACCTCAACAGCTATATTCTAAATCGTTAAGCCTCGCTTTCCTGAATAGGACAACTCAAATGCGGAAGTAGCTAAAGAAGTCGGTCTAACCTTCACCTTCGGTTCCCGTAACCAAGTTTTTTTCTCACTCATGTACTTTTTCTTTTTTTGAAAGTGTAGGGCAAACACTACTCTTGGTCATTTGCTTCCAAGAGGAAAAAAAATGATGTTATATGCCACAACTTCTCAGTTTTAAAACATCTCGAATTGAATACTTCTTTAAATAAATACAGTTTTGTATACTTTTCAATATCTGCCCATGTCCAGTCCAATTGTTAGACCAAACTGTTGCCTCATACTAGCATCTTTAGAGAGTTGATGCCACTATATGAAAGTTGCTAAACATCTAGATATTAGTACAAAGTATCAAGTCAAAATTAATCAGACCTCACTAAAAAGCACCCAACATCAAGGTGTTCTGATGAAACTTTTCGTTCTATTATCTGCATGTTCTATGCTAGTATATACAACAGCATCAATAAGAAACCAAAAACCTGAGAATCTAAATATTTGCAATAAAATAAAATAAACACAGAGATACTATGTCTCATAGTCATGTTCCAGAACAAAATCGAAGCAAACAGATTCACTATTATCATATAGATTTTAACACCCTTCACTGAATCAGAATTGGACAAAATGAACTCGAGTTGCATGAATAAGGACTCATACAAGCATGCTGAACTACTTACCCCTTCAAAAGAGCATAGAAGAACAGAGCGAGGAATTATCTCTCCTCCCAGATTCTCCTTGGTGATTAGATTAAGATCTGGAAGCGAAAATATCCTAACGCTTATATCTGTCCACATTCCAACAGCAGCTAGCTGACTATAATTTGGATTTTGACCGATGGGATTTATGTCCAGAGATGATATCTCATACTCCAATTGTGCATGTTTCACTTCTGTCAAAACTCCATCACCAATTTCCAAGTAAACAAGATGCCCACCACCGGTGGCAAGTAGAACCTGCGAAAACATGTGGTCTCAAGCAAATCAGAGATTTAAGGGTCTTTAGATGGGGAACAATATACTGCACATTGAACTCTGCTTTGATTCTATTCAGATTTGAATAGAAATTTTACATTGTTTGGCAACAAGATATAATTATTTGAGCGGGGTAAATGGCAAATATTGCTCGCAGCACCAGGCACTGACTACTGAGGATTGACACCTCAAAAAAGGCCCTCATAAAGATGGTGAAAACATTCAAGGAAGATTCTTTGCATTTTTCCAAGATCATTAAAATATTATTGTTTCCCAGTTTCTCCTCTTCCATAAACGGAAGCATCAAATAACTGCCTTCAGGACTCATAAATGAACAAGGAACCCAATATTACAATAGTATGAAGATCCATTGGGAAATAAGTAGATGAAAGGGAAAATTTGAAGACATTACCTGAGAGGCATTAGCAGTAGCAACATTCACAGAATATCCTGTTGGGGCTTTCCACTCATGTCGTAGTTCTCTAGATATTGAGCTGACCAGTCTAACTGAGCCTGACGTGACCTGCCAGAATATTCATCAACCAAAATTAAGTACACTACAAAAGAAGTACCATAAATGTTAGGGAAAAGAACCTACATTCAATTATGGAATGGATAAGGGGGAAGTGGGAAGGAGGGGAGAAAACACAAGAAGTTCACAGTAAAGTTAGTTGTATCCTGACAATGTGGTTCAGCAAAAAGCTGGATCGTAAATTTTTTATCTTAATTAGTATTTATTCGTAGTCCCTGGTGGGGAGATCCAAACTCCACATGCTTCCAGGTCCAGGTGTATTGGTCGGGAGTAAGAGTGTTATAGTGTTTGTATTTGCATATGCATTTTCCATCAAAAGTTCACCTATCCTAATAACAAAAAAACCTGAATTGAATGATCCTGTATTAAGGGCTAAAATAGCACAAGGTATGGGGCAAAATTATTATTGGGAGCCCGCATGGCCGAATGATCTGTTCAATCCTGTATTAAGGGCTAAATTAGCAAAAGGTATGAGGCAAAATTACCATGGGGATTGGGGAGCCCGCATGGCCGAATGATCTGTTATATATTTTTCATGTTTTAGGTACTATTGTGTGTGAAGTAAGCTTAGAGGTTTTAGAACCCATCCATGATTGGTGAGCCGACAGATAATTTGCAACTCCTTTGAAAATATTACCCGAATGGTATTTTTTTTCCTGTATTTCAAATACTACGTACAGTACCAACTAAGTTATTAGGCGTTCTTTTAATGATTACAGTCCCTGCCGAATTAATACCAGTTCCTTTTCAGAGAATGTTAATAAATTCCAAAATCCATTTCTTCATCCAGTAGCTACACCTGTCTTTTTGGTTGGTACCATTGTGGCCCTTTGGTTAGGTATAAATGCTTTAAGAATTAATAATTGGACCTCAGCAAATTGTTTGAAATCTAGGGATAATTTATCACAGTAGTTGTAAACATGTCAAACCACCAATCCAACTCACTACTCAGCAATAGGTAAAATTAACCATTTACTCATATGGAGTTGTTTAGTGTCCATGGAGGAGCATAAAACAAGAATTCTCACGTTGATTTTTGTTATGTATAGTTGAAAAAAGTTCAGTTCTTGAACAGTGTATTCTGCAACCTTCTCTGTTGGATCACAAAGCATTATTTCATAAGATCCACTGATGGTTTTGATCTTCTCTGTAGATCATAAAATATGCTAATACAAATAAAACATACGTAGGTAGTTTAGATGTTGATGCAACTTCAAGAATAAACATAGAGTAGAAAGAACAGAAGCATAAGATGGGCAACAGAAAGAGAGGTGAGGATGCAAAATGCAAAGGACCTACTTGCACCAGTTGGTTGTACAAAGCATCATGGCAGAACAAAGTCTGCACTTGTGAGTCAAACCCTTCAATTTCTGTTTCTTCCAATTCATCCTCAAGATTCATAGCTAGAATCCTGGTCTCGCTGATGAAGCTAACAACCAAGAAAGTATCATATACATCATCAGTTGAAGACCTCAAGGACCACATTCCCTTGATGCCTTGAAGCTCTACTGATGCCTAAACAGATTACTCCAGAAATCAGTACAGTTATAAAAGAAGCAAATATAAATAAGTTAGAATAAACATCCAAGAAGCATAAGAAAAAGCTAGACCTGTTCATTTATCCCAATACCATTACGGACAATACGAAGAGAACCATCCTTGTATGCCCCGGAGCAAGTTACAACCTGGCCTTGACCTTGCCTCTCAAGGTCAACCACACAAAAGTCTACGATCGGGCCCAAATTGACATATCTTTCCAAGACTTCTACATATGATCCTTTTGCATCTGGTTGTAGATTTAATTTTATAAGCTGCAATAGAATCACTCCCAAGGATCAAAATTTATAAAGACCATTAGATCTGTCCAACCAAACATGCATAAAGTGCAGATTTAACCCTAAGGCCTTGTATTGTCTCCCTGATCATGTCTTGCCTTGTGGAATCATCATACAAGCAAAGTTTGATTGACAGACTAATCGAGGAAAGATAACCATTGGGTAGAATCCCTCAAAATAAACTACCAACTTTGGTTTACTACTTCATTGACTGCGCAGCATCTTTTTTTTTTATACCTCTTTATCCAAATGGGCAACACTCCTACGCATCCTTTGATGTTATTCTTTCTACTTTAGAAACATGCTTTTTCAGTAGTACTTGAAAAAATTTTGTGGCCAATAACACTTGTTTTTGTTCTTTCTTCATCATATTAGTACTTTATTTTTCACTTTTATCTATTACGTGCATTCGTAATACTATCACTTGTATATATTCACTCCTTTACCACATTAAAAATCTTGGTGGAACATGTAGCATGTTAGCATGTTGTTGGCGCTCTTTGTCTGAACAGGATAGGTTATAATTTCAAAATGAGGAAATGACATCAAAATGCATCTGTGAAGAGCAGTTTCCAGAGCTTTCAGGTGGACATCACTTCCTGAATAACTTCTCAACAGATTGCACACAGATATACAGTGCACTTAGCACACTACCATCTAGACTATTATAGATCCGAAAAGTCAGATGTCCTTTTTATCAAAAAAACAACCAATGTGTTCGAAAATATAATTCTTCATACATTTCCATTGAATTAATATGATAAGATTACATCAATACTAAATTTGAAGAGTTCGAATGGACAGCCTATTCCACGTTTAACAAATAATTGTTACAATGTACAAGAAACGAAAGCATAACAACTTGAGAACAAGTTATTGTAAGCAAAAGTGAGTAACATAATTTCACGCAGCACTCACAAGTTGAGGACTTCATTATTTCCCTTTTCTTTTTTGTAATTTGTATGTTTTTTTGGAGGGGGAGAAAATAGGGGAACAAAAACAAAGCGTAAGCATGTTGATTTAAAAGGTGTTGAACTATGCCTTGAATAAACTACCTGGCGCTAGGATTAACCAAGTACGGGGGTCTCGCTATGATTAACTTCTGCCTCTATATTCTGTAATATGTACTCTCTCCTAAACCTAATAAAATCGTTTATCCTCTGCCTGTGGACGTAGCTAACACATTGTTAGTGAACCATGTTAATTCTTGTGTCAATTGTTCCTTAATTGTTTGTTTCGTTAATTGCATGTGTCACAACAAAAGTAAAATCCCTACAATGGATAACCACCATGAAATTGAGAAATATCCTTAATAAATGTAGTTTACATATTGAAGTGGAATAGGGTAGAGAGCTAAATAAAAGCTATAAAAATATAAAAAATATATATATAAAAAGTGACTTTTTAATTACTTTATTGAGTTTTAGGTGGCCAACATTTTATCGTTTTGCCTAACATATATAGGAACTAGAAGCACACTTCTCCACTAACCTTCACCCCTTCCCCATTCCCTACAGAAATGAGAGGAAAATTAACCTATTTTTTTCGCCTCTTTTGGCTTAAAAGAAAACAAAGGGAGAAGATAATTAAAGCCAAAATCATAATTTGTAAACTGAGAACTTATTACACCATAATATTGGTATCTAATATTCCCAAAATCAATAAATTCCCAACAAAAACAAGCAAGAAGACAGATGGGAAATTAAGATTCTCCCATAGTCAAGCACATTGACCATACCTGTGAATCTCCATAACTTGAGCCAATATAAACAAACGCATTATCCAGGTATGATATTGTAGATGCAATAGATGTGTCTCCCAAAAGCTCGATTTTCAGTCCAGTAACTCTGACAGACCAAGCAAATTACACACATTACTTGAGGACCACAAAAACAGTATGTTAAACACATAAAAAAGTAGAAAGAAGTTCACGTAGCTTAGAAATGATGGATGAAGAAAGGTTGGAATATTATTCTACTACAGTGTGGAGGATGGTTCCTCATAGACAGTGTGTTGCACTTGCACATTTCTTAGGGTAGGGTTTGTCAAGAGTTCAACTTCCTTCTTTACATAAGTGTACTAGGAAACAAAATTCGATTTTGGAGACGCACACAGGTTTTTTCTTTTTTTTTTGCAAAAGAATATAAAATTTAGTTGAACAGCTCCTGATTCTTTCTGGCGGTGTGCTAAGCATCAATATATAGGGGGAGGGGAACTCGAAGTAGCAAAATTATTATTAGGTCAGCAGTAGCTTGTAGTATAAGATAGATAATTTGTCAGAGGAAAGGTCCATATATAGAACATATTAGAAAAAGAGAATCATGCTGAAAATTGTGAGTTATTCCAGTTTAGTAGTACTCTAGGGAGTAAATCAGGCCCCTCAAATGCCTTGATATTCTATTTCATTTTCTGCAACTTCCCAATCATCTATCAAAAGTCCATCTCAGTTCTTAATTATTTACATTATATTGTCCCTGCTATGGCAGTTCATAGCATGATGCTTCTCTGATATTCAAATTTGACTGTGACGTGGATCTTTGAGTACATCCTAAAGAAAGTGAAAGATGCATAGATAGCTTAGAGAAGAACGATGAAAGATAATGTGATTGCTAAATCATGGAAGCCGATTATTTCGACATTTTTCTAGAATATAGAGAAAGGAACTAGCAGGTCGTTTAGGGTTAAAACGTTTAAGTAACTCAGCCCTATACATTCTTTCCTCTAAGGCTTTTGTAATTTGTATCATTGGAGTGAAGCACTTGACTTTGAGTGGCATTTGTCCTTTCTCCATTTTGTGGATGGGATCATTCATGATTTATCTTCAGGGCATGTTTATTTTGGTCTCTTGCTCTCCCTTTGTGTTCTGTGTGTTGAATTTAAGGGCTTCATGTTAAAGATGTTCAAGTATACTCTTCAACTCTTAGAACACGAGAACAACAAATGCTAAAATAGAAAAACTCCAACCACCCCTCTCCACCAGAGGAAACAGAAAGGAACACACAGAAAATGACAAGTAAAACAAGTCACGTTGCGTCAAGGAAATGCAACATTCTAGTAAAACCCAAAAGATGTCATAGTGCTTTTGTTTGGTGGGGGGAGAGGAATCCTATACGCTACCTTCTACTTTGGAAGGTTCTATTAGTTCAACAATGTTTTTCGAAATTTGGTAGGTTAATTGTCCTTTCGTTATTAATTTCTCCTTTCTCCCTCTCCTCCCACCAAACCTATCATGGTAATCACCTCCCTTTCATCATGGAAGCAACTTATACCCTATATTGCCAATGTCCTCATATTGCTAGCCTCTTCTTAAACCATGTAATAGGGACTCACCATCAAAATTATTCAAAGAAAGAAAAACCTAACCTCAATATGAATGAGAAGAGGGATGGGGTGGCTATCATAATGTGTTAGGTGGGAAAAAGATCATGGTGTAATGTTTTTGCCTTTTGAAAGGTCATAATGTAAAATTAGCCAATATTAGAAGGATACCATCTAAAAATAAAAATTAGTCTACCACATAGATTTGCCAAAAAATGAGGGTACCATGTAAAATTCCTCTTTGTTGTGTTAAAAAAAATGGGCCAAATTACCATATCAGTATTCTTGACAGATTGGTACTGTATTAAAAAAAGTCAACGGTTCTTTGACAAATTATTATAAAAGACAGCGCCAACGTCATATAAGCCAAAATTGTTGCCGGATATAACTTTCTTCCTACCAAATCTAACTTAAACTCGTGCTTAAGCAGCAACAAAATATTTTAGACCTAATTTGTACTATGTTTTCCCCCTCTTTCTCCCTGTATATGAGATGAGGGCCAAAACATTATTGATAATGTGTGTGAATAAATAATCTAATAAAGGGACAAAAGGGGCAAAAAGGGTGATAAGAGGTGGTTTACGGAAATGTATTGATATTACGTTTGATTGAAATAAAATCACACATAAAAACTAAATCCGGCAGAAATTTGGGTATGTATGACGCCAGAGCAAATTTTTTATAATGATGTGTCTAAGAGTCCCTATTTTTTATACCATTAGTCACTGGTGAATGGTGACTTTTGCTATACTAATATATCAAAGACTCTTCATTTTTAATACCAATCGGGTAAGTTAGCCCAAAAAGTGATAGTTGAGTAGAGCCCTTTTTCTATACTAATAAATCAAAGACTCTTCATTTTTTATACCAATCGTATTAGTTAGCCCAAAAAGTGATAGTTGAGTAGAGCCCAATTATAGAAAGCAGTGCGGCTATTAGCCTGCACAATAATGCTGCCAGGTCAATAATTGGTTTAAAGAACCTTATATGTATAATATTTATATTGAGTCACAAATGTTGTACAATGAAAATAAATCATCACCATCATCAAAACTCTTTTATCGTAGCTAATAGATGGTGGTGATGCCTTGATTTTAATATACAGCCTTTGTGATTCAATAAATAACATTCGTTGTTGAATATACAATCATAGAATGTTATGAATAAAAAGAAGGTTCACAACGGTTATGAACTAGGCATTTCTCCATGTGTAAGGAGCACAATAGCACTCGGCCCTAATTTTAGAGGGTCTAAACATTGAGATGCAATATATCTTTTTCTTCTTATTAAAAGCCTATTTATTTGTTGCAAGAAAGTCATCTCCCTCTCTCACATTAGAATTGCAGCTGAAATTCTGAACCCCAAAAATATTGCCATTTCCTCATTAACTAATCTGTATCTTTCCCAGAAATCTCTCCAGTTCCCTTTTACAATTGTTCTTTGCTCTAGAAAATCTCTCATCCACTTACTCCCAGTCCTTGCAAGAAGTTCCATAAATAATATAGCTTTCACAATTATATCACGGAAAATTCTCATTCTCACTTTAATGTTATACTTCTATCTTCCTTTTTTATGGGACCTGTTTTATACCAAGTACAAGGCTCGTAAATGTTTAAGATGGCCTTGATAGAAAGATGTAATTATCATATGATAACAATAAAAAAAAAGCTACAACTCACTTCTCCTTTTCATGAGTGATAACCAGCAGATGCAGAAGTCCAGCATGATCACCAAGCAGATACCGAGAACCATCAGCATCCACCCTTCCATAGGCTCTTGTAATAGACTGAAACCATCCAAGACAAAAATTTACACATTGCCAACTCCTTTAACTACAATAATGCAATTCTTTTACTTTTTTTGGCATAGGAGATGAAAGAATGTGCTATTTTGCCTCATTTTTTTCGAAGAATGTAGATGGTGTGATGCTATGAATCCATAGTACGGGGAGGGGATATTAGGTAGTACAATCAGTAGTATCTTGAGGAGTAAGTAGTTAGTTAGAGGAGTAATACTATAAAAAGAAAACATTAGAAAGGAATTTTCATGTTGAATATTGATTAGATCATTCGAATATTGGTGAGATTTTAAGAGTTCATTTGGGATAGAATCAAGCCTCTTGAAAGCTTGAATATCATTCACATTTGCAATTTTTACTCTTATTAATCAACCAGAGTTCATTTCCTTCCCTTCATTTCTCCATTTTAGTAATATATTCTGTCCAGGCTAAGTGAGTTCTTCGCATGTGACTAAGCATGCCCTTAAAACTTACAGGTCTGATAGGGATTGCTTTAAATGCAGTAGCACTGCAGTATACAATCGTCTCCTCCCCCACAATGATAACTCCACAAAGTGGTGGTGGAACTGGAATAAGCAAATCTGCCCCATTATCAAGATTATTCTGGGACCATGGACCCTCAATAAAATCTTTATCCTTCAATGAAACCTCATACGTTTTGACATGACGAGCATCTTTATTATCCTGCAGAAGAACCCAAATCCATCAGTCTGAAATGCTAGTTGAGCAAAAATGACAGCCAAATGCAAAGTTGAGAGAGAGATCCAGAGCAAGGTAAAAAAAACAAAGTAAAAAAGCAGCCCCAACTTTTATGTAACGTCGCTGGTGCAAACTTTTTTTCCCTTCACGAAGTGGTTATATTTCTTTTGTACAGAGCAAAATTTAGAGCACCTGGTAAAGAACTACAATTGTAGGTCTTGAGCAGCCATAGAGAAACTTTATATCAAGCACTTGAAGCTCCTCAAGCCTGTACAAGGGCACAAAATTGTAAATATACATAAACTGAAGATAATTAATGCAGCATCCAGACATAATAATACATTAACACATATAAGCTCGTAAAGTAAGAATTGCAGCCCAAGCCATACTGATGGTCAACCTTGGGCCGACTAACTGGTTGAGACAGGGTTCCCCCTTATGAGTGTTCATGGGGCAATCAAGATAGAGAAAATGTATATTTGCAGACAAAAGAGCCACAAAAAAAAAAACTCCATAAGCAGAAAGAAAAAGCAGACATGGAAGCTTTTCAGCCGAACATGCAATGAGAGGTACAAAAGGAGAACGTCAACTGAAAGTTACAAAATAAACATAAAAGAACATCAAAAACAAGTCATTCTCCACCAAAGATAGTCAGTAATTAGGCACCTATTTCAGTCAGCCACAAGGAATTTTGCAGGAGTCCAGAAGTCTTAGTTTTGACTTCAACCATTTTAGGTGTTCAACAAGGAAAGGGAAGAGAAGCTACAGTTGGGAAATCTAGCAGAAAAAGTTTCCAAACACTTATTTTCATTGACAAAGACCAATGCTTAGATAAAGTATAACATAAAGTATAACGAAAGCAGAATTAAAGTCAATGCTCATAGAAGAGACAAATAATCTTGCAGATGCCACATCCAGATGCACAATATAATTCAGAAAAATCCCTTCAACAAACGTGATCTCCCTAATAGTCATATAGTTAGATACCGGATATTAAATGCTTCTTTCAGCTGTCCTTTGTTATCAAATGGGATGACCTGTAATCAGTACCAATAACATTAGCATTAACAGTCAATTCCAGAATTAGGTTGGCAACCCTCTTAAGCATAAGTGGAAATCCACTGATGGATGAATGTAAAATCAAAACTTGTCCACACACCTTGAATAACCCATCATATAAATGGAGCCCAATCAACCTGCAATCAGGATCAATGATGCCAATCTATAAACAGGACCAACCCCTCCAAGGGGTAAAAGTATGAGAAGAGCTTCAACAGTTGAGTGAAACAAGAAAATGAGCATTGTTACTTATTCTTTTGTTTTCTTGGAGCAAAGGGGAAAGAAAACTATTATTAGCCAGCTCACCTGACCATTGTCAGTTGGACGGCCAATGCGATCTGAAACATCCCCCATTGCTCTGCAGGACAAAGCTTTTAGCAATTTTATTACAAAATATCAAACTTACTTCAATGAAAATTTTAACGAGGCAGGTGTCAGCAAGAGATTAGTTGAAACTTCAGGTATCTCTATTTTCATACAAAGAACTCTCATAAGTTACTCCAAAGCTAAAAGTGTAAAGGTCGTTGGTAAAGAACTGACGGGGGACAAATCTAATGACATTTGGACTTTAAAAGATATATACAGCTACTATATTATACTAAATGAGAAGATCTGAGTTACCAAGCATATTGGAGGACTTGGATTTCTTCGGTACATGAGTGAAGCTTTCAAGGCAAGATGGCTCTAAAGGTTTGCACATGAAGATGAGGTGTTGTGGAAGAATGTCAAAAGCTCAGATATAGTGCAGATAGAATAGGGTGGAGCTTAAACATCTCTTCCCCCCATGGGGCAAGCATGTGGATTTGTGGAATTCCACTTTCAAGGGGTTGCATAATTCAAGTATCTCTATTATATATGGCAACAGGGGTGGGAACATGAAAAAATAGAAAAAGGAAAAAAATAAAAATAAAATAAAAAGGGAAATTTTACATAGTGGCCTCCTAGTTTGCATTTTTCTCTTTGGTGGCAGGGCAAAAAAAATTTATATCAAGTGACCTCCAACTTTATGTAGTTACACATAGTGACCTTATTAAGCTTATATTAAGCTAACCCATAACAACCACAACCACAACACGACCCTATCACCACCACAAACACCCAAACACCACCCCAACCACCCAAAAAAAGCCCCTTTTGCTCTCTTTTCTCCACCACCCATCTTTCTCTCTCCTCCATCCAGCCCTTTCTCTCTCCTCTACCCATAGTATTAAAATGCGGCCGTTACGGTTCGATGCAGCCGAACCATAACGGATTTCAGAGCTGACGAACCGATATTCTCCGGTTCGTCACGCTGTTTTTTAATACTCCGAGTTTTTGCCCGGTACAACCGAACCGTACCCAGGGAAAAAAAACACGGTCGCGGTCGCGTTCGCGGGAACGGTCGCGTTGTCGCGGGAACGGCTTGTAACGGGGGAATAGAACGTTTCGCGGCCAACGCGGCGTGAATTTTTTAAAAAAATTCACATTAATACGTTCTAACCTTATTTGCATTGTTTTAGTTATTAAGCATTATTACAACATAATATAACCAAATCTATCAGAATATCATGTTTCATCAACTATATAATTAAATCATCAAATATTTTTGGCCAATGTTTGAAAAGAACGGATGTAACGGGAATAAAAACGTTCTAACGCGGGCGAGTTCGCGTTACGGAACGGACAACGCGGCGAGAAGTATGTGATTTTTATTATGGCGTTCCGTAACGGGATTTCGCGGAACGGCAAATCCAAAATCCGTTACAGAACGGCCGTTCTGTAACGGAACGGGGGAGTTTTAATTCCATGACCGTACCGGATTCGACCGATTTTTCCGGTAAAAGCATAGAAAAAATAAACAAACTTGAAGAAAAAGTATAGTCGGCACTATTTGCGGAGGTGGCCGTCTCAGGTGAGTTCATCTTTTTCTTCTTCGATCTTGGCTTTCTCTTTCTTCACTCTCTTCTTTCTCACTCTTCACTTCTTCTTTTTGAACTTCTCTTTCTAAGTTAACTTTTTTACTTTATTTCTGAGGTCTACAGTTAAGTACTTATTTGGCATATTTAATAAGAAAAGAGTGAAGAGTACAGCTGTATACAGCTGTCCCCCTTCTCCCTCTCTCTTTTGTCTCTTCTTATATTTCACAAGCACACCCACGTGACAATCTCCTATTCTTCTTTACCCCTTTTCTTTTTTTTCTTTTTTTTTAAGAAACCCCTCTTCCATACCACTTTACCAGTACATGACTAACCTGTACGCCATACCAATACATAGTACGTACTCATCGGTATCATGTTTTTCTACTGTAGTAATGTTACTAGCTTACTACTACTTGTAATAAAAATAATGATCAT
Source organism: Beta corolliflora (assembly GCA_947648045.1). Classification (NCBI taxonomy): domain Eukaryota; kingdom Viridiplantae; phylum Streptophyta; class Magnoliopsida; order Caryophyllales; family Amaranthaceae; genus Beta; species Beta corolliflora. The sequence continues at coordinate 3,420,324 of CANSZD010000001.1, forward strand.
TTAATAATTAATATATGTGTAAAAAATTTAGAAAATACATAAAATAGAAAAAATAAAAATTTGTCCGCGACAAACGTATCTGTTCCGTTCCAGCGAAACCGTGATCGTTCCCGTTACCGCGACCGAAACCGTATTTTCGAACCATGCCTCTACCATTGTTTGTTGCTAGCCTTACATTGTATATCAATTGTTCATTGTTTTCAAGGTTCTCTTGAAATAAAACCATCACAAATGAATCTTGATATTTGTGGATCAAATGTGCAACATAAGAAAGTGAGAAAATTTTCCAAACGTATATCCATGATGTTTGTTGCTAGCCTTAGAGTTTATAATGGACATTACTTAGGAAATCTAGTGGATCCTTGGTTCTTAGTTTAGATATACACTTGCTCTCGAATTATATGTATATTTTAATTTCGACCACTGTGCTAAGAGCATTTTTACTTTACTTTGAGTAGGCAGTCCCTTGTGAAACTTTCATACATAGAAGGTCAGAAAGAGTTTGTGAAGATTGACTCGAATGATTTATTTCCCTATCTCCTTGTCAACATTGGCTCTGGAGTCAGTATGATTAAGGTAATTAATGATATTTTGAGTTGTGCTGATTCTTTTATTGTTGTATTTTGCATTAAGTGATAATGGAGAACAATTGTGACATATTTACTTTCCTGTAAAATTCATGGCTTCAGTTACTGTTTGTAGCTTTGATTGTCAGTATCATTTTTCTTCTTCATCTTGATGGAGATGGAAAGTTTGAGCGAGTTAGCAGAATAAGTGTAGGAGGTGGCACCTTTTGGGGTCACTAGGTAGAATTTGTCAAAGTTAAGAGTCACTACGTATAATTTTTTTTTTTGCCTGCCACCATACAGAAATATTGAAAGTTGGAGGCCACCATGTAGAATTTCCTAAATAAAAAAGAATGTAACTACCTAATTAATATTAAAAAAGATAAAAAGGGCACAACAAAAAGAAAGCAGCGAAAATTTACAACACAGTCAGTTACTTTCCTCTCAACTAAATTTTGAAAAAATTTAAAATCCCTCATTTAGTAGGATAAACTGTTTGAAAATTTAAAGATCCCTGATTTATTAGATGTAATTAGCAATTAATTTAATTTTCTACATGTTTCGCACGCATCGCGTGCATATAAGGCTAGTTTAATTAGTATCAAGGTATGAAGTGGTAGGAAAAGTTAGAATGACATTACGTGCAGTAAAAATTCCGAAAAGCTCAATTTCCAAATTTGGTCAGAACTGCTTTACTTAAGCATGCTCCTTTGGAAAGGTGCTAACGTGAAATGGTGACTAAAAGCCCCTGAATGTATCTTTCTTGAGACTTTCTAATGACAGGTAGGACGATTCAGTCTTAAGGCTATTGGAGTATCTTTCTCTTGAAAAGATCGACCCTAAGGGAAATGATAAGACATACTGGCAGCATGAAACGAGAGGTTCTCTATGCTCAAGAGTATCTTGAGAGAAATTTCTCATGAATTTTTCTTTTAATGATATTGGAGAATGAAGCTCCTTCGAAGGAGCAGAGATTTATTCTTGCAAACCAATGTAGTTTATGTCACAAGAAGGAAGTGTGTTAATATCAATTACTCTACAGTCTACATTCCTTGGCTACTTTCACTTTAGAACCTATCCTTAGCCTTGTTTGGGATGAATTGGGTGCACCCTCGTTATACCAAAGTTCTTGTGCTTGGAAAAGAAAGAAGAAAAAAGTTGGGTTACAGAGACATGGAGAACAATTCACGAGCAATACGGTGATCAAAACGAAACCAGTGAGTTTTATTTGACGGTGGAAGTCGCTGCCTCAAGAGTTTTAGGTTCATATACTGAGGTTGTTGTATAGCTAGAGTCAAGTGTTAAGTTTCAAGCAGCACATGACTTTTTTTTATTTTGTCAATAAATTGTTACATGATAGCTTGAGGGCATGCGTGACACCCTGATTACCTCCCTGGTGTCTATTTGGTATTTTAGTTTTTTAACATCTCTTCATTACTCATCAAATATAAATATATAGATATATATATACACTCACACAAGGATTAAAGTTCAAAGTGATTGGTTAAATAAGGAGCACTTACATCAGAGTATAGTTTCCAGCGAGGCAAAACCAATGAAACAAGCACAATATATGTCATGAAGAACACAGAGCTAATTAAAGCATTATATTCTCAGGAAGGAAGTGCATGCCGCAGATAGGCTAGATCAGCACGTATACAAACAATAATTCTGAACAAAACAAACAGTCTGAATAGAATAAGACCTGGTGACAAGCTCTGCTGTCTCAGGATCCCATTGAAGAACACAAAATTTGTATCTTTCTGTTGCAATGAACAAGAAATCTTGTGCTTCACCCTGTAGACACAAGAAAACAACTAGTCAAGGAGGAAGATTATGAAAGTTGCATTATCTACTTCCTCCGTTCTTTTTCTATTGCAACAATCAAGTTTTTACACTATTGCAACAATCAAGTTTTTACACTATTCATTCACCACCATTTCACTATCTATTGTGATTTTTACGTAAGGCAAAAATATAGTCATGTGAGGTTTTGTTAGATTCGTCTCGGTATACTTTTTACTAAAAAGTAATTAAAGACATTAAGAGTTAAAGATGTGCATTGGCAAGCGTGAACTCAATTGTTGCAATAGAAAAAGAACGGAGGAAGTATATAACAGACAAAGTTCATGATGTCTAGTGTTGCGATTCTTCCATTATCTAAATAGCTTTACTCACATGAGGTCGAAAAAGTTCCAGTGTCGCAATTCTTCCATATATTGGAACGTCCAGCATGGGCTTCAAGGAGATAAAAAGAAGAGACGTTAACATCACATGAAAACTAGAACTGGATATGATACAATAAAAAGGATTTCATGAAATGGCTACAAGACACGTGATCATCTAATGATGGAACACAATGACCCTTCTTACAGAGTCTTTCTCGCCTCTCGCCTACAACGAGTCAATGATCATATAAATACTTCCTCCGTTTTCTTTTGGTTGTACCATATTAACCTTTGACACTATTCACATACTTCATTTTAACCCTCTTATTATATTGTAAGGAAAAACATAGTCATATGGGATCTTGTTAGATTCGTCTCAGTATATATTTTCATAATATCAACTTCTATAATGTTTACTTATACAACAACAACTAAGCCTTATTCCCAAAGTGATTTGGGGTCGGCTAACATGAATCGTCAACTGAAACCGTTACCAGAGGAGATGGCATCGACATGAGTGATAAAAAGCTTTTTTTTTTTTTTTTTTAAGAATTTTTAAAGAAGTTTTTTTTTTTTTTTTTTTTTTTGAAAACAAGGTTTGCACCAACAAGTTTTAAAAGAGGTTTTCAACAAAAGGTTTTAAACAAATAAATGCGGTTCACACCCCTTCCTCCACATGGATCTCGCCCCTCCACCCACTTCTATCCAACGTCATGCTCTCCTCAATCCCAAGTAACCTCATATCACTTTCAATTACCTTCATCCAAGTCATCTTAGGTCTTCCCCTACCCCTTACAATTTGGTTACTCCTCCACTCTTCAATTCTTCTCACCGGTGCATCACCTGATCTCCTTTTCACATGACCAAACCATCTTAACCGATTCTCCCTCATCTTTTCTTCAATGGATGCAACTCCAACTTTTTCCCGGATCACTTCATTTATTAATCGGTCCTTCCTTGTGTGGCCACACATCCACCGCAACATACGCATCTCCGCCACGTTCATCTTATGAACGTGGCATTGTTTCACCGCCCAACATTCGGTGCCATATAACAAAGCAGCCTAATTGCGGTGCGGTAGAACTTTCCCTTCAAGCTTTGGGGAATGCCGGAATCACAAAGGAATCCGGTGGCGCTTTTCCACTTTAACCAACCCGCGTTAATTCTATGAGCCACGTCTCCATCCAGTTCTCCATCCTTTTGGAGAATGGATCCTAGGTAACGGAAGACGTTCGATCCTTGAACCACTTTGCTATCCAAAGTGACCGCCCTCGCCTCGGCGCTTGTAACCCCACCGAACTTGCACTCCATATACTCCGTCTTACTTCGCTCAATCTAAAACCCAGGGCTTCTAATGTATGCCTCCACAATTCCAACTTTCTCTCAATACCTTCCTTTGTCTCATCAATCAACACAATATCATCCGCAAACATCATACACCATGGTATATCATCTTGAATTGACCTCGTTAGTTCGTCCATGACTAGGGCAAAGAGAAAGGGACTAAGTGCGGAACCTTGATGCACTCCGATCGTAATAGGAAACTCTTCGTCCTCCCCACCGTAGTCCGCACACTCATAGTTGCCCCTCATACATATCCTTGATGATATCTATATATTTTTGTGGAACACCTTTCCTCGCCAACGCCCACCAAAGTATTTCTCTTGGTACTCTATCATATGCCTTCTCCAAATCAATGAAAACCATATGTAGATCCTTCTTCCTATCACGGTAATGTTCCATTGTTTGTCTTAAGAGGTGGATGGCCTCATAGTCGATCTTCCGGGCATAAATCCAAATTGGTTCTCGATATCTTCACATGTTTCCTAAGTCTTTGCTCAATCACCCTTTCCCAGAGTTTCATCGTATGACTCATTAGTTTGATTCCTCGGTAGTTGGTACAATCTTGTACATCGCCTTTGTTCTTATACAAAGGAATCAAAGTACTCTTCCTCCATTCTAATGGCATTTTGTTGTGTCTCCAAATCATGTTGAAGAATGTTGTCGGCCCATTCGATTCCTCTCCCCCTAAACACCTCCAAACTTCGATAGGTATGCCATCCGGCCCCGTAGCTTTCTTCAATCCCATCTTTTTTAATGCTGCAACGACTTCTCCCTTTTGAATCCTCCTCATAAACTCTCGATTTAACATACTTGGCGGAATGTGTACATCCCCAATGTCTTGTGCTTTATCACCGTTGAACAAGGTATCAAAGTACGACCTCCACCTATCCTTTATCTCCTCATCCTCCACAAGCACTCTTTGGTCCACACCCTTGACACATTTTACCTTTCTTATGTCTCTTGTCTTCTTGTCCCTCATACGCCCAATGTTTACTTATACATAAGGAAAATAGGGGAGACTAACCTGAACTATAAGTTTGGTGCAATAATAACCTGACCTAAATTAATTGGATATGGTAACGTAATATATTCAATTTAGTGCAGTCAGAACGTTAAAAGGATGTGTGGCATTATAATGTAATATAAATAATAATTTTTTTTCTCTTTTCCTTATCCTCCCTCTCCCTTTCTTTCTCCTCCTCCCCACCGTCACCACCACAACACCTATCCCCACCAAATCCCAATTAAACACTACCACGACCACCCAAAGTGCAACAAATTTTGGCGGAGGAGAAGCAAGCTTTAGAACCACACCATCACACCACCCTGCTCTCACCCCCTGCACAGACCCACTCCCCTTCTCTCTTTTTTGAACACTAGCCATCCCCTTCTCTCTTTTTCGAACACCACGTCCCCCACCAACGCCTCTCCCTCACCTTAAGCCTGCCAAACTCTCCACCTCCTCCCGCCCCTCTACTCTAACCTCTAATGACACTGGCAACGAGTGAGGTCCAAAGCCCATGCCCAAGCACAACTGTGCAAGCCCAAGCCTACCTACACCAGTGCTTCCTTCACCATCTCCAATGAATGGGGTGATAAATCTGAACCGGACCATGAGCAAGAGGTGGCAGGGGCAGTGAGGACGGTCATGAGGATGATGCGGTGTGAGTAGGGGGTTTGTTGGAGGGTGGGTAGGAGGTGGTGGGTACTCTTAGGGTGGTGGCTGTGGTGTTTGGAATGTAGTGGGGATGGTAATGGTGGAGGGTGGAGAGAGAAAAGGGAAAGGATGGATATTGTTTGTGACAAATTCAATATTTTATTGATCGAATTAATTTACGTCAGGTTATTCCTTGCACCACACCTATAGTTGGGTCATTCACGTTAATTTTCCCTTAAAGATGTTAAGGTTCAAAGCTTTGTGTTGACAAATGTGCAAAGTCCTATGGGTACAACTAAAAAAAGACGAAGGAAGTATTTATCTAAGAGTAGGGCACTCTCTCTGTGTTCCATAGTGTACAACATTCAAGTTGGCACACATATTAAGGCTACTTACATTTTAATAAGCATCATGAATACACCTTTCTACCTCTTTTCTTTTTCGATCTAGGAACGGCCTACAAACTACTTAATATTCAATAAAATATGTCCTCCGCCCCCTCTTCAGTTCTTCACTTTGAAAACGGGGGGCGTTCTTGCTGTTACCTACTCCCTCCCTATAATTTTGGAGGAAACATTTCGAATTATGCACTATTTACATATGAACCTTGTTTGGAAAATTATTACTCATATATATAAACAAATTATAGTAAGATGTTGGATTTATCTCACTGTAATAGTCAAAATTGTGTTGGAAGCTTGGAAGTCAAAATGGTGCAACTAAAATAACATAGGGAGCAATAGGTTTACCAGAAATGGCATTCATAGGCAAACAAGAGGACACCTACCTCCATGCAAGGCATCATGATTGTTGCAGAGACTCTAGAGCTTATTTATCTCAATTAACCCACTAAATTTCTTCACCCTTGTAGATTGTATCCTATGCCCACATCTTAAAGTGATTTACGCGATTTATGAAACGAGGGACCAATTGATTAACATTCCAACAAGAGAGATGTACCATTGTACCACCTAAATCAACAAACTCTAACCTTAGGTACTTAGCCTCCTTCATAGTAGTTGGAAGCTTAGTTTTAAAAAGCATGCCCCCGAGGCGAGAATAGGTAGGGGTGTGCAGTTTTAGACCCGGATGGGGGTCGGAATTCGGACCAAACGGACCAAAAAATTCGGTTCCGGCCTGCAGTCAATAAAAAATTATGATTCCAGGTTTCCGCTCTGGAACGATCCCAACCTGGAATTTTCCGGTCCGGACAGGTGGACCTGAATTTCTGTCTTTTTTAGTAAAAAAAAATTAAGGTTTAAAAAAGTTAAAGCTAAAGCTTAATCTTTATAGCCTTTAGAATTATTAAATTTTAATGTATTGAATTTATAAATATGTTTAAATCTAAGTAAAAAAGTACTTTTAAAAAAAAAATACGATTCCGGTCAAACCGGTCCACAGAATTTCTAGATTCCAATCCACCGATCCAACCGGTTCTGGTCCGATCTTAGTGTATAGGCGTCGGCCAAAATGCATCCGACAAGCTAGCACATCACGACAGGCGACCTAAGACGTGCGCTTTTTGACGCCTTTATCGCACCGCCTTGCCACTTTTAGTGGAGAGGCATGGAAGAGAGGGGGAGAGAATAGATCTTAGTTAAAAAGTTAAAAAAAAGTCCCTAAACTTTCAAATTTTAGACTTATCTTGGATTTAATTTAGCAATTTGGAGCAAAAGCCCTTTGTTAATTGTAGTAAATCTCATCAAATCAAACCCTAATTAAAAACCCTAATTTGGGAGAAAAACCCTAATTCACGAATTGGTGGCAATTGATGGCCGACAACTCGTCGGAGGTGATAGAGGATGTCGGCGAGCCAACCACCATCATCCCCGACACCATATCTCCGGCGGCCGGCGGCGACAGCAACATTCAGGTCAATCCTCTTTCTTCGATCTTCTCTTTTTTTCTCTCTCTTCTCTTCTTCGATCTTTTCTCTTCTTCTCTCTCTTCTCTTCTCTTCTTCGATCTTCTCTCTTCTCTTCTTCGATGACCTTTTCTTCGTTTGCTCATTTTCTTGAGCTTCTATCAAATAATCTTCTATTCTTCGATCTTCAGATGAGCTTTGAATCTAACTTTTATTTTTCCTTTTCTTTTTAAGTTGAATAATGTATTATTGAAGTAAAATGGCTACCCACTCCCTTTACCAGTTGACCCCACAGTTGTCTTTTGTGTGCAATAGTTTTCCTTGGCAAAAGCTAACAGACGCCTCCAGGGCCCTAGATCAAAAATATATTGTTCTATTTAATTACTCATAATTATATAAAATAATATAATGATATATAATTCCAATGCAATGCATTTAATGTTTTTCCCTTTCCTATTCAAAAACATTAAATGCTTTGCATTGGAATTATATATTATTCTATTATTTATATATATATATGAGTAATTAAGTAGAACAATATATTTCTTATGTAGCACCCCGGGGGGGTCCGTTAGCGGGCTCGTTTTTCCTTTTCTATATAGAAATGTCACTTTTTATATAATTATTATTTCTTAAAGCCATATTTATTTTACTTTGAAATGGGAGTCATTTATTGAAAATTTAATACCACATAAGCTAAATAATGATAAAAATAAAAAGTGTGCCTCGCCTACGGGATGCGCGCCCCATCGCCTTGCGCCTTCGTTCGCCTTGCGCCTTACGCCTTACGCCTCGATGTGCCTTGCAGCTAAAAATTAACAACATGGACCCGAGGGTTTCCTCTTCTACAACTAGTGAATCTTTGTCTAGTGAGATTCGCACTTCCTAGAATTCTTCGACTAGGGCATCGCATAGACTAATCAATCACCTAAGCTATACTATACTACTACTATCTAGGTTCCCCAATTTCCCTTCAAAGGAGATTTGCGAATTCAGAGCACTAATTTAGACTTCTTGTTTGCTTAGGCAAAGGTCGAAGATAAAGTGAGAATGTGGTGCTTGAAAGGAGAAAATTCAGTCTAGCAAAGATGCTTATTTGGAGATGAGAAAAAATATGTTGGTCACCTCCCTCTCTTTGGTCCTCAAGTGTTTTCATCTTTCTCCTAAACACTTACCCTATTGAGTAAAAGTAAGGTACAACTTATCAGAGCCAAAGACAAGTGGATTAAATTCTACAGCCCACCAAATGTGGGGAGGTACAAATTAAAAATTCCAAACTCTGAACCTAAATCAACCAGCGTTAGAAGCATGAAACTACTCCCTCTTAAGAGTGTTCCCATGCACAACCATGTGCTCAACTCAACCTAAAGATACAACTCAGCTTTTGAATGGCAAACTTCCAAGTTCCAACAACTTGGTGTCAACAGAAATTAGGAAATTAGGTGTCCCTGCTAAACTCACCAAGAAAAAAATTATTTATATGATCCCAAGTTATCAGAGCTTACAGCCCCATCTTATGGAAAATTCTTATCCAAGGAAATGGCCTTTTGTTCTTTGTTTACTCAATGAGGTAAGCCCCTCGAGCTTACTAGCCCAAAAGTCTTAATCAAGAGCAGATAGCATATTCGACAAGGTGAAATTCAGGATGATTGCATGCAAATAAAAATTTATTCTCCATATTTCAGCATATATTGCATGCAAATAGTTTTGGGGACTTGGAGAAGATAGCATACCTGAAGACCTTGAGGAGTTAATAAGTGAATCTCAATTCTGGTGCATTTGCTGAAATAAGGATATATTATCAGTTACACAAGCATAAGATGCATTATATTTTCAATCACAATTAGCTAATTGCTTTTCTACATGAACACCAAGATAGTAGTCCAATATTCAGAATATCATATATTAAAGGTCTATAAACCATTATCAAGAAGAATGTGGAACTAAGCAATTGGTCCAACACCACCTCATAAAACAAGTCAAACCAAACTAGCCAAACCGAAATCATTGACCACTTTTTTTTTACAGGAAGTACACACATATCACGAATGCATATAAATTCAATAGAAAACTAGTTTTACCATGAGACAAGAGGAAAAGCCATGAAACGATTTGAAATTTTACCATAAGTCATAAATAAATAGTTGGCTCTCTATACTCAAATTTTATCTTTTGCATTTTGGTCAATTAAAATAAAATTTGGAAACTTACCATTAGGGAAATAAACGCGGTCACGTTCTTGAGAATGGCTTGTAACGGAAAAATAGATCGTTGGCCGTCGCGGCGTGAAATTTTTTTAAAAAGTTCACACAAGTGGCATTTTAACCCTGTTTTTCCTCTATTTTACTTTCTATACAATCAAGTAAAAGACATCTAAAGGAGGCCCTTGGAGAATCTAAAGGAACTGTACCATCAAGTAAGGACACATCTTGGTGGAACGAGGAGGTGAGACAAGCGATAAAAAACAAACGAGAAAGTTATAAACTTTTGGGAAAAGATAGCAGCGATGTGAACTATGAGAAGTACAAAGAGGCTAGAAAAGAAGCCAAGAAGGCAGTACGGGAAGCTAAAGCACAGGTAATCAAAGAGCTTTATGCAAGATTGGATACGACAGAAGGTGAAAAAGACATTTATAGAATTGCGCGTATGAGGGACAAGAAGACAAGAGACATAAGAAAGGTAAAATGTGTCAAGGGTGTGGACCAAAGAGTGCTTGTGGAGGATGAAGAGATAAAGGATAGATGGAGGTCGTACTTTGATACATTGTTCAACGGTGATAAAACACAAGACATCGGGGATGTACACATTCCGCCAAGTATGTTAAATCGAGAGTTTATGAGGAGGATTCAAAAGGGAGAAGTCGTTGCAGCATTAAAAAAGATGGGATTGAAGAAAGCTACGGGGCCAGATGGCATACCTATCGAAGTTTGGAGGTGTTTAGGGGGGAGAGGAATCGAATGGCTGACAACATTCTTCAACATGATTTGGAGACACAACAAAATGCCATTAGAATGGAGGAAGAGTACTTTGATTCCTTTGTATAAGAACAAAGGCGATGTACAAGATTGTACCAACTACCGAGGAATCAAACTAATGAGTCATACGATGAAACTCTGGGAAAGGGTGATTGAGCAAAGACTTAGGAAACATGTGAAGATATCGGAGAACCAATTTGGATTTATGCCTGGAAGATCGACTATAGAGGCCATACACCTCTTAAGACAAACAATGGAACATTACCGTGATAGGAAGAAGGATCTACATATGGTTTTCATTGATTTGGAGAAGGCATATGATAGAGTACCAAGAGAAATACTTTGGTGGGCGTTGGCAAGGAAAGGCGTTCCACAAAAATATATAGATATCATCAAGGATATGTATGAGGGGGCAACTACGAGTGTGCGGACTACGGTGGGGAGGACAGAAGAGTTTCCTATTACGATCGGAGTGCATCAAGGTTCTGCACTTAGTCCCTTTCTCTTTGCCCTAGTCATGGACCGAACTAACGAGGTCAATTCAAGATGATATACCATGGTGTATGATGTTTGCGGATGATATTGTGTTGATTGATGAGACAAAGGAAGGTATTGAGAGAAAGTTGGAATTGTGGAGACATACATTAGAAGCCGGGGTTTTAGATTGAGCGTAAGTAAGACGGAGTATATGGAGTGCAAGTTCAGTGGGGTTACAAGCAGCGAGGCGAGTGCGGTCACTTTGGATAGCAAAGTGGTTCAAGGATCGAACGTCTTCCGTTACCTAGGATCCATTCTCCAAAAGGATGGAGAACTGGATGGAGACGTGGCTCATAGAATTAACGCGGGTTGGTTAAAGTGGAAAAGCGCCACCGGATTCCTTTGTGATTCCGGCATTCCCCAAAGCTTGAAGGGAAAGTTCTACCGTACGGCAATTAGGCCTGCTTTGTTATATGGCACCGAATGTTGGGCGGTGAAACAATGCCACGTTCATAAGATGAACGTGGCGGAGATGCGTATGTTGCGGTGGATGTGTGGCCACACAAGGAAGGACCGATTAAGAAATGAAGTGATTCGGGAAAAAGTTGGAGTTGCATCCATTGAAGAAAAGATGAGGGAGAATCGGTTAAGATGGTTTGGTCATGTGAAAAGGAGATCAGGTGATGCACCGGTGAGAAGAATTGAAGAGTGGAGGAGTAACCAAATTGTAAGGGGTAGGGGAAGACCTAAAATGACTTGGATGAAGGTAATTGAAAGTGATATGAGGTTACTTGGGATTGAGGAGAGCATGACGTTGGATAGAAGTGGGTGGAGGGGCAGTATTCATGTGGAGGAAGGGGTGTGATTACTGCATTTATTTGTTTTTCTCAATTGTGTTGGTATTAAAACCTTTTGTTGAAAACCTCTTTTAAAACTTGTTGGTGTAAACCTTGCTTTAAAAAAAAAAAAAAAAAAAAAAAAAAAAACCTTTTTATCACTCTTGTCGAGGCCTTCTCCTCTGGTAACGGTTTCAGTTGACGATTCATGTTAGCCGACCCCAAATCACTTTGGGAATAAGGCTTAGTTGTTGTTTGTTGTTTTTTTACTTTCTATACAATATTATGTCCAGAATTGTTATAAATACAATATTTGGGGTACTTTTGATGATATTTGAACATAAAATTCTGTACAAAAGCTCGTTCATAAGTAAAATGGAAAATGAAAGATACTCATGTTTGGTTCAGTTCCACTAGTTAAAAAAAAGGAGCAATTTAAAAAATAAAAGAGGGAAGAAAATGAGGTAGTAATTCACTTGATTCTGGGAATAAAAAGAAAAGAGGAGAGAAAAGAAGATAAAAAAGAGAGAATAAAAAAGGAAGAAAACAGAAGAGAGAGAAAGAGCTTAGAATTATCTTATTTTTCTCAAGTGACCTGGCTGCTGGCATTCCCAAAATAAAAAGAAAAAGGGAAGAAAAAAGAATTGAGAGAAAGAGAACAGAAGATCAATACCAGAGAGAAAGAGAATCCACAACTAACCTCAAAACAACCACCACCGCCGTCCACCGGCAGCAATGGCGCCAGAAGCAGCCGAAGATAACTCGTTGGCATTCTTTGCCACGACCGGCGAAGTTCTGGCCGTCAATTACCTCCCCACACATATTAAGATTCTATCAAAATTAGGGTTTTCATTTTAGGCTTCAATTCGAAGTTATTCAATGAAATTAATTGAGGGGTTTTGCTCGAATTAGAGTGTCAAAAGCCAGGTAGATTTAATTCGATAAATTTAGGTCATATTTGTGCTTTTTTTCTCATATTCCCTTTCTTTCCCTCGCATTTTTACACAAAACGACCAAGAAACAGTTCTAGAATGCCGTGAATCCGTTACATAACGGCCGAGTCTGGTGTGAATTTCCTTGCGCCGTTCTAGAACGGGTTTTCCCAGAACGGCAACCCTCAAACCCGTTACAAAGCACCCGTTCTAGAACAGAACGGTGTTTTTCTTCCCTGCGTACGTTACATAGTCTACCAATGAAAGAGACATCATAACTTTTCGTTCTTCCACTTTGATCAAATCAAATTTTGGAGCTTTGGCAATTGTTGTCTACTACTTCCTCCGTCCCAAAATAAAATTCCCGTTTCATTTTTTATGGCAAAACTCTAAAACCTTTGACCAAGTATTCTCATTGCTATATACATAAAAAAACATACTCATGTGGGATCTTGTTAGATTCGTCTCAATGTGTAATTTTATAATATCAACTTTTTATAATTTTTATTAATACGTAACTAAAGATATTAATGGTCAAAGAAACGTGTTGGAGACCGTGTAAAAAGAAACGCAAACTATATTTTGGGATGGAGGGAGTAGCAACAAAATATGATTCTTAATTGGAATGCCTTTTCGACACATGATATTATATATCACTAGATAAGTGCCTAAATAGCTAAAACGACATCTCCAGCTTCATATAAGAAAAAATTTCACAAGAGCATGGCCGATAGAGTTTATTAACAGTAGGTCTCACACTCTCTAATTTTTATATGATGCTACAAAATCGCTTTCCTGGTAGCAGTAGGAGATTTTCTCAAGATTACATGATAAAATCACCACCAAAGATTAGAAGATAACCGCCCCCCAAATAAAATGATTTACAATTCTACATACATTATAACTAATTCAAGTTTGTATAATATGATAATGACATTTGTTTGGGGTTCCAATTACGCAAATCCATATTGTTAGGCTTTTGGCTAGGTACAACATCATTCACGAGATATGCAACCAACACTTCTCACAAATAAATCATCCTTACATTTGAACAATCTCTAATTGGAAACACAATAATCCATGATCGATAAAGGGGTAGGGGAGGAAATTTATAATTTAATAAAAAGATACATACATACATACATACATACATACATACATACATACATACATACATACATACATACATACATACGTACGTACGTATGTATGTATGTATGTATCTTTTTATTAAATTATAAATTTCCTCCCCTACCCCTTTATCGATCATGGATTATTGTGTTTCCAACTAGAGATTGTTCAAATGTAAGGATGATTTATTTGTGAGAAGCGTTGGTTACATATACATACATACATATGTATGTATGTATAAAAGCAGAAAGAACATTCTTGACCAAGTTGCCAAAATAATCTCAAATGGTAGATCCTTTTTAAGTCACTATTTATAAGTTATAACTAAAATTTCTGTTTGAAATTCTAAGACTCGTTCCCCACTTCCCAACCAGTCACCTAGAGAGTGAAAAACATTTGAGTTTATTCTTAGCAGACACCACCCAAAACATGAAGTGTAATTAGGGGTGCTATACAATTCTTATGGCATATAAGTTCTGCTCTCCTCAAAGACACAAAAACTCCGACCAACAAGGAACATAAACTTGAAGCTAATCACTCAAGTTGTGGTCCACTGTACCCACCACAACCTGGATCGCAATAACTAACAGGTAAGCGCTATAATCACTGCCTCATTCTTCTCCCCCCGGTCTGGTAATATTTGCTACATAGTCCTGATAACTCAAAATCAACAATACAAATCATTTCACTAAGGACGTTCAAGATAGGCGCGCCAATTCCATACACTCTCCATTACTCGAACTATGTAAGAGCATCTTAGATATTCAATCATAAACAACTACTCCACAGTCATAAAAAGGTGACAATCTATAACGAAAAACCAAACACAGTACACTGAAGAAGCTGAGTACTCACTCACAGACAATCTACGGTCCAAAATTACATGAACCAATGGAATTAAAGTCGAATTCTCAATTCTCAAGTCCAAGTACCAAATTGGAACTAAGTGAATCATCAACAAGTATGAAAAATCAATTGAAAACCCATATACCATTTCTCAGTCATCTCAAATGTAACCTCCAACATATTTCCTAAATTCAGCAAATTAAAAAGCCTTAGGGTAAACAAAAAGTAACATCGTTAACATATTAGATAGCGATGATAAATAGTGAGACAGTCTTATGGTGTTTTAATTTGTATGTGAATCCAATAACGCCATATGCGAATTCAAAATTATAAACCCTAAGAATAATAAAAAGAAAGAGAGAGAATATACGCGACAATAAGATTGAGCTCTTGAGGGCTGGTGAAATTGCCGACACAGGAATGCGTGACATTGGTAGGCTTGTGAGCGGTGACGACGTAGTTCCATATGCTCATCTTTCTCTTGAGTGTGCGCGCGAGAAAATGAGCCCTTTTTTCTGCTTCAGCTGTCTCTTTTTACACTCTCTTGCTGTCTCTCTCCTCTTCTTAAGGAGCTGCTGGAAATAAGAAATCTCTTGTTTGGTTTTGGTTTTGGTTTTGGTTTTGGTTTCTGGGAGGTGTTGAGGAGCATCTAAGAAAATACTGTACCCAGGCCCAGCATCTATTCCGAATCTCCTATATATGGGTTTCAAAGGGTTAAATTTTACCTAATGATTATTCTATTATTCAAGCTGAGGCTGCTGGCTTTAGGAAGTTAGGGGAGCTATTAAAGCTGCCCGGTTTCTCAATTTAGATCATATACATATTGAAGGAGATAACATTGTTGTTATTAACTCTTTGCTAAAAATTTGGAAGCCTCCTTGGTCTATTAATGCGATGATTTCTGATGCAAGTATTGAGATAACTAAGTTTAGTGGTGTTTCTATTGCTCATTGTTTCAAGGAGGCGAATCGGGTTGCGGATCACATGGCTCGCGAAGTCAAGATGTTAGCAATCTCGTTTACAAGTTTCCTCCTTACTCTTTTGATCTCTCTCTTATCATCCGTAAGGATGTTTTAGGCTGGCCCCCCGATTAGGGTTTCTGTCCTAATTTTCTTTTCTATATAAAAAAAAAAGTTAAATTTTAAAAGAACGATTTTTTCATCATGTACCCCCAACAAATCACGAAATTCATTATATACCCTCAATGTTTCATATATTCACCATATACCCCTGAGTTTCCGAAAACGTTCACCAAATGCCCTTTTTTTAACGGATGTTAACTTACCGTTAGCTTTATTTACAATTTTGTCATTATTAACCCCTAAACTCCTAAACCCTAAAACCCTTATCCTAATCCTAACCCCTAACCCTAACCCAACACCCCCTGCCACCCCACCCCAACCCCCCCCCCCACCCTCCCTCCACCCCCGCAGCCCCCCTCACCCCTCCCCCTCCCCCACCCCCCGCAGCCCCCCTCACCCCCCCCCCCCTCCGTTCCCGCACCCCCCCACCCCCCTTTCCCCGCAAAGAAGAAGGCCCCAGCACCCCCTTCCTTCCCTCGCCTGTAACCTTTCACAAATTCAACATGTGATGGTCAAAGGAGGGGTTAACGGTCAAAATTAACGGATGTTGTCAATTGGTGGTCGTTTAAAACGGGTTTTGTTTTATAAGGTAGTTTTTTGAAGAAAAAAATTTATAAGGTAGTTTTTTGAAATTTTTTTGTTATAAAAGGTAGTTCCATGAAAGCATGTTTAAGTATGTTAAAAGAGAGTTTTACTAAAGTATATGCTGCTGGAATTTTAGAAAGGTTGTTATTAAGGGAGTTTGATGGATTTTAATGACTAGTATAGTAGTACTATGCTAGGAAGTATTAGTATTTGAAGTTTTAATGTTAAAAATAAACTTTAAATATTTTTCAAGGGGATTTAAAGTATTTTAAAGTTGCTGGAATTTATTTGGAGTATTGATTATGAATTTTATTGGTTATTTTAGGCGGAGAATTCTCTCTAGGCGACTTTTAAGTTGGTTAAAGTGGCATTTCAGTTTGTCTACACAAGGTACGTACATACCTATGTGTCAATTGCGATAGTATCATGATTTAAGGAAGGAAATTATGTAGTATCATGTATAGGAAATATGTTGAGTTCATATGTGATATTTATTATGTTGGATTTTGCATGTTTTATGCGGTGGTGTAAACATGTGGATTATGAGATTATATTATGAGATTTATATATCATGTTTGTATGGAAGATTGATGCAAGCATGTTGGTTGGGAACTTTATTGTTATTAATTCACATGGGGGAATTAATATATTTACTAGCATTGGATCATGTTTGATCATTGTTCCCTTTTTGAATTTCACTGCTTTATAAGGACCGAGGGCCTTAATTTGTAAGTTGATATTTTCTACCTATGAAAGGTAATTTGGTTGTTGGCTAGGTTCAACAAATAAGAAAGTTGGATTAAAGTTGAAAGCAATCTTGGATTGTTAAGTTGTGTGATCACTTATCTAATCCTAAGATAAAAAGAAATTGTGATTGTTTGATGATTTTATTATTTGTGGCTTGTGAGTCATAACAAGTAATAATTGGTAAATCATGTAAAGTGAAACTGGATAGCAATAACTTTAGACTGGTGCACGTCTGAAGTATGGACAATTAGGAGTTAGAGTACGTGGTGGTAGCCCATGGCTTTTTCTGGGTTTCGGGTTGATCACCGTTCCTATTTTATTAAAAGGTTCCTCGATATCGTAGGTCAATTTGGAATACGGAGTCGCGCCCGTATTTCGTCTTCCTGGGGGAAGGCTGTTTTAGATGAGACAACTCGGTCCATTGTCTATTCCAATTAAAGTAATAATAATGTTGTTTAAGTTTAGTTCAGTAAAAGTTGTCTGCAAGTTATTATGTTATTATTTATTCTTGCCTATTATTTATTAGTATCATGTTAGGATTATATACTTGTGTAGTATATAGTACTCAGCTTTGCTGATTACGTGCTTTTGTTGTGTATGTTGATCATGGCTTTGCCTTATTGATCCTGTGATGACCCATTTTGGTGAGCAGTCTCTAGGGATCAATAGTGTATAGTCCATCTAACAGGTTCGAAGATGATGCATCATTGGAATCGGGATTGTGAAGAGCTTGTGTAGATTTTATTCTGTACTTTTAAGTTAAACATTTTATAGTTGGTTAAGTTGGTTTTAAGGTTGACTTTGATTGTTGGTTAGTTTTGGAGTTGACTTTATTGTTGACTAAGTTTATTTATAAAGTTATTATTATTGTTTTCCGCTGTAAAATTCTGAATAAGCCGATACGTTTTCACACGGACGATATTACTTTGATAATTCTCTATGTTTTATTGTAAAAAGGTATTTTAGAAAAGAGAGAATTGTCGGGGTGTTACAAAGTGGTATCTGGGAGCTTTAGGTTATTTTCAAAACTTTTAGGCGCCTAACTAACTTACTAGTTATTTGAATAAACTCTTAGAATTGCTCCTACTTATTCGTTTTGAAAAACGTTATTACCTTAAATTGGGAATAAGAATATATTGTTTGAATTTTTTTTATAGGAGGGTCCAATTTTTTTTTAATTATAATGTCCGAATTTTTTTTTTCGGAACTAATGACGGGTCGTTGTATACTCGCCAAATATAACCTAATTTATCCAATATAGGATAAGTATAGGGTCGAAATCCACAAGAAAGTAGGGTTAAGTCAAGAGTTAATTAGCTAACTACAATGAGCTAAATCAATTTTTGGGTTTTGATTGAAAGTTTAGCAATGATTCTAAATTCTAATTAAACTAGGAAATTTGTAAAGTAAATCAATGAACAATTAAAGGAGATAAGACAAGGGTAAAGAAACTAGGGGATTAGGGGGATTCACCAACACTCAATCCAAGAATCTAATCATCAAAGCCAAGGGGAAACAAATGGGCGATCACAAGGAGAAAATCACGAACATATGAATTCTAATTACTCTCTCGAGCTAATTAAAAGGGCTTGATTAGTGACTCATGACCTATTCTCATGGCATGAGCAACCAATCTAGCCAAATCAAGCACAACATGATTAATCAAGCTTCCCTAAACTAGAAAATGCCTATTTTCATGGAAATCCTAGTCTAGCAACCAAACTTAATTTATTCCTAGCTTCATCTCTCAATCCTTCACTAGGAATTCCAAATATGTAAGTTAAGTGGTGATCAAGCACCCAACAAACCAAGTAAAACAAGTTTAATCAACAAGTTCAACCCCAAAAGTTAACCCCCTAACTTAGATCCAAGATCCAAAGAGTAAATGAAGGTTACATCCCTTCCCCTAGTAAGAAACTACTCACACATTATGGAAATAAAACAAAACAAAGCTTGAAATAACTTAATCACCATAACCATGGAGGAAAAGAGGAAAATTGCAAATAATCAACTAATAAAGCAAGATCAAAACAAACAAAGCATGAAATAAGCAAGAATAATGGAAGGAAAGAAGAAAATAAACAAAGATTACCAACTTTAAGCTTTCATAAATGAAGAATGGAGATCCAAAAGCTTCAAACTTCCACTTTTCTCTCTCCTAAGGTTTTGCTTTAAACTTAAATGCTAAAACAAGATCTAATTTCTCTCTAATCTCTAGTTAAAAATTGCTTAAGTTAAAATAAGAGGAGTCCCTCTTTTATAGTCATAAGAAATAAAACAGAAAATTACAAAATAGCCCCCGCATAAAAACAAACAAAGTCGCAAAACCGTTTCTGGAAAATGACCCGACCCGAGCGGGTTACATGACCCGAGCTCTCGGGTCACATGACCCGGGCGGGTAAACTTGTCAGGACCATGGAGATTTCCCAATCAAAGTGACCCGGGCGGGTTTGTGAACCCGAGCCCTCGGGTCACCAGACCCGGGTGGGTCTGCTGAAAGAAGGGCTCTATTTTTGTCTGGCTGGACTGACCCGGGCGGGTCCACACACCCGGGCCCTCGGGTCAGTCACTTCTTCTCTTTCTTCTCTTCTTTCGAGCTCCTTGGTGCTCCATTTCTTCAACATTTTGCCTCGGGCTTGTGCATAGACCCTCCAAGCGTGCTCCCAAATCCTAAAATATAAAGAAATACCCAAAGAAAGAGCGCAAGGGAGGATAAAATGCACAAAAAGAAGGAAAAGGAATGAACATAGCCTAAATTAGCCTAAAAAATAACACAAAAACTATTAAAAACTAAGCATAAATCGAGCATATAAACCAATCATCAAACTCCCCCAAGCTAGATCTTTGCTTGTCCTCAAGCAAAATAGATTAAAACACAAGTAGGAGAATGAAAACTTATTTGAAAACAAAATGAAGAAGAAAGAGGGAAGAAAAAAAAATGAAAAATGAAGGAAGGATAAAAAATTTACACTAACTCATTTTCGTAGGAATCACGATTGCATTTAGCACATGCAACAAGCTCTTTAAACCCCTAGATCGCTCTAGAGGGCGAGTGGGATCTCGCGAGGGTTTCCAAGGAGTTTTCAAACCCACAACTCTAGTTTTTTTCATCAACCATTTGTTCAATCGAATTCAAGAGTAATGCCCAAGTCAACTATCAATGAAATGGTTCACAAGCAAAGATAGAGAGCAACTTTCAAAACAACTAATTTCCAAGTGTCCTCATAGGTTATGGGTAGAGAAAGCAACTAATCGAGATTGCAAAAGGACACCTAATTAGACTTTTTACTCGCTCATTAGAGAACACCTAGCTATCCAAAAGATTTAGAGCCCTTCGAGTGTTATAGAAGCTCAAACTACTAGTCCGCCATCCCTAGACACACAAACATGCCTTAGACTCCCCTCTACTCAAAACTTTAGAAAAAAAAAGTACTAAGTGTGGGAAGCATCCACAAATTGACCTCTTTTATTGGAAATCTTCTATTCTTTTTGCTTTTCGTTTTTCTCTTCACTTTTTTTTTCATTTTTCACGCCTTTTTTTACTGTTTTTGGCTTTTTATTTTTTCCCTTATTATGGGAATTTCTGCTATACAAAAGAGGAGTAACTTCTCACTAAAGAGAAACATGAGAACTTGTGGCTTTTTGTACCACTTATTACAAATAAAAAGAAGTAAAAACTAAGCTTTTTGTAGAGTTTTGTTTGGGGACATGATGAACATATCTAGGGACACTAGGGACCGCAAATTTGAAGCTAAATTTATTCAAGCATGAGCAACATTGTCAAGATTCAAGACTAGACATTCAATTGAGCATTCATTGGTTTCATTTTGGTTGATTCTAATGCAATCAAGATTAATCACCTCCTAAAGCACCACAACCCAAGCTCACACTCTTCCAAAAGGAGCCTTTAAACATATACTCAAAATCCAAGCAAGGAATCCACATATATCATCAACTAGCATCTTCCTTGGGCAAGGAAATCAAAATTTTATTCAAAGCTAAAATTTCTTTTTGTTTTTCTTTTGTTTTTGGGTTTTATTTTTTTGAATAAATATTTTTTTCTTTTTCTTAAAAACTAAGAAAATAAACAAATAAGAAAAATGGAATCATGGCACACCACATATTAACAAGCATTGGCCCATTCACCAAGCTTAACCACAATCACAAACAACAATTCAATCAAAATAGCAACAAGGGTCTCCTAACGCCTACCCCGTAAAGTAAAACTACCCAAACACCCCGTAAAGTAAAAACTACCCAAACAATGAAAATACCCCCCAAGCCAAACCGAACACTGTCCTCGGTGTGAAAGGAAGAACAGTCGGGGAGGGGGTGGGGAGGGACCAACTCAAGGGTCGAGGTCCTCCTCCCCCTCGGGGGGGAGGCGGGGGTTGCATATAGGAGGGGTAGGGGGTGCCGGGAGGGACCATGCTGTTATCATGAAAGAATTGCAAGATAGGGGTAAAACTCTCTCGCATCTCTTGTTGGAAGGTGGTTAGTCTTTGTTCAAAACTATCGAACCGCCTATCTATATGGGCATAAATAGGGGCATAGTCGGGAACATAGGTGGGATGGGGTTGGGGAGGAGGAGGGGGAGGGGCGGAAGAGAAGGAGGCAAGCTCATGGGGATCCCGCCTATGGTAGGTGCGGATCTCCGCACCTTCCTCCGCGGCTTCCAGGATGAGATAGTTGACTTGCCCCGTTTTAATCACGGTGATGCGGCGGTTTGGAAGTTGAATGGAAGACACTTTACCAATCTTCCAAGTAAAATGTATTCCAGTCATTATAAACCAACGCGCATCTTGTAGGTGTTGGTTTATTAGGGTTGGCCCTGCAACCTCGGGGGTCCTAGGGCGAACCCTAAAGTGCTCAGTAATGGCAGTAATCAAGCCGCCCACAACAATCGACCCACGTCCGAGAGTTTTTGGGGTTCCTACCCTTTGGAGATGGCGGACAAACATCAAAGGTATGTTCAGCTTCTTCTTATTCCATAGGTATGTAAGAACCTATGATCATAAGTTCCGACTGACTTACCTTTGAGTTATCCTTTCTCCCAAAGATAGTGTTCCCTAAAAACTTGCGGAAGTACCGGATAGCTGGTTGGTGTATGAGTGAGTCATTAGCATTTTTGGCATCATAACTCTTTCCCTCACTCAACTTACTCCAATAATCATAAAGGTTGAAAGAAGGTGCGGGAGTGGTGCTCGATTCAATTTTTAATTCAAAAATTTCAGCAAAATCACCAATAGACATAGAATGAGCAACATTCCCCAACCTAAAATTGAGAACGGCTTCGGCTCCAGTTGAGCATGCAAGCCGTTGCTCTCCGGTTACTTCCAAGGAGCTTAAGAATTCAAGTGTTATGCATTTATAAGTTTTTTTTCTCATCAATAATACTTTTTTCATATTCAATCCGTCAGCTATATTATTTACATCCCCCCGAATCCCCCATAAAGACAACAAGGTCTCATCAACAAAACGGGTAGGGGCAAATTTCTTAGCCTTAAGGGCTTGGAATCTATTAAAATGCTCTAAACCATCGAAAATAATAAAAGGGAATTCGGGATCATGAAACTCACCGGGGGCATCATGCCCCGAGACGTTTTCCCATTGTGATGGTTGGCTTGAGCTAGCTTGCCCCGCTTGTCTACTCCGCTTTGAATTCCTCCTCTCCATGCTTTGAATTACTTGTTGCTCAAAGTTTCAAAATCCCGTAGCTTAGTGGTGAGGGTGGAAAAAAAATGAAATTTTTTTTGTTTGTTTTTGAGTTTTTTATGAGAGAAATGGAAGGGGGATGATGTTTTAGGAAGAATTTGTGAAGAGATTTGAGTGGAAAATGATGAATTTGAGAGTTGTGGTAAAATTTTTGAGGAGAGAGAAAATGGTGAAAAATGGTGGAGATGTGGCTTTTGAAGAAGAAAAAGTTGAAATTTGTGGAGGAAAGTTGATGAGGATGAAGATTTGTGAAGGATTTTAAGTTTTTGAGTGGTGATTTGAGTGAATTGAATGATTTTAGGAAGTTAGGGTTTGGAGTTTGAAGAGGGTTAGAGAGAGTTGAGAGGTTGAAGATGAATAAAGAGTGAAGAGGAAATGAGGAAAGATAAAAAAAATCAGAAATTTTCGGCCCTCCTTGCCAACTGATCGCCCGACCCGGGCGGGTCGCCTCACCCGAGCCCTCGGGTCGAGCGACCCGGGCGGGTTTCTCAGACCCGGGCGGGTCAGTTCATACGGGCTGTTGCTGTTTTCTTAATCACCCGACCCGGGCAGGTCAAGGCACCCGTGCCCTCGGGTCGAGCTGACCCGGGCGGGTTTTCCCTGACCCGAGCGGGTCCGCTTGTCAGTCGCCATTTTGCCTGGCTCACCTTGAGTGACCCGGACGGGTCAGGAGACCCGGGCCCTCGGGTCAGCTCCATGCTCCTTTTTCTTCTTCTTTCCTTGCCTCTCTTTGCTCCAAAATTCCTCCCAAGCAATCCTAAACATATCCAAATCACAAAATCACCATAACAGATATTTCAAATGCCATAATAATATGTGATAATCCATCATTCCAAGTAAATCAAAACTAAAAAGAAGAAAAAGAAATAGAAATAAGTGAGAAAAACGGGTTGCCTCCCGCTAAGCGCTTGTTTTAAGTCATTAGCTTGACTACCATAAATCTTCAATCATTTGGAGGGGAGTAGTCCTCAAGAGCAATAGAATATGCTTCTTGAATAGGTGCACCATCATAATATGTCTTGAGCCTTTGTCCGTTCACTTTGAAACATCCCTTTGCATCGTTACAAATCTCGACCGCACCATGTGGGAATACTTGATGCACGGTGAATGGACCACTCCACCTTGATTTGAGCTTGCCCGGAAATAACCTCAACCTCGAATTGAACAAAAGGACTTTGTCACCAACTTTGAATTCCCTTTTCATGATTCGTTGATCATGCCAAGCCTTTGTTCTCTCTTTGTACACCCGGGAGCTCTCATAGGCATCCCTCCTAAGCTCCTTAAGCTCATGGACATCAAGCATCCTTCTTTGACCCGAAGCTTGAAGGTAAAAATTCAAAGTCTTGATGGCCCAATAAGCCTTGTGCTCCAATTCCACGGGTAAATGACACGATTTTCCATAAACAAGCTTGTAAGGTGTCATGCCAATAGGGTTTTGTAGGCCGTGCGGTAGGCCCACAATGCATCATCCAACTTGGAAGACCAATCTTTTCGAGATCGGTTCACCGTCTTCTCCAAAATGAGCTTGACCTCTCTATTAGATATCTCCGCTTGACCACTATATTGAGGGTGGTAAGAGAGACCCATTTTGTGATGCACCCCATATTTAGCAAGAAGGGTCTTGAATGATTTCTTGGCAAAGTGTGATCCCCTATCACTAATGATGTCTCTTGGAACTCCGAAACGGGGGAAGATCACCTTTTTAAATAGCTTGACCACTACCTTGGCATCATTTGTAGGGGAGGCAATCGCTTCAACCCATTTAGAAACGTAATCAACCGCTACCAAGATGTAACGATTACCAAGGGAGGAGGGAAAGGGACCCATAAAATCAATCCCCCAAACATCAAAAACTTCCAACTCCAAGATGCTTGTAAGGGGTAGTTCATGCCTTTTTGAGATATTGCCAACTCTTTAGCACCGATCACAAGCCTTGACAAAGCCCCAAACATCCTTGAACATACGTGGCCAAAATAGACCACATTGTAAGATCTTTGCCACGGTCTTGTCGGCTCCCATATGACCACCACATGGGGATGAATGGCACATCCCTATTACATTTTCGATCTCATCATCCGGGAGACACCTCCGGTAAATACCATCCACCCCCCTCTTGAACAAGTATGGATCCTCCCATACATAGTGCTAGGCCTCATGCATGAACCTCCGCTTTTGTTGATAGTTAAGGTCATCCGGTAGGACTCCACTAGCATGAAAATTAGCAAAATCCGCGAACCAAGGAGCATGCATGGCCTTAATGGCATAGAGGAAATCATCTTGGAGAGAATCATTGATAGGAGGGTCCAAATCATGTGAATCATCCATAGGAAGGCGGGAGAGGTGGTCGGCAACCGAGTTTTCGGTGCCCTTCTTGTCTTTGATCTCAATATCGAACTCTTGTAGGAGAAGGATCCACCTAATCAAACGAGGATTGGCATCCTTCTTGGTCATGAGATACTTGATAGCCGCATGATCCGTGTATACCACCACCTTAGAGCACACAAGGTATGACCGGAACTTGTCAAAAGCAAACACGATTGCTAGGAGTTCCTTCTCCGTGGTAGCATAGTTTCTTTGAGCGGAGTCAAGCGTCTTGCTTGCATAATAGATCACATAGAGCTTTCCTTCTTTTCTTTGCCCTAAAACGGCTCCCACTGCGCTATCAATAGCATCACACATCAGTTCAAAAGGCAAGCTCGAATCCGGAGCTTGCACTATGGGAGCGGAAATTAAGGCCTTTTTATTAGAGTTTCAAAAGCATGCATGCAATCTTTTTTAAATTTGAATTCGATGTCTTTTTGAAGCAAATTGGATAGGGGCTTTGAGATTTTTGAGAAATCTTTGATAAAATGGCGATAAAAGCCCGCATGCCCAAGAAAAGATCTCACTCCCTTCACCGAAGTTGGGGGAGGTAATTTCTCAATAACCTCAATATTAGCCCTATCCACCTCAATCCCTTTTTGAGAGATCTTATGACCAAGGACTATGCCATCTTCAACCATAAAATGACATTTTTCCCAATTAAGAACGAGATTCGTCTTTTGACATCTCTCCAAAATCCTTTGAAGGTTGGAGAGACAAATGTCAAAAGATGAACCTACCACGGAGAAGTCATCCATGAAAACTTCTATGGTTGATTCAAGCATGTCCGAAAAAATGGCGGTCATACACCTTTGGAAGGTGGAAGGAGCATTACACAATCCAAATGGCATCATTCGATAAGCGAAGGTGCCAAATGGACATGTGAATGTTGTCTTCTCTTGGTCATCGGGGTGAATGAGGATTTGAAAGAACCCCGAATAACCATCCAAAAAGCAAAAATGGGTATGACCCACCAATCTTTCAAGCATTTGGTCAATAAAAGGGAGGGGGGAATGGTCTTTCCAGGTGGCCTTATTCAACTTACACAATCAATGCACATGCGCCACCCGGTGACCGATCTTGTGGAGATAAGCTCACCTTTGTCATTTTTAATGACGGTCATTCCTCCTTTTTTTGGGACAACTTGAACGGGGCTAACCCACCTACTATCCGAGATAGGGTAGATTATCCCCGCCTCAAGGAGTTTCAAAACTTCTTTTTTTACCACTTCCTTCATGTTAGGATTTAGCCTTCTTTGAGGCTCAATTGAGGAGGCTTGACCATCATCCAAATGAATTCGATGCATACACAATGTGGGACTTAGACCCTTGAGATCATCAATTGTATACCCAATGGCACTTCGATGTTGTTTTAAAACACAGAGAAGTTTGTCAAGAGAAGGCCCATTGAGTGTAGAATTGACAATCACGGGGTAAGTTTCGTTATCTCCAAGAAAAACATACTTCAAAGAAGGGGGGAGGGGTTTTAACTCACATGTAGGAGGAGGCGTAGTCCTCTCCTCTTTCTCTAAAGAAGCCTCCAAAACCTCGAAGCTTGCATGAGTAGGTTGGTAGATTGGTGCCTTGTCCATGGCTTGCTTTAGGTCCCAAGCTTCACCCTCCTTTTCTTGTTCTTCCCCTAGGAGCACATCTTCAAGAGGATCCCTTGCTTCAACTAAAGCCCTTAGGCTTAGCACTTCTGGCTCAAGGGTGTCGATCCGATGCACTTCTTCCATAATAGGGGCTTTCATGCTCCTGTTGAAAGCGAACTCCATCTTCTCATCCCCAACCCTCAATGTTATTACATCTCTCTTCATGTCAACTAGCACTCCGGCCGTTTTCAAGAAAGGCCTTCCCAAAATAAGAGGGACTTGGGAGTCTTCTTCTATTTCCATCACTACAAAGTCACAAGGGATGAAGACTCTCCCAACTTGCACCGGAACATCCTTCAATTCTCCAACGGGCACCTTAACTGAGCGATCCGCTAGTTGTATCACCCTTCTTGTTGGCTTAAGCTCAAAGTTGAGCTTCTTTGCAATGGAGAGTGGCATTAGGCTTACACTAGCCCAAGATCGGCCAATGCTCTCTTTGGCTCCAAATCTCCAATTCTCAATGGTATGGAGAAAGACCCCGAATCTTCAAGCTTTTTGGGGAGCTTGTTTTGGAGGACCGCACTAACTTTGGCGGTGAGAGCAATGGTGGAACTTTCTTCAAGTTTGGACTTGTTAGAAAGAAGTTCCTTTAGAAACTTAGCATAGGTGGGCATTTGAGCCATAGCTTGGAGAAATGGAATATGAACTTGTAAACCTTTCATTACCTCAAGAAACTTGACAAATTTGTCATTGAAGTGCTTCTTTGCTAACCTTTGAGGATATGGGACCGAAGGAGTGTAGCTCTTCATTGGAGGAGGCTCTTTACTTGACTTTTCGGGTTCAACAACTATAGGAGTGTCATCCTCATGAATGTCTTCCACAACGACATTTTCAATATCTTTATCAACTTCACTATCCACATTCTCACTCTCATTGGAGGGGTTAGCATCATCAATTGTAGGCATCTTAGGACCCTCATAGTGAGCCCCGGATCTCAAAGTGATGGCTTTAGCTTGCTCTCGGATAATAGGTTGGCTAGGAAGTTGGGTGGAAGAGTTTGAAGAGTTGTTGCTCACTTGTTGAGCGACTTGGGCAAGTTGGGTTTCAATGATTTTATTGTGGGCATTCATTTGTTGGAGGGAAGTGTGTATGTCTCCAAACTTCCTATCGTTATCGGCATTGGTTTTTGTTTGTTGAGCTAAGAAGAGTTGAAGAGTGGATTCAAGAGAGGATTGTTTTGGTTGATTTGGTTCAAAGGGAGCTCTAGGGGGTGTTTGTGTGAATGTTTGTTGGGGGTTATGGAATCCGGGTGGTCTAGCTTGGTAAGGTTGGGGTGGTTGAGGGTTCTTCCATCCTCCACTCGCATTGTTATTCCACCTCCCTTGGTTGTTGAAGTTAGGATTTCCCTCACCCCTAGTATTCACTCAAGCAACATGGTCCATAGACCCACCACAATAAGAGCTAGCGTAGTCCGACCCACCGCAAATCTCACAAGAAAAGGCTTGGGAAGTACCTTGGCTAGGGGATGCCAAGCTTACCTTTTCCAATTTCTTTGCAAGGGTATCAAGCTTTGCATTGATGTGGTCAATGGCATCAAGATCATACTTGCCTTTGCTTGCACTCTTCTTGCTTGCGATTCTAGTAGAATTCCCCCAAGAGTAGTGTCTTACTACCTCTTCAATTGTAGGCTCGATAGTGTCAACCGGAAGCTTTGTTAGTTGGCCTCCCGCACCCGAATCAAGGCTTGCACGGGTCATAGGAAGGAGACCATCATAGAAGCTTTGCATAAGCATCCATTGACTATAACCATGGTGAGGACAAGATCTTCGAAGATCCTTGAACCTATCCCAAGCTCCATACAATGTCTCATCCTCCTCTTGAGAGAAATTAGCTATCTTCCTCCTAGCTTCGGAGGCCTTCTCTTGAGAATAGAACTCATCCACAAAAGCCGTGGTAACTTGTGCCCAAGTTGTCAAAGAGTCTTCCGGAATGGATTGCAACCATTTCTTAGCCTTACCCACAAGAGAGAAATGAAATAAGTTGAGCCTCACAAACTCTTGACTCACATTGTTTTGCTTCACCGTGGTACATAGCTCCAAGAAGTTAGCTAAATGCTCAAGAGGGCACTCATGAGTCATACCCCCATAGGGCTCTTGTTTGATCATGCGAATCAAATGCGGAGAAAATTCGAAGTTGGCGGTAGTAGTTGGGCGGCGAATACCACTTTTGAGTTCAAATGCTTCGGGATGCCCAAAATCCCGTAATGCTCTCGGAGCCTCATCCCCCATAGTGCTAGAAGTAGTGGAGATAGACGACTCTTGTTCAAAACCCGGTTGTTTAACACCCGATTGGACCGTAGGTTCCCTAAAGATTCTCCTTAATTGCCTTAATGTATTTTCAAGGTTATGATCGATGGGGACAGTAGGATCGCCCCTCAATCTCCGTGACATGCAACCAACAAAGCTAAGGAGAATATTAGTAAAAACAACCAAGAGGTAAACACACCAAAAATAAAGAAAAAGGACAATTTAGTCTCAAAATTAACCAATTAGCTAATGTTAACCGCTACTTCCCCGACAACGACGCTAAAATTTGACGGGTCGTTGTATACTCGATAAATATAACCTAATTTATCCAATATAGGATAAGTATAGGGTCGAAATCCACATGGAAGTAGGGTTAAGTCAAGAGTTAATTAGCTAACTACAATGAGCTAAATTAATTTTTGGGTTTTGATTAAAAGTTTAGCAATGATTCTAAATTCTAATTAAACTAGGAAATTTGTAAAGTAAATCAATGAACAATTAAAGGAGATAAGACAAGGGTAAAGAAACTAGGGGATTAGGGGGATTCACCAACACTCAATCCAAGAATCTAATCATCAAAGCCAAGGGGAAACAAATGGGGGATCACAAGGAGAAAATCACGAACATATGAATTCTAATTACTCTCTCGAGCTAATTAAAAGGACTTGATTAGTGACTCATGACCTATTCTCATGGCATGAGCAACCAATCTAGCCAAATCAAGCACAACATGATTAATCAAGCTTCCCTAAACTAGAAAATGCCTATTTTCATGGAAATCCTAGTCTAGCAACCAAACTTAATTTATTCCTAGCTTCATCTCTCAATCCTTCACTAGGAATTCCAAATATGTAAGTTAAGTGGTGATCAAGCACCCAACAAACCAAGTAAAACAAGTTTAATCAACAAGTTCAACCCCAAAAGTTAACCCCCTAACTTAGATCCAAGATCCAAAGAGTAAATGAAGGTTACATCCCTTCCCCTAGTAAGAAACTACTCACACATTATGGAAATAAAACAAAACAAAGCTTGAAATAACTTAATCACCATAACCATGGAGGAAAAGAGGAAAATTGCAAATAATCAACTAATAAAGCAAGATCTAAACAAACAACGCATGAAATAAGCAATAATAATGGAAGGAAAGAAGAAAATAAACAAAGATTACCAACTTTAAGCTTTCATAAATGAAGAATGGAGATCCAAAAGCTTCAAACTTCCACTTTTCTCTCTCCTAGGGTTTTGCTCTAAACTTGAATGCTAAAACAATATCTAATTTCTCTCTAATCTCTAGTTAAAAATTGCTTAAGTTAAAATAAGAGGAGTCCCTCTTTTATAGTCATAAGAAATAAAACAGAAAATTACAAAACAACCCCCGCATAAAAACAAACAAAGTCGCAAAACCGTTTTCGGAAAATGACCCGACCCGAGCGGGTGACATGACCCGAGCTCTCGGGTGACCTGACCCGAGCCCTCGGGTCACATGACCCGGACGGGTCAACTTGTCAGGACCATGGAGATTTCACAATCAAAGCGACCCGGGCGGATCTGTAACCCCGAGAGCTCGGGTCGAGCCCTCGGGTCACCAGACTTGGGCGGGTCTGCTGAAAGAAGGGCGCTATTTTTGTCTGGCTGGGCTGACCCGGGCGGGTCCACACACCCGGGCCCTCGGGTCAGCCACTTCTTCTCTTTCTTCTCTTCTTTCGAGCTCCTTGGTGCTCCATTTCTTCAACATTTTGCCTCGGGCTTGTGCATAGACCCTCCAAGCGTGCTCTCAAATCCTGAAATATAAACAAACACCCAAAGAAAGAGCACAAGGGAGGAAAAAATGCACAAAAAGAAGGAAAAGGAACGAACTTAGCCTAAATTAGCCTAAAAACTAACACAAAAACTATTAAAAACTAAGCATAAATCAAGCATATAAACCAATCATCAACTAATAGGCGAATTTCTTTTTTATTTAGTTTGATACTTTTATTATTTTTGTTATCTGAAAATTATAATTAGTGTCTGCATTATTTTATTACCTTTAAAGTTTTATTTGTTGTATTGTGAGAATGGGTAGTATAGGAAGGGCATATAGGATAGAAATATTATATACCTGCATTGAATAGTTAGTTCAACATGTTATTATTTTTCTTCCCTGCTAACTATTTTTAATTATTTTTCTTCCCTGCTAACTGTTTATATTTTTCTTCCCTGCTAATTGTTACATTCTTGTGCCTATGATGTTAATGGCAACTCTTTATTGTTATTGTTGGGAATTGCGTACAGGGAGAGTACTAAATATATTATTGAATATATTTATTTGTTGAAGATCCTTAATCATGTCTGCCAGAGTAGGAAGTTACCAAAATCCTATTGTAATAAGTGATGATGAAGGTGACAATAATAACTATACCAGTCTAGATTGGAGTATGCGTAAAATATTAAGGTCAGAGGTGGCCAGTGATGATGAGCTCATTGTGGAGTTCGACCGTGCTAGGGGTCAGACCAGACTGGACATTTACCGTGCATCCTTCAGGTATGAAACTGATTCAGAGTCAGAGGATGAAGAGCCTCAACCTACAAGGAGATCTAAAAGACAAAGGAGATATGTCGAATATTATGATGAGGACATAGATGAGTTTGAAGATGAGATCTTCGTGCCTGAACGATACAAGGAATCTAAGGACAAGAATTATAATGTGGTACCTTAGGTTACTATTTATATATTTACGATTAGAGAAAACAATATAGTATAATAATATAATAATGTTCGATAGTTGGCCAACAGTGATTAGAGCTATTTTGTAGTACCATTGTTTTAGGAAAATATAATGTTATAGTAACAATTATTTAATAATACCCTTTTGGAGGAATAAAAGTTAATTATTTATTTATGTGAGTGAGCAAGAATTTATTCTGGGCACGTGTTGGGAATCTTTTTAAATTTTTATTATGTGATTAAATTCTTGTTTGTTCTACTTATGTGTTCTGATGTGAATATTTTCTTCATGGATGATTATGTGGTTACTAGAGAACATTCTATGTGATCAAATCAAATGTTGCCTTCTTAGATTGACACATAAGCTATATTGAAACCTAAAGTAGAGTTATATTACTTTCAGGTCACGAAGTAGGATGGCTAACAACAACGACCTAGCTGATGCTATTCGCCTCTTGGCGGAAAAATTAACTCAGGAGAGAGCTGAGCGTCCTGAGACTACTGGGGACATGTTTGAAAGACTAGCTAAGGTTAAGCCACCATACTATAAGGGGCAAGCTGATCCTACCTTTCTAGAAAACTGGATTAGGGAGTTTGAGAAACTTTTTGGGGCTGTGAACTGTCCTGAGAATATGAGAGTGGGTCAGGCTGTGCTCACTAGTGGAAAAAACTGCTTGTGCTACTTGTCAAGTGCTCCGGTTGACTTATCAACCCAAGCACTTGTGAAAATTTTAATATAAAATTTTCACAAGTGCTCCGGTTGATTAGTCAACCGGAGCACTTGATGTCAAGTGCTCCGATGGACTAGTCAACCGGAGCACTTGTGAATAAGTGCTCCGGTTAACCAACCCGAGCACTTAATTGGACTATCTAATTTTCCCTCCCAATAATAATTAATTCGACCCCCTCTAAGCTCCCAATATACACGTAATGCAACTCACTTTTCGCTCCCTCCCAATTTAATTCCCTCAATTGGACTTTCTTTCACTTGTGAACCCTCACTTGTACTGTGAACCCTCGCTCACACCGTCCCTCCGCCGACCCCTTCGCTTCCGTCGTCCCTCCGCCGACCCCTTCGCTCCCGTCGTCCCTCCAACGCCCTTCACTCCCTCAGTCTCCCTCTCAATTGGTTCACTCAGTCGTCGAACTCGCTGCGTGAAAGTACTCCTCCGTCGCCCCTTCATCCACGGACCCTCCCTCCATCTCCCTCAGGTATTTCTTCCTTTTTTTCTCTCTCTCATCTATGTCAAGAGTTGAAGTTTTGGGTAATTTTTACATGAAATGTAACTGTTTATTGTGGATTTTGGTTGTGTTTGTAATTGGCAAATGGAATGTGCACAGTTCTGAAATTGAAGTTTAATTTTAAGTGAGAAACTCGTAATCTGTTTATTAGGGTGAATTTTTTTACTAGGGTTCCGTTGTGATTTGGATCTGGAGTGTGGTGATCTTTGCTTTTGTTTTCAAAATTGTTCTAGGGTTTGTTGTTATTTTCGTCATTTTTTAGATCTGATGTTTCGGTGTTTCCCTAGTAAAAGGGCCTAGATCCCCAAGTTCGATCAATTCGGAGTTCAATAAGCGGGCCTCCAAGATTGGATTTGCTATCCATCATACTTCAACAGTTCAACTTCTTGGTCTTCTCTCACCTTCCTTTCTCTCACTCTAGTGTAATAAACTGCTTCCTCACTCAATTCACATTTTTCTGCTACTTTGCTTTTGTTGTTCTCCACTTCTCCTGCTCAGATTTCTTTTTTTAGTAAAACTTTATTTCATAAGTTTATTTTCCTCAAATTCCATTCTTTCAAGAATTTGTGTAAAGGTAAGTCAACTAACATTGATTCCAACTTCATTTTTATGTTCAAGGTTTCTGCCTTGTGCTTTAAATTTGTAGTGGTTGAACTAAAATTTCTCAGATCCTAAATTTTTTTGGGATATTTCTTGGTTTTTGAAGGGTTAATTTCAAAAATGGAGGCAGAAAATGGAGAAGTGAAGTGTAAGATGGATGATTATGAAGTGATTGAGCAAATTGGAATAGGGTCATTTGGGACTGCTTATCTTGTCCTCCACAAAACTATTCTCTCATATATATTCTTCTCTGAAATCCAAGTTGATGCTACTTCTATAGCTGGATTACCAAGTGTTAGGTACAGTTCTACAATAATTTACTTCACTGATAATCTCTCTGATTTACCCCTTCCAATTCCAATTTTCTATCCCTTCTTTCAAATATTATTCTTCTCATTTGCCCTGTTTGATTTTGTTCTGGTTCTTTGTAATTCAACTGAATTTTGATCTGGGCAAATTTTTTTTTTATTGAGGTAAGTACTCATCTTGACTGAATTTATACAATATGTTTCTATATTTCACTTCCAGTTTTATGATCATTTAGTTTGGACCCAGTTTAGGTGATTGAAGCTGAGGGAATATAATTAATGATGTTTTTGGGATGAAGTTTGACTTTATGCTATTATTGTTCTTCTTTCTTGCAACTGTGAGGAGGACATGAAGTCATTGAGGGGAAGTCACGAGTGAGTTCTAAAAACTGTATATAATTTCAGTGAGTGAGGGTTCCATGATCCAAATACAACCATGTGATGTTATTGAGACTTATCATTATTTGGACTAAAATTCTAGCTGCTTCTCAATATTGTCATCTACGTAATATAATCTTACAGTGAATTCATCTGTCTTAGAAGCTTGTTGCCTTACCCCGTGCCTCCATGAAAGTTCTTTCTGTGATTATTGATATTCTTTATTGTTGCTACATATAATTTATTTGAAGGAGTACAGTGGACACCCCCTCCTCCATTATCCTTGCTATTATTTGATTGTGACCTGAGTCTAGCCTTTCAAATTCAGATGTGGTATGGATCCCATCTATATGTATTTCATAACTTCTTTATTTTATTTAAAAATAGGTGAACATTTATAAAATTGGTGAACATTATGTTCTTTCTGAAATTTTTTCTCTTAGATGAGCCGGAAGTTTGCCAAATTTGGGTTTATGTGGAATAAATCTGGTGAAGATACATAATTTAGCTGAGAGTTTTTTCTTCATTCGTCATGAATTCTGAGCCTCAAACTTATTGTGAGTGAGGTATAAGTTGCTTACTATATTTTGATATCGTTTATGCTTTCAACCTTTTTGTGTTGTTGATGGAGTTGCTTGATGTTGATACTCAACTCTTTTGAAACCTTTTTTTTGGGTTTGGATTGGGGGAGTGCTTGTAACATCGTTGGAGTTCCTTGATTTTGCTCCCAGTTGTATGAAATTTATCTTATAATTTCGAGATGTTTTTGCTGTTGAATGCGACTATTAGCTCAAACTCTTAGTGATTTTATTTTGTCATACTCAATATAGTATGTATCTTTGTAGGATTATAGGCTAACACATCCTGAAGTTATTGTCTTGGACCAACCAGATGCCATAAAATGTTTACACAATCGGCAATCGATGTTGCAGGTTGTTTGTGACTAATTAAACCTATCCGACACTTACAATAAGTCATGTGAAATCATCTATGTTACTCTCTTATTTTGCTCAATTCTCTTGGTGATGATTTTCTGGTTATACAATTCATAAGATGCTGGCTCTATCTTAAAATTATTATAATCCATTATAATCTATTTGTTTCTACTGAAATTTCTACTAAAAAAATGCAGTTGCTTTTTGTTGCTTTTATTTCTTTCTGTAAATTGAGCTTGTTGCTGCTTTTGGGGTTTCCTTGATTTTGTGATTTACAATGTGTTTTCTTGGGGATTGTTCTGCAGGATCATTTCGTAACTGAGCAGTCTAGAGAACATGAACAGGGACCCCTGATTATGAATGCTTTTAAGATGATTACCTTGTCTCAAGGTCTGAATCTCTCAACCTCTTGTTTGATAAGCGGCAGGTATAACATTTCTATAAAGTTAACAAGATATATTTTTTATTGGTCCTTGTGATTGTGAATCTATTTGCTTTATTTGGATGTTTGTGATGGTTTAACAAGATATATTTCTCTCTCCTACTCTAGTAAATTAAAGGGTAGTTTTATGCTTAATTACCCACCGTTTTCACTTTCTTAAAAACTGTGCACAAAGCTATTGTGTTTTATGCAAAAATCGTGTTTTGTACATGTTAGGTTACTTCATTCATGTGCAACATATGATGTTCTAATTTGGAACATGACTAATTGCTAATTTCCTACTATAACAACAAACAACAGCAACAAAGTCTTAGTCCCAAAATTATATCGATTCATGTCATAATATGTGACTAAATTATAGTGTTGGCCGCCACATACCTACCTCAAGCCTCTTCCTTTATCTGGGTTTTGGACCGGCCATGAATGCCACAAGTGACACTCATAGGCGGTGTTTATTTGCTACTATAGAGTACTCTTTTTATGCATGTGATTTTAATTAGATATGGTTGACCTTATGAATTAGTACAAGACTAGAGAGGGCGGTAAATTGGAATTTTGCAATCTTAAGCTGTGAATTTTGACTTCTTGAGTGTTTCATTGGACCAAAATATATTGCCCTTGACGGTTGACAATGGCCTTAATTTCACACTTGAATGATTCATGCTTGAATGTTCAAGAGGCCTGTTTAAGGCGCCTTTGGTAATCTCGATCGAAGTTGGTAGGAAGTTCTGGGCTCACTAGCTTTCACTGACACCTGACAACAAAGGCTACGTATTACGAATAAGAACCTGTTGGGATGTCAATGCAAAGTGGCAAATCTTGTTCTAAATATGAGTCCATAGGCAGTCATGCTGATTGCATGAATGGAGCTATTTCAAATTTTGATGGATAAAGCTGGGGTTAATGTTCCTTTTGCAAAGAAGGTTATAATAAAAGCCATGGTGGGTGAATGTGTCATTTGATGTATATATCTGAGGAGTTGAGAATGCAAAAGAGCTGTTTTTTCCATTTTTTTTGGTTTTAAAAATAGAGTGAATATGAAGTATCTTATATCAAGAAGTCATTTTTGTAGGCTCCGGTAGTCAAGGGTGAAGTATCAGCTGAGCAAGTTGTGAAGAAGCAAAAAGTGGAAACATCAACTGATGTAGTGAAAGTTGCAAACTCAAAGTCCGCAAAGGCTGATGTTTCTGGACCAATATTGCAGGCTAACTTGTTGGCAGACAAGATGGAAAATAGGGAAGAGCTTGTATTCCAAAGATCCAGACCGTATCCCACTGGTGCACTGCAGGATCCTCCAAACTTGAAGCAGACAGTTCGTCCGATGGCAATTTCTGCAATGCATTCTCCTATGAATCGATATAAATTGGATAACCGGCCGACAACATTTAAAATCAATGCACCTTTACCATACGGTTTGGCGAATGTGAGTACTGCTTCCCTCACTCTATCTAGAGAAATCTTGTGCTATTGCTTGTTACTTTGCATGTACCTGTACGTTTAATATGCTGGTAGGTCCTAAGATTACATGACTACAAATTTATGCATCCTTTATTGAGTTTCCTTCACAAAGAATCATTGAAGGTTATGCTAAACGACTTTGGTTTAAGAATTCATTTAAGAGCATCATTTACCATTATTGTTGTATAGTGTTTAAATGGCAAATAAGACCATAAATGATACTCTTGCTTCCGATCCTTAAATGTTGCACGACTGCCTTAAGGATGTCTGAGATAGGAATCCGTTTGTCTAGGAAAACTCACTTTATTAGATTTTGTAACTCGTAGCTTATTAAAAAGGTGGTGTTTTAATGACTTTTACATGTATTAAGAATTGGGTTATATTTAGTTATGATTATATGAGCGATGGAAATTAACGTTAAAAATATTGTATTGGTATTATAGAATGACTTATGATCTGAAAATAAAAAATATATGATCTAGTGGATGGAATATAAAGAATGCTTTTAATAAGAAGGCTATTAAAATGGGTCATGTGAATACTTATGTCCAGACATTGGACAGAGGGAGTCTCCCTGCAGATCAACTCTGTCGTGTTGAGAATCATATCACATGAATGCCTGCTTTGAACCCTTCTGTGCTCAGTACTCATTTAGGTTGTATTGGACTCCCTTTATGTTCACTTATTTCAGAATTTCCAATAAGTTCGGGGCTAGTAAGTTTAGATTAGTTGAATTCTGGGCGAATAAGGGTTACCAAAATTCATTCTGAACTACAAATAAAATCTATTGAGCTAAATTAAGTTAGTTATAATAAGTTCAGATGACTTTAGTTGAGGCTAGTACGTTCAGATTAGTTTAGATAAGGGGAATTCAAGTCAAGAGAATGCAGCCTTGGATGTATTTTGCTGTCAGGAGCTCCCACTTTCTTTTTCCTAATAACAGGAGAGGGTGAGGGTTCTAGTAGAAGGGGTGTTGTGGACAGAGAGATACTTATGCCATGGAAACTGACAGATACCAACTCCCTTCCCCACTGTATACTGTGTCTTCAAATCCATGTGTTCCTCATTTTACATTTCTTACCCAATCTGCCTCTAGGCTTATACTATTGTATGTTCTTGTAATCATAACTTACAGATTGAACTTTGATTTGGTATTGGTTGATGAATACTAATATATGAAATTATGAAGTTATCCGGGCGATCGGCTTGCGTATTTCGTCGGTGCAAATTTCACTCATGTGATCACTGTAAATACTGGGGAGGTATGATTTAAAATGTTCCAATCTAATGTCCTTGTGGCTTGTACCCTTAATTTCACTCATGCAATCTCTATGTATAGAGAAAAAGGAAGGAATCTCTGTTGAGATCACTTTAACTTGGCTCTTAATGTGGGCAAACTGCTTTACTTTGATTCTGTATGGGCTGTTTTTTTTCCGCATGGTGTCTTTTAATGAAATCTTAGATACAACAATATGGTTTATTTTAATAATCTGTCGCTCTTGAATAATATGTATATTTTTAATGGTGAATAATATGTATATTTGTGATACTGCTGCTCCACTTCTTCAGTTCTGTTTTTTTTAGACCTGCTATCCATGCTGTTGTGTACAGCAGCAGCGAATTTTTTTTAAAAAAAACAAAGTCAAGTGCTCCGGTTGTTTGAGAAAACCGAAGCACTTGACTCACAAGTGCTCCGGTTTTCTCTTATCAACCGGAGCACATGAAATATTTTGAATATATAAAATTCACAAGTGCTCCGGTTTTTAAGACAACCGGAGCACTTGTAAATCTAAGTGCTTCGGTTGTCAACCGGAGCACTTGATAAATACTCAAGTGCTCGTATGGCGTCTGCTACGGGTCAAATACGGAGCACTTGTACGGCTTTTAACCGGAGCACTTGATGTTTTTTCCACTAGTGGCTGTACCTTAAGGATGAGACTGATTTATGGTGGAGGGAGAGTGGAGCTAGACTGAGTGATGTGGAAGGATTCGATTGGGATGCTTTTGTGATTGCCTTGAGAGGGAAGTTTTACCCTGCGTTTATGAGGAAGCAGAAGGCCCAGGAATTCATTAACCTTAGGATGGGTAGTATGACCATCTCTGAGTACTATAGTAAATTCATAGCATTGTCGAGGTTTACACCTGAGGTTGTAGCCACTGAGGAGCTGAAGGCTCAGAGGTTTGAGCAAGGGTTGACTGATGATATACAGCTAGGGTTAGGAGGTGAGACCTTTACATCCCTGGATATTGTGTATGGGAGAGCAGCCCATATTTATGGACTACAGTCGAGGAGGGATAAGAAGAATGCTGTGGTAGGTGAGAAAAGAAACGATTTCAATGCTGGGGGAAATCAAGGTAACTTCAAGAAGAGTAGAAATGGGAATGGAAATTTCCAAGGAAGAAATAATCAGGGTTACAATAATAAGGGTCAATCTGAGAGAGTGTACCACTGTAAGAAGTGCAGTAATAACCATCCAGGTAAAGACTGCAAGGGAGAATTAGTAACCTGTAACTACCGCCAGAAGAAGGGCCATAGGGAGTATGAGTGCTTTGCTAAGCAAAAGAAAGAGCAAAATGGCAATGGGGGTAGTAACCAAGTGAGGTCTGTATTTAACCAGTCAGGAAATCATGGTTCGAAGCCTGTAGGGGCACAGAACAATCAAGGGAGCTATAACAAGCCTGCTAGTGAGAACAACAACCAGAACAAGGCTCCGGGCAAACTGTTCGTGATGAGTCGCAATGAAGCTGAACGATATGCCGACGTAGTGTCTGGTACTTTTTCTATTAACTCCGTGCTAGTTAAAGAATTATTTGGTTCGGGGGCGACTTATTCTTTTGTTTCGTCGTCTGTTATTAAAAGTTTAGGGTTAGTAGATTTCAAGGTGATTGATTTGCCTGTTAGTATACCTACTGGTGAGACCATAAGGTGTACCCAGTTGTTCAGAAATTTGCCTCTGAAGATAGGAGATTGTGTTTTTCCTTCTGATTTGATAGAGTTTAATCTGGGAGACCTAGATGCAATTCTGGGGATGGATTGGCTGAGTTTATACAAGGCCAAAATAGACTGTGAAATTCAGAAAGTAATTTTAAGAGACCCTTTGGGTAAGCTGACTTCGTATAGACGTTTTGGGAAATCCAAGAACTTTGGGGTTATTTCCACAATGCAAGTAAAGAATTTGATGAAGAAGGGGTGTGAGTTATATTTCTGTAGTGTGCAAGATGTGAGTAAAGAAGCTGGGGTAAATATTAAGGATGTTCCAATTGTGAATGAGTTTATGGATGTGTTTCCGAGTGAGATTTCAGGTATGCCGCCTGTTAGAGCTGTTGAGTTCACCATAGACTTAGTTCCTGGAACTGCACCTATATCTAAAGCACCCTATAGAATGGCACCTCCGGAGATGAGTGAGTTGAAGACGCAGTTGCAAGAATTGTTCGATAAGGGTTATATTAGACCTAGTGCATCACCTTGGGAGCTCCTGTGTTGTTTGTTAAGTAGAAAGATGGGAGTATGAGGTTGTGTATCGATTATAGGGAATTGAATAACGTAACCATCAAGAACAAGTACCTTTGCCTAGGATAGATGACCTATTCGATCAATTGAATGGAGCGAGCGTGTTCTCGAAGATTGATTTGCGTTCGGGGTATCACCAGTTGAGAGTAGCTGATAAGGATATACCTAAGACTGCATTTAGGACTCGTTATGGTCACTATGAGTTTAATGTAATGCCTTTTGGGTTAACCAATGCACCTGCCATATTTATGGACTTGATGAATAGAATTTTCCATGAGTTCCTAGATAAGTTCGTGGTTGTATTCATTGATGATATCCTGATCTATTCGAAGAATGAAAAAGAGCAGGATGAGCACTTGAGGATTATATTAGAGACGCTTAGGAAGAATCAATTGTATGCCAAGTTCTCTAAGTGTGAGTTTCGTTTGGAGAAAGTAGCATTCGGGTCACTATGTGTCTAAGGAAGGAGTCTCTATAGATCCTGCTAAGATTCAAGCTATGAGTGAGTGGCCAACTCCGAAGAATGTGTCTAATATTCGAAGTTTCCTAGGTCTAGCTGGCTATTACAGAAGATTTGTGAGAGATTTCTCGAAGATAGCGAGACCCATGACCAACTTGATGAAAAAGGAGTCAAAATTCGAGTGGAGTGAGAAGTGTGAGGAAGCTTTTCAAATTTTAAAAGAACGTTTGACCTCCGCACCTGTTTTGACCCTGCCTGATGGGAATGAGGGATTTGAGGTGTATAGTGATGCTTCAAAGAATGGTTTGGGATGTGTGTTACAGCAGAATGGGAAGGTGATTGCGTATGCGTCGCGTCAGTTGAAACCTTATGAGGCTAATTACCCTACCCATGACCTTGAGTTAGCTGTTATTGTGTTCGCTTTGAAGATTTGGAGACACTACATGTATGGGGTAACCTGTAAGATCTTTACCGACCATAAAAGTTTGAAGTACATTTTCACCCAGAAAGACCTCAATATGAGGCAGAGGAGATGGTTAGAATTGATAATGGATTATGACTTAGACATCTAATATCATGAGGGGAAAGCAAATGTAGTTGCGGATGCATTGAGTAGAAAGTCGAGCCATAGCATGAATGCCTTGGTAGTTTCTGAGGAGTTATGTCGAGATATGCAGAGACTTAGCCTAGAAATCTTGAATCCCGAGGAGATCGAGGCAAGATTGAGTGCTTTCTCGTTGGGGTTGTCAATTTTCGACGAGATCAAAGAGGGTCAAGTTGGGGATGAGCACCTAGAGAAAATTAAGGAAAAGATGGGCCAAGGAATGGAGGTTGATTTTAAGATCCATGATGATGGTAGTCTGAGGTTCAAGGGGAGGTGGTGTGTACCGCAAAAATGTGATGAGCTTAAGAGACGTCTTATGGATGAGGGCCATAATACGCCGTACTCTGTGCACCCTGGGGGTGACAAGCTGTATAAGGACCTTAAACAGATCTATTGGTGGCCAAACATGAAGCGTGAGGTTGCCGAGTTCGTGTCTAAGTGTCTAACCTGTCAGAAAGTCAAAATAGATCATAAGTGACCCATGGGGAAGGTTCAATCCTTAGAGGTTCCGGGATGGAAGTGGGATTCCATATCGATGGATTTTGTGATTGCTTTGCCTAGAACAAGGAATGGCAATGATACTATTTGGGTTATTGTGGACCATCTGACGAAGTCGGCCGTGTTCATTCCAATCAAAGAGACATGGAAGAAGAAGCAACTTGCAAAGACGTATGTTAAGCATGTAGTGAGATTGCATGGGGTTCCAACTGATATTATTTCAGATCGTGATTCGAGATTCCTCTCGAAATTTTGGCAAAAGGTCCAGTTAAATCTTGGGACAACGTTGAAAATGAGTACTGCCTTTCACCCTGCGACTGATGGTCAGACTGAGAGGACTAACCAGGCTATGAAAAAAATATGTTGAGAGCCTGTGCTATTG
Organism: Beta corolliflora; assembly: GCA_947648045.1. Lineage (NCBI taxonomy): Eukaryota > Viridiplantae > Streptophyta > Magnoliopsida > Caryophyllales > Amaranthaceae > Beta > Beta corolliflora. Next base: position 3,463,032 of record CANSZD010000001.1, read on the forward strand.
ATTTTCAGGGTAGTTGGGAAGACCAATTAGATTTGATTGAGTTTTCGTACAACAATAGTTATCATGCGAGTATTAAGATGGCACCTTTTGAGGCATTATATGGAAGAAAATGTAGAAGTCCCATTTGCTGGAATGATTTTAGTGAGAACATAGTATTGGGGACAGAGTTCATTGAGGAGACTGTCAAGAATGTGAAGTTGATTCAGGCTAGAATTCAAGCTGCCCAAGATAGGCAAAAGGATTATGCCGATTTAAAGCGAAGGGAAGATGAGTTCGAAGTGGGTGATAAAGTGTTTCTGAAAGTATCACCAACTAAGGGTGTGATGAGATTTGGGAAAAAGGGCAAATTGAGTGCTAAATATGTAGGTCCATATGAGATTCTACAAAGAATTGGGAAGGTAGCTTATAGGTTGGCTTTGCCAATGGAGTTCGAGAAGATGCATGATGTATTTCATATTTCCCAACTCAAGCGTTATATCCCTGACGAGCGCCATGTCTTGGAGCCTGAGACGATCCAGATTGATAGTAGCCTCACATATGAGGAAAGGCCTGTGAAAATTCTTGATAAGAAGGTGCGTAGCACACGCAATAAGGATGTCAATATCGTGAAAGTGCTTTGGTCGAACCATGAGTCCGAAGAGGCAACGTGGGAAGCTGAAGCTGAAATGAAGAAGAAGTATCCAGATTTATTCCTTGAGGTGAGTTACGAGGGCGTAACTCGTTTTTTTTAAGGGGGGTAGAATGCGATAGAATTTCGCGCTTTTTACCTAATTTCATGGTATTTATGAATTTTATGCTTATTTTGGCGATTTGCACATGTTTAGTGCAAAATAAATAGATTCTCCGCATAAGAAAAGGGTGTTCATAAGTAACACAAGTGATTTTAAGTTGGCAAAAGAGTGCACATGGGTGGCACAAGTATTTCTCCAATAGGAGTTGAGTTGAAAAACTTTTGGAAAGGTGTGAGTTTTCGTGTCAAGTTTCGGGACGAAACTTCTTTTGAGAGGGGTAGACTGTAATCCCCCATATTTTTGTGAATTTTATAAATATATTTTAATATATAGTTATTTATATTTTAATATATTTTAGCATTTTAATGATTTATTTCTTCAAAGGTTGACTATTTGAAAGTCAAATGAATTGTTTTAACAATTTATTCAAGTTTTATATTTATTAAAGTCATGCTTTGAAAGTACTTGAAATTGTTTGAAACACTTAGTGGATTTGAAAAAGGAGTTTGAATGGGCTTGAGGAACCCAAATACTAATCCTAGTGATGTTAGGAGTTCAATCAAATTTATTTCTATTTTATCACCAAATTCTATTTGAAGCCCAATTATCTTTTTCCTTAGCCCACAAAGGGGAAGCTATAAATACCCATAAACCCCAAATATTTCCCCACACATTATTTTCTCTCTCCTCCTTCCTCCCACAAAATTTCGGTGCTCCTCTCTCCTTTCGTTTATTTCTTCTTGCTCGGTTTTGCACCCTTCGACTCCTCCTTGCTTCCGGCCAGCCACCGCCCAAGCGCCACCACTGCCGGCGACCACCAGCCACCAGCCGCCACTGCCCTTCCTTGGCCGGCGTTTTCTTTTCCCTTCCTTCTTGCTTTGGTTTGTTTCTTTTCTTCCTCCTCAAGTTTTGATTAAAGATTATGTTTTTATGTTTTGTTTTAGTACTAATTATGATTAGAGGCTTTAATTTTTGTTTTAATGGTGAATCTATGATTATATAAATTATGTATTGAAAGAATAAAATTTCAGATTTGATTATTATATTTAGATTGAGTTTTAATATATCAAAGCATGGATTTTTAGGGTTTAAGAGATTGGAAAATCATAGTAGCATGTTATATACTATAAAATTGATTTAAATTATGAATTTAAGCATGTTTAAGTATGTTAAAAGAGAGTTTTACTAACGTATATGCTGCTGGAATTTTAGAAAGGTTGTTATTAAGGGAGTTTGATGGATTTTAATGACTAGTATAGTAGTACTATGCTAGGAAGTATTAGTATTTGAAGTTTTAATGTTAAAAACAAAATTTAAATATTTTTCAAGGGGATTTAAAGTATTTTAAAGTTACTGGAATTTATTTGGAGTATTGATTATAAATTCTATTGGTTATTTTAGGTGGAGAATTCTCTCTAGGCGACTTTTAAGTTGGTTAAAGTGGCATTCCAGTTTGTCTACACAAGGTACGTACATACCTATGTGTCAATTGAGATAGTATCATGATTTAAGGAAGGAAATTATGTAGTATCATGTATAGGAACTATGTTGAGTTCATATGTGATATTTATTATGTTGGATTTTGCATGTTTTATGCGGTGGTGTAAACATGTGGATTATGAGATTATATTCTGAGATTTATATATCATGTTTGTATGGAAGATTGATGCAAGCATGTTGGTTGGGAACTTTATTGTTATTAATTTACATGGGGGAATTAATATATTTACTAGCATTGGATCATATTTGATCATTGTTCCCTTTTTGAATTTCACTGCTTTATAAGGACCGAGGGCCTTATTTTGTAAGTTGATATTTTCTACCTATGAAAGGTAATTTGGTTGTTGGCTTGGTTCAACAAATAAGAAAGTTGGATTAAAGTTGAAAGTAATCTTGGATTGTTAAGTTGTGTGATCACTTATCTAATCCTAAGATAAAAAGAAATTGTGATTGTTTGATGATTTTATTATTTGTGGCTTGTGAGTCATAACAAGTAATAATTGGTAAATCATGTAAAGTGAAACTGGATAGCAATAACTTTAGACTGGTGCACGTCTGAAGTATGGACAATTAGGAGTTGGAGTACATGGTGGTAGCCCATGGCTTTTTCTGGGTTTCGGGTTGATCACCATTCCTATTTTATTAAAAGGTTCCTCGATATCGTAGGTCAATTTGGAATACGGAGTCGCGCCCGTATTTCGTCTTCCTAGGGGAAGACTATTTTAGATGAGACAACTCGGTCCATTGTCTATTCCAATTAAAGTAATAATAATGTTGTTTAAGTTTAGTTCAGTAAAAGTTGTCTGCAAGTTATTATGTTATTATTTATTCTTGCCTATTATTTATTAGTATCATGTTAGGATTATATACTTGTGTAGTATGTAGTACTCAGCTTTGCTGATTACGTGCTTTTGTTGTGTATGTTGATCATGGCTTTGCCTTATTGATCCTGTGATGACCCATTTTGGTGAGCAGTCTCTAGGGTTCAATAGTGCATAGTCCATCTAACAGGTTCGAAGATGATGCATCATTGGGATCGGGATTGTGAAGAGCTTGTGTAGATTTTATTCTGTACTTTTAAGTTAAACATTTTATAGTTGGTTAAGTTGGTTTTAAGGTTGACTTTGATTGTTGGTTAGTTTTGGAGTTGACTTTATTGTTGACTAAGTTTATTTATAAAGTTATTATTATTGTTTTCCGCTGCAAAATTCTGAATAAGCCGATACGTTTTCACACGGGCGATAATACTTTGATAATTCTCTATGTTTTATTGTAAAAAGGTATTTTATAAAAGAGAGAATTGTCGGGGTGTTACATGAGCATGTGTACAGGTGTAAGAAGTGCCCAAACAACCATCCTGGGAGAGATTGCGAGGGTAATAAGGTGGATTGTCGTGAATGTGGGAAAATGGGGCATAGGGCGTATGAGTGCTACTCAAAGAATAAGGTTAACCCCAATGGTCAGAAGAAAGGGAACTATGGAGACAAGCCTAGGAATGGGAATGGGAATGGTGGAAATGCATACAATGGGTCAGGGAACTCCAATTACTCCAAACCACCAACCAATGCAAATAATCAGGCACCAAATGGGAGCAATGTGACCAACAACAATGATAATAAGGGCAAAGGGAAGCTGTATATGATGACGGCTAGCGAAGAGGAAGCTCGTAGATATGTTGTCACGGGTACTTTCTCTATCAACTCAATTCCTGTTAAAGTATTGTTCGATTCTGGAGCATCTTTGTCTTTTATTGCCTATACAACTGTTTGAACTCTAGCACTGGTTGAGTCCGAGTCAATTTCTATGCCTATAGTTATTCCGTCTGGGGATATTGTTAATTGCTCTAAGAAATTCCTAAATTGTCTCACTGAAAATAGGGGAGGGCTTCTTTCCTTCCGATCTAATAGAGTTTAACTTATCGAACCTAGACGTCATTTTGGGAATGGATTGGCTTGGGAAGTACAAGGCTAAGATAGACTGTGATGCACAGAAGGTGGAACTGAGAGATCCTTCGGGAAAAGGGTGTCATATAGGAGAGTACCTTGAGAACCTGGGATTAAAGTAATCAATGCCTTGCAACTTAAGAGTTATATAGACAAAGGATGGCCTCTATTTATGTGTTCCGTGAGAAGGGTGGAGGATGATCCATTGAGACATGAGGATGTCCCTATAGTCAGAGAATTTCAGGATGTTTTTCCTGAAGAAATACCTGGTATGCCTCCAAGGAGAGATGTAGAGTTCACTGTTGACCTAGTACCTGGAACTGGACCTATCTCAAAAGCCCCATACTGAATGGCTCCAGCAGAAATGAACGAGTTGAAAAACCAGTTGGAAGAACTACTAGAGAAGGGGTACATTAGACCTAGTATGTCACCATGGGGAGCCCCCGTCTTATTTGTGAAGAAGAAGGATGGTAGTTTGAGATTGTGTATAGACTACCGTGAGTTGAACAATGTCCCTGTGAAAAACAAATATCCATTACCTAGGATAGATGACTTGTTTGACCAACTTCAGGGTGCTGGGATGTTCTCTAAAATAGACTTAAGGTCTGGCTACCATCAGTTGAGGATTGCTGATCAAGATATACCTAAAACTGCCTTCAGGACTAGGTATGGACACTATGAGTTTACCGTCATGCCTTTTGGGTTAACCAATGCACCTGCTGATTTCATGGACCTCATGAATAGGATTTTTCGACCCTACCTCGATAAATTCGTAGTCATGTTCATAGACGATATACTAATCTATTCAAGGAGCAAGGAGGAACATGAGGGACATTTGAGGCTTATTTTACAGACGCTTAGGGAAAACCAACTATATGCAAAGTTTTCAAAGTGTGAATTTTGGTTACAAAAAGTGTCATTTTTGGGTCATTTTGTCTCTAAGGAGGGTGTATCAGTAGATCCTGCAAAGAGAAAAGTTGTGAGTGAATGGCCAACACCAAAGAATGTCACAGATATAAGGAGTTTCTTGGGTTTAGCCGATTATTATAGGAGGTTTGTTAAAGACTTTTCGAAGATAGCAAAACCCATGACTAACTTAATGAAGAAAGATTGCAAGTTTAACTGGACTGAGGATAGTGAGAAAGCCTTTCAAACACTCAAAGAGAGATTAACCTCAGCACCTGTTCTAGCCTTGCCTAACGTGGATGCGGGGTATGATGTCTATAGTGACGCGTCAAAGAATGGGTTGGGCTGTGTTCTTATGCAAAATGGGAAAGTCATAGCTTATGCATCCCGACAACTGAAATCATATGAGGTTAATTACCCAACACATGACCTAGAGTTGGCCGCAATTGTCTTTGCCTTAAAAATCTGGAGACATTACCTTTACGGGGTGACTTGTCGAATTTTCACTGATCACAAAAGCCTCAAATACATCTTCACCCAGAAAGACCTTAATATGAGACAACGGAGGTGGTTAGAGCTCATTAAGGACTATGACTTAGACATACAATACCATAAGGGTAAAGCAAACGTTGTTGCTGATGCGTTGAGTCGCAAATCTAGCCATAGACTGAACACCTTGGTAGTTGCCGCTAAAACTTTGTGAGGAATTTTCTAAACTCCAGATAGAAGTGGTTCATGAAGGGGAAATGGAAAAGTTATTGAATGCCCTAACCATCCAGCCCAACTTCCTAGATGAGATAAGAGAGGGTCAGCCTGGGGATGTGAAACTTGAGCGAGTCAAAGCGAAACTTAAGGAGGGAAAAGCAGAAGGGTTTGAAATCCATGAAGATGGGAGTATACGCTACAAGGGTCGGTGGTGTATACCGCAAAAATGTGAGGAGTTGAAGCAAAAGATAATGAGTGAAGGTCATAACACGAACTATTCCGTCCAACCAGGGGGGGATAAGTTATATAAAGACCTCAAAAAGATGTTTTGGTGGCCTGGAATGAAGAGGGCAGTAGCCGAGTTTGTTTCCAAATGCCTGACGTGCCAGAAGGTTAAGAGTGAACACAAGAGACCTCAAGGCAAAATCCAACCTCTAGACATTCCAACATGGAAGTGGGATTTGATATCCATGGACTTCGGCGTAGCCATACCTAGGAGCCGGGGAGGCAATAACACAATATGGGTGATAATGGACCGATTGACCAAGACTGCAAGGTTCATACCCATGAAAGACACGTGGAGTATGGAATCCCTAGCCAAAGCATACATTAAACATGTCATTCGATTGAATGGAGTACCCACAAGTATAGTGTCTGATAGGGATTCGCGATTCCTTTCGAATTTCTGGAAAAAGGTCCAGGAAGCATTTGGTAGTGAGTTATTGATGAGTACAACCTTTCACCCAGCTACAGACGGTCAAACAGAAAGAACCATCCAGACCTTGGAAGACATGTTAAGAGCATGTGCCTTAGAATACCAGGGATCATGGGAGGACCATTTGGATCTAATAGAGTTCTCATACAACAACAGTTATCATGCTAGTATTAAAATGGCTCCATTCGAGGCACTGTATGGACGGAAGTGTCGTAGTCCTTTGTGCTGGAACGACATTAGTGAGACTGTGGTGTTAGGTCCTGAAATGATTCAAGAGACTGTTGATCAAGTGCGAGTCATTCAAGAGAAGATTAGGGCTGCACAAGACAGGAATAATACCTATGCGGATCAAAAGCGAAGGGAAGAGAATTATGAAGTTGGTGAAAAAGTGCTGCTTAAGGTGTCCCCAATGAAAGGGGTGATGCGATTTGGAAAGAAAGGGAAATTAAGTCCTAAGTTCATAGGACCATATGAGATTTTGGCACGAGTAGGCAAAGTAAGTGCCAAACGAGTTAGAAAGGGTCCACAACGTGTTTCACGTATCCCAACTCCGGAAATACGTACCTGACGAGTCGCATGTCCTAGAACCTGAAAACGTCGAGTTAGACGAAACCTTGTCCTATGAGGAGAAACCCATCAAGATCCTAGACCACAAGGTGCGTAGTACGAGAAATAAGGACGTCAAAATTGTGAAGATGTTGTGGAGAAATCAGAATACTGAAGAAGCCACATGGAAAGAAGAAGATGTGATGCGTCTGAAGTACCCTGAGCTTTTTCAAGAGGTAGGTGAGTTACGGGGACGTAACTTTTCTTTTAAGGGGGGAAGAATGCGATAGAATTTCGCGCTTCCACCCAAAAGTGTGCTAAAGTGTGCTAAGTATGTTATTTATGTGTATTATTGCTTATGTGTCTTGCGAAAACTAGAAAACGCTTGTGAAATATTGGGACTTAGAAGTGCAAAAGATCGTCGTTAAGACTGGCTACCTCAAAGTTTCGGGACGAAACTTCCTTTAAGGGGGGAAGCCTGTAATACTCCGTATTTTTATGAGTTATTCTTTTATAAATAACAAAATATAAAGAATAAAGTGAAAGTATTTTTAAGATTATTTACAGAAAAATATAGTTTGGGTAAGCCTACAGTTATAATTTAACTATACAACCTACTTTTTACCAAATTATATTATAGTTTGGTTTCGTTTTATTTTCCAAATAAAATAAGAAATAGAATTCGATTTGGAAAACAAATCCTATTAAACCTAGGCTTCTCATGCTATAAATAAGAAAAAGAAAACAAAAATTAAAACCCTACTCACTTTTACAATCAGCCGTGATTTATTTTTTACCCCAAGAAAACTTTTTCTCTCTCCTCCTTCCTTCTTTCATCTCTCCTGCGTTCTTTCTTCCTGCTCTCCTCTACTTTCCTCTTTCTTCTTCCCTTGCATCTGGGAGCCTCCCCTCGCCGGTGTTCGGGCAGTGACGGAAGTCGACGGTTGTTCGTAGATGTTGCCGGAGGTCGCGCGCGAGGCTGCGATTCCGTTCACGTCTGGTGGTTCGATCGTGGTGGTTCGAGTGCTCGTGGAGGTTTGCACGAGTGCTGCTCGAGTTGTGAGTCGAGGTTCGTCTCGCGGGAAGTCGCTCGTCAGCCGCGGTTCGTGGCTCGCCGGGGTTCAGTCCGTGGTGCGTCGTCGCCGGAGAGTTGGTTGGTAACCTCTATTAGAAAATAAAATTCTTTTCTTTCCTACTTAATTTAATTGTAAATTCTGATTTCATAATTCTTATGCATCTTTGATTAAGTTTTGTGATTTTAAATAAAGTATATTATGAACTAAAAGAAATCAGATTTATAATATACTACTAGTTCTTACTTTGATTTTATTTTGTTCAATTCTGAATTTATAGTTCTTATATATGCATCTATTTAAGTTTTGTTATTATAAACAAAGTAGTGTAAAAGTTAAACGAAATCAGATTTATAAGCACCTTATTATTAAGTCCTAAGTATGTTAGTTCAATTAAGTTTATGAAAAGAAATTTAAAGCAACAAGATTGGTTAATTTTAATATTCAAAACATCATATTTTATATAGTTAGGTAAGCTGATTTTATTTAATATTATCAAGGACTTAGCACTGAAATATTTTATTATTCGATTAGGTCCCAATTTCATAAGCGGAACGTTTTAAGTAGTCAGCGAAGATTCTCCGTTACAAGGTACGTACGCGTACTAGTTCAATTAGATACGTTAGTATCATGTTAAGTTATGAATTGTTTTATTTGAAACCTAGAATCATGATAGGGAACTATTATTGGTTATGATTGTTGAGATTGTTTGGTAACATGAAATCAATTGGAATTCTGTATGTATTTCCTTGTTGTATGACTTGTGAAATAGAATGAATTCTTATTGGAATGCGTAATTCTATCGTATCACAAGCATGAAATGAGATGTTGGATTGGAATGCTATGATTAATAATTGTAGTAAGGATTTATAAGAGGTTGCCTAAACTAAAGGATTTTATATGATGTTATAGAAATCATATGCTTAATGTTGTATAAATGAGTATCGCTAATAAGGATTGTTGGCAATAAACTTGTAGTCGGATTCCCTACAAGTAATGAACAATGGGGGGAGTGTGGGACTTGTTCTACACTCGTACGCAGGCCTACTGTGACGATAGTAGTGTCCTTATAATTTTTGATAACTCAAGTAGGTGGAAGGTTCCGTACGATCTTGGGGGTATGCATACTAAGGTGATGGATGTGGAACGAAACAAAATCGTATTTACATTCCATCTAATAGACCAAGTTGTCTATTAAGGATTAAGTAGCCCGTATGATTCTAGAAAGATGACAATGCCCGTTCGATGCCAAATAAACTGTAAAAACGGAATTTAATGTTTTGTAGTTTCATGGTTAGGAATTGTTATTATTATTCTGATTTTGCTTAGTGTATTATTTAACTGATTATGTACGTACTCAGCATAGCTGATTGTTTGTTATTTGTGTTTGTTTGTTGTCATGCGATGAACCATTGATACTTCAATGGAGAGCATGTTAGGTATGCTGATGTTGCTGCATGAGTCCGGGCATACAGGGATATTCTTTAGTTTAAAAACTTTTAAATGTTTTGGTTGAACTTATAGAATTATTATAATCTACTTAGTTAATGGTTTGATTAAAAGGGGTCAATGGTGATTCCCGAGTTGTAGTTAAGTTAACATTTTATTTCCGCTGCAATTTAGTTTTCAAAATAAGGAGTTGTTAATGTTTTAATTTCAATAAGCCTTGCGTTTCACCGCGGCGGTAACACTCCCAAAGTCAATGCAACATAGGTTAGACGTGTATGGATTTTGGGGGTGTTACATCGCCCCTCCCCCCACCCCTCGCAGGCCCCTCGCCCCATCACCATCAACTTCAACAAAAAAAATAAAAATAAAAAACGGACGAACTTACCGGAATGACGAAGCCAAGCTCGTTAGAAACTTTCAGCAAAATGAAAATGAAGATCTCTCTATATATTGCATGTTTTTTTTATTATTTGTTATATGTTAGACCCTCTATATGATAAAAATATTGGTTAGACATTGACTGAACATGATGATGTAGACATGGGCCTATATGATGATGCAAACATGAGATAGACTTTGACCTGGGCCTACATGATGATGCAGGCATAGGCTAGACTCTAACTTGGATCTATATGGATGCATGACAAATTGACTCTTAGACAGGTTTATAATTTTTGGAAATTCGTTTATTTTAAATGGACCTCCTTTTGAAAAGAAATTTGTTCATGGATTGAAGTTACTCGAGAAAAGATAATTTTAAAAGATGAGATTAGAGATAAGATTGAAGATGACAAGAAACTTTTTTCATTGAAAGAGTTTTTGTTTGTGAAATTCGGGAGGACAATTATGAAGACAAATATCCTAAAAAGATGAATAAATATATAGTAGGATAGGATAAGATAAGATAGGATGAGATAGGTGTGGTACCCGATTTTTTACTGTCTTAATTAACGGTCTGAATCCCACAAAAGTCTCTCATTGGACTATGAGTTTTAGAAAACTTTGAAGTCGCCACCCTATTAATTATTAGAATAGGGACAGATTTATTTAATAAATTATTTTAAAATCAATTTCAAGAAATATCATTTAGAACTATGATGACTTTATATGGAAAAGGCTTTTTTGAAAATTGGTCTTTCATTTTCATACCATGAGATAGGGTTCGGGGTTTAGGTTAAGAGGTGCGAACATCTGGAACTCGTCTCCTCTTCCGTTTTACAGAACGGGCTCTTACTAAATGCGTTATTTTCCATTTTAAAGTAATCACGACTATTCAAAAGAAAGAAAATCACATAATTTGCACATATACACATCAATCATTTTTAAGAGGGCCAATATATCATTTGTACATGGTAGGTTTGAGTACCGAAGTTGCACTACGTACCAATCACTGCGAGATTGGAATCCACTCATGGATCAAAACCATCGTAGTTCGATCTTATGTCTCACCCTAAACGGCCAATTCTATTGGGGAAGAAAAGGGGAGACAAATAGATTATGAATAACTCACCTTTTAGAATTAGACAAATCTATTAGGAATAAGGTAATCACTCCAATTAGTGATCGAGATGAGGTTAAGATAATCACTTTAATTAGTGGTTAAATATGAAGGAGGATCAAGATAATCACCTTAATTAGTGATTAGAAATGGAGGTTAAGATAATCACCCTAATTAGTGACTAAACTTAAGAGGAAATATAATCACCTTGATTAGTGATTAAAAATGAAGGAAGGAAGTAATCACCCTAATTAGTGATTATTCAAGGTTTAAGATAATCACCCTAATTAGTGATTAAATAAGAAGGGTTAAATTAATCACCTAAATTAGCGATTAACGAAGGTTTAAGATAATCACTCTAATTAGTGATTAAATATGAAAAGTTAAATTAATCACCTTAATTAGCGATTAAAATGAAGGTTAGGATAATCACCTCAATTAGTTATTGAACTTAAAAGGAAAGATAATCACCTTGATTAGTGATTGAAAATGGTTTTAAGATAATCACCCCTAATTAGTGATTAAATAGGAAAGGTTAAAGTAATCACTCTAATTAGTGATTAACCAGGGTTTAAAATAATCACCCTCATTAGTGATTAAATGAAGAGTTTGAGCTAATTTTCCTAATTAGCAATTAACTAATGATTGGAGATAATCACCCTAATTAGTGATTAAATGAAAAGTTTGAGTTAATCGCCCTAATTAGCGATTAATCAAGGATTGAAATAACCACCTTAGTTAGTGATCACATTTATAATTTTCAAGAGGTATTGGGAAAAGAGGTTTGCTTCGTAATTGAAGGTTTTCGGATGGATGAGGAATAATCTTAATTGAAGATTATTAAATCATTTTGAGAAAAATGATCAATTTGAGATCAAATTTGGAGATTGTGTTTGGCTAATTGGAATTTGGTCATTTAAAGTGAAACACGTGAAACAACCTAAAATCAATTCGGAGATCATAATTACCAATCTAATTATGTCAAATTATATGATTGATCCATTTAAAGATGGAGACCAAATTTAAAATGTAAGATGGATCATCATACAATTTAACTTAGTTAGATTTGCACTTTTTCCTCTTTATTGAGATTGGGTCATTTGATTCATATATACTATGATATATTGGGCCCAACATGCAAAATTTATAACATTGGTTGCTCATTTTATTAAAAAGAATTGTGAAATTATTTATGAAAATTATGCATAAACATCTCCATATTTTTCATTAATGAGTGATGTAATAACTATATTTACAAAAAAACTATTATTACAACAATACGTACAAATTCTATGATCTATACATCCTCAATCTTGATCTTCACTATGATGCTCCTTGATCTTCATCCTCTTGAACGGGACTTGGAATTCATGCTTGTTTGTAAACTTGTGAAAATTAGAGATTAATTAACCTCTTTGATTTTGATTTTTTTATGACAATTTTTATTGAATTTTATTTACATAATAAAAATGAACCATTTTAAGAGAAACTTAAAATTTCATGATTTTTAATTAACATTTTCGAATAAAAAGAAAATATTTTTATGAAACTTGAGTTAATCACTTTATTTTATTTTCCAGACTACACTTTTATTCTTGTACTACAACAACAACAACAAAGCCTTATTCCCAAAGTGATTTGGGGTCGGCTAACATGAATCGTCAACTGAAACCGTTACCAGAGGAGATGGTAACGACAAGAGTGATAAAAAGGTTTTTTTTTTTTTTTGAAAATAAGGTTTACACCAACAAGTTTTAAAAGAGGTTTTCAACAAAAGGTTTTAATACCAACACAATTGAGAAAAACAAATAAATGTAGTAATCACACCCCTTCCTCCACATGGATACTGCCCCTCCACCCACTTCTATCCAACGTCATGCTCTCCTCAATCCCAAGTAACCTCATATCACTTTCAATTACCTTCATCCAAGTCATCTTAGGTCTTCCCCTACCCCTTACAATTTGATTACTCCTCCACTCTTCAATTCTTCTCACCGGTGCATCACCTGATCTCCTTTTCACATAACCAAACCATCTTAACCTATTCTCCCTCATCTTTTCTTCAATGGATGCAACTCCAACTTTTTCCCGGACCACTTCATTTCTTAATCGGTCCTTCCTCGTGTGGCCACACATCCACCGCAACATACGCATCTCCGCCACGTTCATCTTATGAACGTGGCATTGTTTCACCGCCCAACATTCGGTGCCATATAACAAAGCAGGCCTAATTGCCGTACGGTAGAACTTTCCCTTCAAGCTTTGGGGAATGCCGGGATCACAAAGGAATCCGGTGGCGCTTTTCCACTTTAACCAACCCGCGTTAATTCTATGAGTCACGTCTCCATCCAGTTCTCCATCCTTTTGTAGAATGGACCCTAGGTAACGGAAGACGTTCGATCCTTGAACCACTTTGCTATCCAAAGTGACCGCCCTCGCCTCGCTGCTTGTAACCCCACTGAACTTGCACTCCATATACTCCGTCTTACTTCTGCTCAATCTAAAACCACGGGCTTCTAATGTATGCCTCCACAATTCCAACTTACTCTCAATACCTTCCTTTGTCTCATCAATCAACACAATATCATCCGCAAACATCATACACCATGGTATATCATCTTGAACTGACCTCGTTAGTTCGTCCATGACTAGAGCAAAGAGAAAGGGACTAAGTGCAGACCCTTGATGCACTCCGATCGTAATAGGGAGCTCTTCTGTCCTCCCCACCGTAGTCCGCACACTCGTAGTTGCCCCCTCATACATATCCTTGATGATATCTATATATTTTTGTGGAACACCTTTCCTTGCCAACGCCCACCAAAGTATTTCTCTTGGTACTCTATCATATGCCTTCTCCAAATCAATGAAAACCATATGTAGATCCTTCTTCCTATCACGGTAATGTTCCATTGTTTGTCTTATGAGGTGGATGGCCTCTATAGTCAATCTTCCAGGCATAAATCGAAATTGGTTCTCCGATATCTTCACATGTTTCCTAAGTCTTTGCTCAATCACCCGTTCCCAGAGTTTCATCGTATGACTCATAAGTTTGATTCCTCGATAGTTGGTACAATCTTGTACATCGCCTTTGTTCTTATACAAAGGAATCAAAGTACTCTTCCTCCACTCTAATGGCATTTTGTTGTGTCTCCAAATCATGTTGAAGAATGTTGTCAGCCATTCGATTCCTCTCCCCCCTAAACACCTCCAAACTTCGATAGGTATGCCATCTGGCCCCGTAGCTTTCTTCAATCCCATCTTTTTTTAATGCTGCAACGACTTCTCCCTTTTGAATCCTCCTCATAAACTCTCGATTTAACATACTTGGCGGGATGTGTACATCCCCGATGTCTTGTGCTTTATCACCGTTGAACAAAGTATCAAAGTACGACCTCCATCTATCCTTTATCTCCTCATCCTCCACAAGCACTCTTTGGTCCACACCCTTGACGCATTTTACCTTTCTTATGTCTCTTGTCTTCCTGTCCCTCATATGCGCAATTCTATAAATGTCTTTTTCACCTTCTTTCGTATCCAATCTTGCATAAAGCTCTTTGTTTACCTGTGCTTTAGCTTCCCGTACTGCCTTCTTGGCTTCTTTTCTAGCCTCTTTGTACTTCTCATAGTTCACATCGCTGCTATCTTTTCCCAAAAGTTTATAACTTTCTCGTTTGTTTTTTATCGCTTGTCTCACCTCCTCGTTCCACCAAGATGTATCCTTACTTGATGGTACAGTTCCTTTAGATTCTCCAAGGACCTCTTTCGCCACTTCCTTTATACTAAGTTCTATCTTTGTCCATGTCGAATCTACATCCATTTCCGTGTCACAAGGCCAAATACTACTTTTATTCTTGTACTAACTTGTAAAATTCATAACTTTCAATACAAAGTGTTAAATTGAGCATGTGATACACCTATGGATTAATTAGTGAGTTCTTTATGTTGTATCAAAATTTTACAAGATTTTAGTGACAAGTCGAATTATGGTGAATTTTATGCTAACACTGATCAAAACAGGACCTTTATCCAATGTGTTCTTTGAAATCCAACTTACTGAACTTAGTTTCAAGTGATTTTTGGCATGAACATTCTAGACACTTTGAAAGATTAGACTCAAAATTTTCACTTGAATTGGACATTTTTAAGACCCTTTTTTACTCATTTTCTTAACTGAAGATAATATCAGTATTCTGGAATTTAGTGATTTGCTTGAACGTTTTTGTAAAAATGTGATAAAATTGCATACAATTCCTATGAACATGAATGTTATATTTTTGGAAAGATAATGATGTCTAATTTAAAGTTAATGTTTTTAGTTTTGTCTAAATGAGTTTATTTTTAAACTTTATTGACAGAACAAGCTTATGTGGTACTAGACAAAATCAGTTTTGCAAAACAATGTTGTATGATTTTTAATTATCTATACGAAATTCCTTTTTTAGAAATTATAAATCCCAGTTGCTGAAAACATCTTGAACTTCATAGGAAAAATATTACATCCTATAAAGTATTGACATAATACAGACGAAAAATGAAATGAAGTATGAAATTAAAACGGACCATAATTACAGCATCACATGTTTTTTATGGAGATGTTTATGCACAACTCTACTTGAATTTTTTTTAGGGAAATTCCCACTGGTATACTTCAACTTTTAACAAATCCCAATGATATACCCAAGTTTTTTTAATTCCCAAAAACATACCTGAGGTCTTGGCATCTGCTCATATGTGACATAATTTGGATAAAAACAGTTAGTGTGCTGTTAAGTGTATTTGTTTTAGGTAGATCTTGTTTAACCTTGGTTAACCACGTAATTTGCTAACTGATTTCCCTCCAAAACTAGACCCTTACAATTATAAAACTGAAATCACCCTTCTTCCTCATACGTTCATCTCAAATCCTTCAATTTCAGCATTCCTTGTTCTTGCTACTGTTGTTATGTCTCAAATACAAACACACCTTAAAAAATGGAAACAATCTCAGCCTTCCATGTTCTTGCTACTGATGTTATGCTACTGCTGCTACTATAGAAACATGATCAGATATACGAGCATATTAAAAAATGGAAACAAGCGCCTGAATTTCACAGTAAAGAACAAAGAAAATGGGTACAGTGAGAAACAACCCGGACGCTTAAGCCTAGCAATTTATAAATACATCACTCAACAGCATTGCCAATTTGTTGCCCAAGTTTTGACATGTCCCAGACCTATATAAGATAAACTCTTCATATAAGCACAAGTGATTTGCTACACTAAAAGAAGGGAAAATCTCTATGGATGAATCATAAGACCTTTAATTTATATACATCATGGTGATACAATTCTAATCAAGAGAACCTTCCACCTAAATAAGAAATGGCAGGATGGCTATGAAAAAATGCTACAAGTGACTTATAGTATTGAATTCCTAAAGATAGCAACTTGTATACATCATGGTGATATTGCAGGACGAAAATCTGTTAACATATGCAGGCAGAGATAGCAAATTTACTGATGCAAAAATGACAGTAATCCAAACTGATAAAAAAGTGACAATTTTCCAAACTGATGCACTGAAAGAGTGATCCTCCAAAAATGACATTAATCCAAAAGTGTCAAAAAGCCAAACATAACTTAGATATGTACTGTAAAAGTGAAACCATAAAGTAGAAGAGATAAGAGTGTTATCTTATTGCACTACATAACTAAAAACTAAACGAAAGATCAGTTCTCATACATAACTTAGATATGTACTAAAATTATAAGCTGCTCCCCTAAACAGTTGTAAATTTCTTGTTGTTACTCTTAGAAGTTGCTGCACCTTTGCTGTTGTTTGATGTTTTCGAAGATCCTCCAACTTCCTTTGTCTTATCTTGTGCCCTCTTCTGCATTTGTGTTGGACCTTTTTGGCAAGTCATCATATTATGGCCAAATTGACCACAGTTGCTGCATCTCAAGGTCTTACTTCTCTTTCCCTTCCTTTGTTCTTCTTCACCTCTTCTTCGATTTTTTACAGGTCTGCCAACTCCTCTCTTCATCACAGGGGGTTCAATGGATGGGAGTTCACTATCAGGCCATTGCTCTCTGTCAGGTATGACATTAATCCCACCACCATAAGCCATCTTGTACCTTTTGACAGAGTACCACTCATGGACAAATTCAATTGGATCAAGCCCTCCATGTAATATGGCCCTCATCCCATGCTTGCATGGGATTCTTGTCAACTGCCACTGATTACACTTACAAGTATGGTTGTTTAGGCTCACTGGAAGATGTGACTTACCATCTGCAATTTCATACTACCCTCTACTCGACAAGAATGCCTTACATGTTCTAGAATCATTACAGAGCTGTTGCACCCTCTTCACTATGTTAGGACAGATGTCAGACCTGTCCCATTGCTCACATTGTTGCCTTCTTGTGGCCAGCCTGACCATGGTGACCCTCCTCACACCTGGATTGTGACAACATACATTAGCTTGAAGTCGTGCAAAAATAGTAACCTTAACGTAGGTAGGATGACTGCTCGGTTCGATAAAGAAACTAATCGTCGAAAATTGTTGAAATGATTTCTACTAGTCGGGCCTCCGGTGTCAGAATGCTTAATAAAATACCCCTTTCAGACAGGGAATCGGGCTAACGAACGCAACTCACCGCTATGCTGTGACCGACAAACTTTTTTAGCCATCCGAGTTCGTTTAGGGTCCGAAAATAACATTTTAATGATTTTCGATTTTTTTTAGATTAATTTTTGTGTTAGTGTTTTGCTGTAACTATTTAAATGCTTTCTTACCTTCAAGTAGTGTCAAGACGGGTCTACATCTGTCAGTTCCAAGTGTGGCATTGAAGCTTTCCACAAAATTTGTCTTATTCACATCACACTTCAAATATGGAATGAACTTGGACTTGGTCCATCTCTCTTGGTTACCCAAATTTGCAAGCCATATTGTAGCAGCAGGTTTGTGCTTTTTTATTTGCTTCATCGCCTTCTTGAATGCGAACTCAGAGAATGCCCCTGTTGCCAACCAGAACAACTGCCACATTTTGGGACCAGAGAACACCTTCTTCCAGTTTACACTTAAATGTTTTGCACAGAACCTTCTTCCAACTTCAGGCCATAATTTTGTACAAGCTTTGTCAATGGCCTTTAAATTTGAATAGAGAATAAACAACAACAACAATTCAACATCAAAATGTAAGCAACCACATCAACTTTCATTCACTATACATTAATCTAATAATTTGAACAACATCACATGAAAAAAAGTAAACTAAGACTCTTACCTTGTGCCTATCAGAGATGATACACCAATTGTTGCCTCTATCACTCTCCTGCAACACCTTCTTCAAATGCCAGAAAAAAAAAGTCCAAGTTTCTTCATCCTCTCCTGATACAATGGCCCAAGCAACTGGGAACATTTCATTGTTCCCATCCATAGCTATAGCAGACAACAACACACCCCCATAACTCCCTTTTAAGAATGTTCCATCAACCCCGATAAGTCCCCTACACCCAGCAAATAAGCCGTCCAATGCAGCTTTGAAACTTATGAAAATGCAACTGAATGTCAAGGGTCTTTCAGGGTGGTTATTAGGATACCATGAACAATGGGCAACAGAGTTTGGATTTGTGGCTTTTATAACCTCATAGTAGTTAGGTAGATATGAGTATGAGATGTCATACCCTCCATGTATCTCATGAAGTGCTTTGGATTTAGCTCTGTATAAAGTACTTCTTGGCATTTAAACTCTATACCTATTCCACAACAATTCATTCAGGGATTTGGCAGGAATGTCATTGTTTGCCCTTATGTCTTCAATCAGAGCTTTGGAAGCCCATTTGGCAGTGACCATTGGATTTTTCGTCTCAATTGACATACAAGTATGCTCAACACATTTAATTGACTTGATAGCCCATGTGACATCATCAACCAACCTAGCAGCATGCAACCTCCATTGACACCTCTCATCACTACACCTCACAGTATATTGCAAGTTAC
The DNA here is from genome assembly GCA_947648045.1 of Beta corolliflora. NCBI lineage: Eukaryota > Viridiplantae > Streptophyta > Magnoliopsida > Caryophyllales > Amaranthaceae > Beta > Beta corolliflora. Next base: position 3,482,083 of record CANSZD010000001.1, read on the forward strand.
CAGCTCTCTCAACCACAATAGAAAAGCCACACTGGATACAGTAATCTCTAAGCACATCTCTCAAGTGTTGTTTGTCACAGTAAAGCTGCCATGGTTTAAGCACAATTTTGCCAAACTCCTCATCCTTGTAGAACTCACCGTTTCCGTACAATCTCTCAATATAATTATCAAAGTCATCATAATCATCCTCCCACATTGGACCATCATATGGATCAAAATCATCATGAAGAACTGGAATTATGTCATCCTCTTGTTCCTCATCTTCATTACCTATATTCACACCTGCATCACTCTCATCCTCATCAATGCCATCAATCTCACTTGGTGAATACAATTCATCTCCACTCAAGTCAACAACATTGTCAAGATCATTTCTTAGGTCCACAACAACACTTTTCTTCTTGCGACCAGTCAAATAAGATGAAACCCAAGTTCCTTTCCTTTTTGCTGTGGTTCTAGGCACTCTTTTTTTTTTATCATTGGTGAAGCCTTAGCAAAAGTTGATGACACACCAACGTCAAATGTGAGAGTAGGAGTCGACATTAATTGAATTTCAGATTGGGAGTGATTTCTTGGACTTTTCCTTGTCTCAATAATCCTTGTTGGGTCAATTATATTGGTTGTACCACAGGTGTACGATTACCTCTCCCTGATCCCCTATCTCTTCCACTACCCCTTAACCTTCCATTGCCTCTCCCTCTACCTTTGTTTGGTTCAATAGGCTCTATTGAAATGTTGTTCCAATACTCCATGTTGTCAACCACAATGTCATTTACGCCATTAGGAGAAAGTGGAGGGTTGTTAAACTGTCCTGTTTGAGTGGCTTGACTTTGAGCAAGGGTAAGGTCAGGGTTGAGTAGATTAACCTCTGGCAGAAGTCTATCGCTTCTCCTTGGAGATGCAAGAACTTGATTTTTAGTGGACTGTTTTTTAGGGTCTGTTTTTTAGTGATCTGATTTGGTTCAGCAATCTGTTGGTTATTTGTGGGCTGATTTGGTACAAGAGTTTGTTGTACCATTTCTCTCAGTTTAATGGCAGCTTGAACGACAGCTGTTGGTTTGGTTGACTCACCCACCCAAATGTATATTAAATCCCTCCTCGGTAAGTTGTAAACATCTTCATCAAATGGTTGTCAGTACTCAATGGTTCATGTTTCCTTCCATGTAAGTAAGTGAACTCAGGATTCTTAGGCACATGGTTTTCTTCCTTCTCAGCTATGTCCCAGTATTCAGAAATTAGGTCCAAAAGATTGACCTTATCAACATCATCAACAACCACATCTGTGTCTTTACCCTTGTATTGGAATCTTAATACCAAATTATCCCCCATAGTATGACCTAAATGAAATTCAATCAGGACAATCACAATTCAACAACAAATGCGAAAATAGAAGATGACTTTAAACGAAGTTCAAGAAATACAACCAACCAAAGTTCAACAACAACTTCAGTTATTCAGAACCAAAACAATCAACTTCAAAAAAAAAACAAGCAAAGTTTTATGAAAAAGACAACTAGCAATCACTTTAGAATTATATGTTCAAACCCGTCTCGTATCAAATATAGAATTTAGTATTCACAGAATTATTCAAAACTCATATTCATGTAAATTGCTGTTGTTTTAGTTCAGTGTGAGAGTATTGAGAACTCAGGTTTATGTTAAAATTGTTGTTGTTAATTTCAATAGTTTAGGTTCATGTTAATAATATTCATACGAAATATTCTGATTGCGAATATAATTCTAAATTTTTGGTCCATGTTCAAGTAAGCACAATTCCATGCATGTTTTCTTAAAAATAACTCATGAATCAAAACGTAATTCACCTAATAAAAGGTACGAAATCACCAAAAACGAGCATTAAAGCGCAAAAATAAACCTGGTGGACAAAAAAAATCTTGAAATGAAATAACTTAACTGCAATTCGAACAATTCTAAGAAAAATCGCACAAAAACAATTCCAGGAATTCGAGTGAGTTTAGAGAGTTTGGCTGCGCACAACAATGGAGAATTTACAGAGTTTTGGTTTAAAAAATAGAACAGAGTGAGTTACCACGTGATGAAGAAGACGATTTGTGAGAGTTTTTGTTTAAAAAATAGAACAGAGTGAGTTACCCTAATTTTACCCTGACCATGGTGATTAACCACGTAAACAAGAGTTTAACAGAAAATAATAAGGTTTAACGGCATAATAGCAACTTATGTCACATTTAATCTTTGAACAGTACCTCAGGTATGTTTTTGGGAATTAAAAAAACTTGGGTATACCATTGGGATTTGTTAAAAGTTGAAGTATACCAGTGGGAATAACCCTTTATTTTATGAAAACATGTTTTTGGTTATGAACAACACTTAATTAACAAAAATCACATAAGCACATATTTCCTAAGAGTCTCCCATTGGAGATGACTATTCTAGGTGGGGTGATTTAAGGTTGAGAACCTATTAGGACTTCCATATACCCAAATCACTCCAAAAAATTAAAAAATGATAAGAGGAAACAAAGAGAAAGTTAGTATGTGATTAAGAAGATAATTAAGAAAGATAACAAGAACTTAACTTTACCTTGCTAACTCAATGACACACTTCCTTTGCAAAGTTTCTACTTTTTTTTATTTTCTTAATTTCTAAGTGAGTTTCTAAATCCACTTAATTACTAACTAAACCCCCTTTTTTTTCTTTGGTGAACTTCTTACTTACTAATTACTTTCCTAACTTTTGCTTTCTTTTTCTTGAATGAGATTTTTTAGAGGGAGGAAGTAGAGAGAATGAGAGTAGTATTGAGATTTCTTAGTTGTGAGAAGTTGTGAAGTTGTTTCATTTGAAGTAAAAGAGGGGGTATATATAGGGAAATGAGGTGATGAATTAGGGTTTCAAGAAGGTAGAAAATCAGATTTTTTTACCCAAAAATCTGATTTTTAACATCCCATATTATCTTAATGACATCACACCAATGATATCACCTTAATGACATCAATAAATCACCTCAAATTTTCCTACATCATCAAATTTATTGGAAATACCAATATTCTAATTCTCTTTAGATTTGATTTTGATCTTTACACTAATGAGGCAAAATTCGAATTTCAGCTCGTCCTAAACACATCCTAATACGTTGAAATGCATCGAAAAACGTGAAGGAAAAGTTGATTGGGTAACGGCGCGAAGCGCAAGAGCCTGCGCTAGACACAGTCATGTGCGCTTGGGGCACTGGCATGCGTCTGGCGCACGAAGTTGTTGTGCGTTGGGCGCATGATGCGCCTGGCGCACAACTCGAATCTTCCGAAAAAAAATCAAATTCTTGGCTCTTACACTTTGGATTTGATTCTGATTCTTATTCCTTTTCATAATTCTTATTCCTTAACTAATGGATAAAAGGATGTGACTGGTGGTTAAAGAATATATTCTTATTCTTTATCCAATGAACAATGACTTGGTCATCAAGAAAACTAATTACTACTGGTTTTGAGAGACGATTAAAATTCTGGCGCCTAATTGCGACTCGTTTTTCTGTTTTCAAATAAAATAACTTAAAACAATTAACGAAAACTCGTCAAATTAGTAAAGAAGAGCATGATTATACTACAAATCATTTTATTAAACCGGTGGTTGTAGTTATTGACTACGACTTACGGAAAATTATATTTCTAATCCGGAATTGTATGACTAAAACGCGAAACAGGAAAACCATACGACGAAATGAAACTCGCGCTCCGGGATGAAGCATGCCTTTGACGGAGCGCGCGCTCCACAATACTTGACGATTTTCGTTGTTTTTATTTGTTTTCAAAATCTTTATTTTAAAGTTTTATACACAAAAGGGGTTCAATATTTGATGTCTACAATAGCATGATACGAGTTTTTCTTAAGGATAATTTGTGAAAATAGAATAGGATGAATACCTAATATTATATCATGATCACTAATCCAGATGGACTCAAAAGATAGACTCAATCTTAGATGATATATATGAAAAACGATATGTTTTATCTTTGAGTTAGATCATTTTTGAGTGAAAGAAGATTTAAAAGTGATCATAGAAGATGCTGCATGCGACGAATAGAAAACCGGCGAATAATTCATCACACAAGAAGCTACTTGTGACGCAGCTATGGTGAGTGGCACGCATCCTTACTGCGCACTAGGCACGGATACTGCGCCTCTCGCAAATAATCTACATGGAGACTGGAGCGCATGCTTGGTGCGCTCCACGAACAAAACTGGGGGTGCAATTATGCAGTTTGACGAATATTGGTCGTCTTTTTTTATCTTTTTTTAGGCTAATATGAGGAGAAAGCAATGTTTAACCATAGCAAACAAACAATCAAGAATGTCAAATAGGCAAGAATATATATGTAGTTCCAACCTAAAGTCAAAATCTTTATTTTAGGACTATGGTAAGTTTTAGGTTTAGGCAAAAGGAAAAATTGACAAAGGGAGGCCCAACTATGGGTCCCCATTCATAATAGATCCTAACTTTTGAATACTCCACAGCGGTCCCAACTTTTATACCCATTTGACACGTGTGGCCCTTTCATGTAATTCACCTGCTTATGCCGGTGAACTAGAGTCACGTGAGCTAATTAGTTGAGTCACATGACATTTTCCCATCCATTCCTCTTATTACCTGTGTGTAGTTAGGGTTTTAAACATTTTCCCTCTTTGTACAAAGCAAAGTTCTTCCCCTTCAAATCTTCTCCCATGGCAACGCAAAACTCAACTGGTTTTGGGTCAATTAACAATTCAAGGACAAGTGCAAGAAACGTCTCCCTGAAGTGCAACCATGACATTCTTGCAAAAATTAGGACTTGCAAAAATGGATTGAACTTTGGTAACATGTTATAGTTTTTATTGTGCAATTACAAAATTTTGCTTCATTTTTTTTCCTTTTGATACATTTTTAATGGTTTTAGGGTAACAAATTAGGGTTCCAATTGAATGCATGGCCCATCTTATTATGGTTTCTTCCAATGCGAGGTTAATGGTGACACTGGACCCTGCTGTGGGTGTGAGGATTTGCAAGCAAAATTGTTGGAGCAATACACAACTATTTCAGACCTAGAATTGCAATTTAAGGTCGCCGGTGGAGGAAATATTCCAGAAACTGAAATTGAAAAAAGAAAAGATGGAGGAAGCAATGCAAGAGATGAGGGGAGAAATGATGGAAATGAGGGTTGAAGCTGTGAAGAATTGTAATAGTCCACCTAATTAGCAGCTTAGGTTAATCCTACTAATGACTTAAATGAGATATGGCTAATTAGGTGACGTTATCCAAGTTTGCAGCTTCCCTTCCAAGGAAAACCCCAAGACCCGGAAGTATCATACCACCTTTTTCTTTATATACTATTTATAACTATTACAAACCTTATTTTAAAATAATTACATATAATACATCACAAAATACATATGCAATACCGATAATTATATTTTACATATCATATACTACGAAACATAATACAAACGTTATTAATTTAGCACACACGGATTCCAAGCCTTCACCTACTCCAAACAACATCTTCTTCAACCAAAACCTGCAAATCCGTCAGTGCCCCAAGAAGGGCAGTTTAGGAATAACAATGACAATCAAATCAGCAACGCCGGTACACAAGTTCTCTAGTTTCCTCGATTTATTCACACAAAGTAGATATCTGGTGTAGACACATAATCGTGTCTTCCCATTTAGCACCCTATAATGACTAATACCCCGCTCTAATTGGTCTGGATCGAGGAAAGAATAAAGAACGAGTCTAAAATAAAATGTTTTAAGCCAAATCCATTTTTCTAACCCGTTTTATTAACCCATTTTCGAAAACCTCTTTTATAAATAGTTTTACTAAGTCCACTTTCCAAAACGTGTTAAAATATTCCATCTTTGAAAAACCTTTTAAAAATAGTTTCTATGAAAGCCCAATTTCTAAAACTCCTTTCTAGCCCAATTTAATTAATAGAATTAATTAATTATATTAATTAGTTTTATTGATAAAAATATCTTTTATAAAAAAAATCATCTTTCTCTAAAGTGTTTTTAAATATCCTTTATCTAACTATTTCCTAAAATCTTTTATATAAAATATCTTTTATAAACCTAATTGTGTTCGGTTACCTATTGTTCCCTAAAAACCTAAACCTATATATACGTCCCTCAATCTCTCACACCTGACTCACCCTCATACGCGCATCATACCTTTTACTACCCAAATCTCACGGCACCATCCCTCGCCTAACACAAGAATTCCTAACATCATCCCTCCTAATACTAACTAAATTCACCCCCGAACTCACTTTTTGGTTCATGACCATTAATGAAGTTATGACAGGGAAATCTACATTGGATAAGTCCCAAAGTTGTCTCTAAGATTTCCCAATATCCAATTAGGTTTATGAGTCTTCCTTTAAAAACTTGTTGGCGACTTCAAAACTTTTTTTTAATAAACCCTTAACAATGGCGCAGGCAAGGAACACTTCATAATTTTGATAAAGGATATAAGAGGTGTGATTACCAATATTGTTCTTTCCTGAAGTAAACTGTTTCAACTATTCGGGGAAGAAGATACGAATAGAGTGAAGCCATGGCGCCACCTCTAAACTCATGGGGACATCTCCCCAAGAATTCATGTATTGCTTGCAAGACTTAATCTAGGACATGTCCTATCTGTAGGCGTGATTTTATTTCTGAGCGCGTATTTGACTACCTCATTGTAAAGGTTTTATTGAAAACGTTTTGAAGTCGCCAACAAGTCTTCAAAGGAAGACTCATAAACCTAATTGCATATTGGGAAATCAAAGGGACAACTGTGAGACTTATCCAATGTAGATTTCGTCGTCATGACTCCATTAATGGTCAATGAACCATAGATTGAGTTCGGGGGTGAGGGTATGAACATGATCATAATGAACCACATTCGCCCATTGCTGGCCTCTACTAAATATCGATTCATGTCAAGTTTTATGCAAAAGAACAACCAAATAATATTTTCAAGCACCCTAAAAATATTAATCTAAGTTGGTTGATTAGGCACACCAAAAAGACTATTTTTTATGATATGTTATTAAACAATCAATATTACAGGGAACCTAACAGGTTGTCCAAATAATCTGATTAATACTAAAACAATACTTTAGGTCTTGATTAGCAATAATAACACGTGAGGTGATGAAAAATTGAAAAGGCAAGCAGGAAAATCAGGCAAGCATATAATAACAAAAAGAAGGAAAGAAGGTTAGAATGTATAAAAGAGCGAGTTTTATATTAAAGATCTACATCATGAAAGAAACAGTTAGTAACTTCAATAGAAAAATAGGAAATTTATTCAAGGACCGCAAAGTATATTCGTAAGGTGTAAAGTTCGAAAAGTGTTTTTAGATCCGGAAAACCGCAACGTATTTATAGGAAAACATTGAAAAAAAGATAGAAAAGCACTCTGCGCGTCACGCTGGGAGTGCGCCGACCAGGCGCACGTCTGTGTGTAACGCATAGAGCCATGTGTCAAGCGCGGATTGGTGCGCCTGACGCGGCTTGACCTGTGCGCTTGGGACACGTGGTGCGCCAGGTGCACCGCCTTGCGTCTGACACGTTTTGACAACCTTTTATAAAACGCGTTTTTGATGATTTTCTTTTATCCATTAAATCCGGAAATCAATTTTACGGGATAAAATCCGATTTTAATTATAAAAATATCTTTGAAATTTTTTTTTTTCTGAAAATAAAAATAATTAATTATCATGAATAATTAAATAGGCTTTTCAAAGGATTGGGCACAAAATATTATTTTTGTGGGCTCAAAATACAATTAATTATTAGGAATAATTAATTGGGCTTTATAATAGGATTTTGAATCTTTATAATAAACTTTAACACTTTTAAAATAGTTTTAGGCTCTTCGGATTGCTCTCCCATTGGGTCGGACCAATTAAGACTGCAGTATATTTCATCATCCGATCCTTAAATAGGGAGACACGATTATGTGTCTACACTATCATTCATGTTACACATACATACTATGATGTGATCATCACTGCTATCGCGAGTATCTTCCCTTATCATTACTATAGTGCTTGTCTTTGTTGTAATTAAACATCAAAATAATCATTTTAGTACCTTAGAATAAGTTGGTGTAGGCGTGATTTTATTTCGCCTACGCGGTGTGAGCGCGTATTTGACTACGCCATTGTTAAGGTTTTATTAAAATATGTTTTGAAGTCGCCAACAAGTCTTTAAAGGAAGACTCATAAACCTACTTGGATATTTGGGAAACTGCAGGATAAATTAGGGACTTATCCAATGTAGATTTCCCCGTCTTGACTCCATAGATGGTCAATGAACCAAAAATTGAGTTCGGGGGTGAGGGTACAAATATGGCCATAATGAACCACGTTTGCCCATTGTTGGCCTCTACTTAATATGATTCATAGCAAGTTTTATGCAAAAGAATAACCACATAATATTTTTTATGCACCCTAAAAAATATTAGTCTAGGCTGGTTCAAGAAACACACAAAAGACTATTTTTTTAGTGATAAATTATTTAGCAATCATTACAAGGTGCCTAGCAGGTTATCCATATTATCTGATTTAGTTAGAACATTTATTTAGGTCTTAATTAACAATAAATACAAGGTGATAAATATTGTAATCAGGCATAAAAAATATTATTCATGAAAAAAGAAATAAAAATAAGAAAATAAATATTGCAGGGAGTTTGCATAATATACAATACTTACAGTGGCAGGAATACGTTAACAATCTACATCACGAAAAGAATGTTAGTAACTTCAATAAAATAATACCAAGCAAGGCTTGGCCTAGTGGTAAAGGCTTGGCCTTATGACCTCAAGGTCATGGGATCAAACCCTACTAGGGGCTCTTTGGGGGTGAGGTTTCCCTTACCATTCCCCCTCCCTTCAAGGAGTCTGACCTGCAAACCTGGCTGGTTATACCTGTGCGAGGTGCCAATTCAGTAGGGTCCTTTATCTTACCAACTTAAAAAAAACTTCAATAAAATAATACCAAGCAAGGCTTGGCTTAGTGGTAAAGGTTTGACCTTATGACTTCAAGGTCATGGGATCAAACCCCACTAGGGGCTCTTTGGGGGTGAGGTTTCCCTTACCACCCCCTCCCTCCAAGGAGTCTGACCTGCACCTGCAAACCTAGCTGGTGCGAGGTACCAGTTCAGTAGGGTCCTTCATCTTACCAACTTAAAAAAAAACTTCAATAAAATAATAAAAATAAATAAAGAAAGGTTGTTAATTTAATTGACCCTCAGAAATTATACCACCGTCCGGGATCGTTGATTTGTACGGATCTCTGATCGAATTGTTGTACGAGTCTTAAAAATATGTGTTACGTTATATGTTGCGTCAAAGTTGTTGTCTTGGATCGCAATATTATTATGTGCTGCGTTGACTTTGTATTAGGAGTATGTTGGTGTTGGTATGTAATATAATGTAGATGATTATCAATCAGGTAGTAAATTTTGGTTTGATAGATAATGATGATGATGGGGCGATCAATAGGTATGAGCAGTGGCGGAGCCACTGTTAGTCATGGTGGGTCACGTGACCCACCATTATCGGAGAAAAAAATAAAGTTTAGTTTTTTTTTTTTTTTTGTAAATTGAACGAATATCATATTATCATGGCTCCTAATATGACGAAAGATAGGAAGAATAGCCGTTGTTGAGCACTCGAAGACAGGAAGAAGAAGAAGAAATATTATTCTCTGTTCAATTTTGAGAACCAGAGAGTATGAGGAGAGAGAGAAAAAAAAGGCTGGTCAAGACTCAAGATAGAGGTGGGAAGTGGGGCAGGGCCCATTAAATGAAAATTTTGGGTCAACCTTTATGAAAGTAGGTATTGTCTAGTATTAATTGCAAATCCACGTATACATACGAAAGGGTATTACTTAGCAGTTACAAGCTAGAGTCAAGGCTAGAATAAAGGGTAATTGTTGACTAAATAGTAAATACATTCATTCTATCCTAAACTATGAGATATGCATATGAAAATCTGATTACAATAACAATACCAGAATATTTACAATATCAATCTACTTATTCTATCACTTTAAACATATGAGCAGGTCCCTTCAAAAAAAAAACATATGAGGAGTACTAGGGTGATTGATATACTTATTTATTGATTGAAATTGAATTTAAGACTAACGTTACAAATTTTAATTTCCATTTCTTTTTAATTTTTAAAAGCTAAGAGATAAAGTTGTTGTAAGTTTATTGTTCCTAAATTATCCAAAAAAAAAGGTAATGCTAATGTAGCTCTAATAATGACAACATATAACATTAAATACATTTTCAAAATAAGTACGAATGCACAAAGATAATATTTTAATATGCATTTGTATGATAAATATGTTTCTAAATTTTCTTTTTGTTTAAATTCAATTAGAGCTATATTTCATTAGATTTAGAATTTTAAGTTGAAAATTTCTAGGGCCATTTTTAAAATTTGCCCCGGGCCAAATTTTTCTCAGAAACGGCCCTGTTTTATTTTGTTTTGGAATACATTTACAATGTAACATATAGATATATGATATATTCCTTGATTACCAAACCAAATATTAAGTATAAACACATGAAAGTCGATGTATTTTGCCCTTGATACTCATTTATTTATAAAAGTCGATTTTTGTCTTTAATGGGTCAGAAAACAAATGATGTGGCATTTAATAAAATTTGTATGCCTACAACAAGTAATATACAACTTCCTAAAATTTAAAATGTTGCAAGAAAATAAAAACAGAGAAGTAATAACTAAAATAATTTTTTTCTTTGAAACATAAATAATAAAGAATCGTGTTTCACGATACTTAGTACAAAAATTTAGTAGCACTTAAAAAAAATTTAAAATAAAAATCATGCAACGACAATTAAAACACATTTTGAAACTGTGTTGGTGACCCACCATCCGTAAAATCCTGCATCCGTCACTGGGTATGAGTTAGGCAGGTTGTAGGATTTAAGTGTAGGAATATGTAGGGGAATTCTGTGAAGATTAGTAGCGTGGAATTTAGTATGGGTTTGATTAGTAGGAGAGTGAGATTGTGCCGTATGAATCAGAGGGAGGATGAAGGTGAGTTGGGGGAATTTGGCCGTGTGAATTATTTTTTGTACGAGGGAATTGTAGGGCGAGTTGTGATGAATTTTGCCGTGTGATATTTTGTGGAGTGATGCCGTGGGTTTTTTTTGGAGTGAGGTGAGGATTATGGAGTGTGATATTTTTTTATTTTTATATATTATATTTTTTTAATTTTTTAATTTATTATTTATTATTATTATTATTTATTATTATTTATTATTTATTATTTATTATTATTATTTATTATTATTTATTATTTATTATTATTATTTATTATTTATTATTTATTATTTATTATTTATTATTTATTATTTATTATTATTTATTATTTATTATTTATTATTATTATTTATTATTATTTATTATTATTTATTATTATTTATTATTATTTATTATTATTTATTATTATTTATTATTATTTATTATTTATTATTTATTATTTATTATTTTAAAATAATAAAATAATAATAATAATAAGTATTGATAATATTATGTTAATACAGTTTAGTTCAGCAAAAATAAGTTCAGTTCAGCAAAAATAAGTAAAAATAAGTTCAGTTCAGCAAAAATAATATAAGTTCAGTTCAGTTTAGCCAAAATAAGTTCAAAAGAACAGGGCCTATATGTTTAGGTAGTTGGAAAGCGATAGGTTTCCAAAAACAATTAGGTGATTTTTATTAGAAAGTTTTTAGAAAAGAGTTAGATAAAAAATATTTGAAAACACTTTGGAAAAAGATGATTTTTATAAAAAGATATTTTTATTAACAAAACTAATCAATATAATTAATTAATTCTATTAATTAAATTGGGCTAGATTATGGGTTTTATAAAAATGGGCTTTCATGAAAACTATTTTCAAAAGGTTTTCGAAGATGGGCTATTTTAAAAAGTTTTAGAACGTGGGTTTGATAAAACTATTTATAAAAAAGGTTTTCGGAAATGGGTTAATAAAAAAAGGTTAGAAAATAGATTGGGAGTTAAAACATTTTATTTTACACTCGTTCTTTATTATTTCCTCGATCCGGACCAATTACAGCGGGATATTAGTCATCATAGGGTACTAAATTGGGAGACACGATTATGTGTCTACAGTGGGGATATCGATTTTCATATCCGACTCTTTTTCCCAGGTCGCTTCCTCCGTTCCATGATTAGTCCACATTACTTTAACGAGTGGTATTGTATGGTTCAGTAACACCTTCTCACGTCTTTCCAGGTTTTCAGAGGCTTTTCTTAGTAACTCAAGTTTTTCGTCGACTTGTACTGGCTCGTATGACAATATATGGGTTGGATCAGGGATATACTTGCATAGTTGTGACACATGGAACACATTATGCACCTTGGATAATACTACCGATAGAGCAAGCTCATACACTACTTCTCCAACTCTTCTGAGTATTTCATAGGGGCCTATGAACTTGGAGCTTAATTTCCCTCGTACACCAAACCGTCTGATTCCCTTTGTGGGCGACATGCGCAGGAAGACCTTATCACCCTCCATGTATTCAAGCTTTTTCCTTCTTCTATCTGCATATTTCTTCTGTCGATCTTGGGCTACCTTCATCTTTTCCCATATCAGTCGTACTTGCTCCATGGTCTCTCGCACCATTTCAGGGTCCACTGGTAACCTAGTACTGATATCATCCCAGCAAATGGGTGTCCGTCACCTCCGTCCATAAACTGCTTCGTATAGGGCCATTTCAGTACTAGCTTGGAAACTGTTATTATACGAGAATTCTGTCAATGCCAGCTTTTCTTCCCATGTTCCCCCAAACTCCAAAATACATGCTCTTAACATATCTTCTAAGGTTTGAATCGTGCGCTCCGTCTAGCCTTCAGTGGCAGGATGAAATGTTGTGCTTAAATTAAGGATAGTTCCAAATGCCCCCTTTAATCTTTGCCAAAAATGAGACAAAAATCTGGGATCTCTATCTGAGATGATAGTGTTAGGTACACTGTGGAGTTGGAGTATCTCCTTAACATACGCTTCATCCATTTGCTTTTGGCTCCATGCCTCCTTCATTGCAATAAATCGTGCCGTTTTGGTCAATCTATCAACAATTAATCACCCAAATAGAGTCGTTACCCTTCCTTGTTCTACGCAGGCCGGTTACGAAATCCATTGAAATTGAATCCCACTTCCACTACAGTATTGGTAATCGCTGCAACAACCCTGGCACCCTTCCTTGGTCGAACTTCACCCTTTGGCAGATCATGCATCTTGCTACAAATTGGCCTACGTCCCGCTTTAATCCTTTCTACCAAAAGAACCTTTTTAAATCTTGCACCAGTATTGGTAAGATCTATTATGAGCCTCCTTTAAGATTTTGTCCTTTCATTTCGGATCATTAGGTACACACCATCTCCCATTTATCCTAATGCTTCCATCATCATACCTCTGAAAGTCCCCCGGTTCACCTCGTGCAATCTTCTCCTGTATCATTTTAAGAAAATAGTCTTGCCGCTGCTTCGATTTAATTTCTTCATATAAATTAGGCCGCATTGACAATGCATTTAATGGTCCTTGTCACTAGGGGAAAAATCTTCAATGACACAACGAATCTGATCCGGTTCTCCCAAAATCGGATCAGTAAGTTGGATTTTTTTGGCGCAATTTTTTGGGCCACTAAACTGATCCGGTTTGGAGGAGAACCGGATCAGTTTGCAAAACTGATTCGATTCTCCTCCAAACCAAATCAACTTAATGGCCTAAGAAAATAAAGGCCCAACGTTCCCAGCGAGACGCAGCCCACTTACTATCATTTAACCCGCCACTTTTATAACCCTAACCCCTCACTTCTCTTCTCTCTGCTCACTCAACCCTAATCCCTCCTCACCTTCCTTCCCCCTCCCTATCACAATACAGCCACCACGAATCCCTTCAACCCTAATCCCTTCTCCCTCTTCCCTCCTCCTTGTTCCAACGACGAACCACCACCACCACCGAAAGCAAAGCCCACAACAAGGAACCACCACCGGTTAAACATTCAGATCACGCCACCGCCGTACGTCGTCGCTTCAACATTCAGATCTACCGGTGCTTTCTTCATCTTCTCTCTTCGCTTTTCGCTTAAATCCCCGTTCTCCCTCTACTGCGTTTCTTGATGCAAGAAATCACAAATCTAGGCTCTTAGGGTTGTAGTTTAGCTTTTCTTGAACTTTCTTGGATTAAAGATTCAAACTTTAAGGTTATTTAATGACAAAGTCGAGTTCCTTGATGAACAATCAGCAAAGATGATTGAATGAAACTAGGGATATGAAGAACTTTGGCTAATCTAAGTCAAAGATCAACTATAGGGTTTTTGGATTCACTCCTGAAACAATTTGGATTCTCTCCAGCAAACAATAATTCATCATGAATTAAACTCAAACACATATATCATTCTTATTGATGGAAAAATACCAATATAAAGATTACAAGTATCCTAAACCAACTAGAACTAGAAAAGCTTAAAGATAAACACGAATAACAAACTAAAACTCTATCACCTATCACACGCCTAAGTAAACCACACGGCTATGTAAAGAAAACACTCCTAATGTAAATCAAACTCTTAAAACAAGAAATAAACTAAGCATTAAAACACATAAATTACATAGAATCCTAACAGAACTAGGATACTACATGATTAGCCCTTCTCATACACATCACCCTCCTCCTCCATTGTTGCTTTTACCGGTGCCTTCGCTACTGCCATCCTATCATCTACGCACAACCACGCTACCACCAACGCTCGCCATAAACGAACATCAAATCTAGTCGCCGTTTGAGGTTTTTTATTTATGTTTTGATTTTTCGATTTTTTTTTTTTTTTTTTTTTTTGAGTTTTTTTGGATCTAGGACTTGAGTGTTTTTGCGTAGCTCCTTTTTTCGTTTTTTATTTTATGTATAGTTTAGTTATTTAATTTCCATTTTTGCTGGAGTTTTTTTCTTTTTTATTTTCTGTATGAGTTTTTTTTTGGTAAGTTTGGTTATATTTTATTATAAGTTATATATTAGTTAATTTCTATTCCATCTCTTTTGTTTTTTTTGTTGATTTTGTTTATTTTATTATAAGTTTCATTATTTATGTAAAATTGTTGATAATCGTAAATTAATTTATGTATAAATATTTATCTCATCTCTGAATTTTTGCATTTTTTTGTTTTATTTATCTTTAATGTGTTTAATTTTGATTGTTAATTGATTGTATAATAATATGGAAATCCACAAAAATTGGAAAGCGAAAACAACATAGATGGAAGTTTAAAGCCACAAAGCCAAAAGAATGAAAATATTGGAAAGCGATACAAGGCACAATACTGTCAACTGTGCTTTGTATGCAGTGCTTTTTCTTAATACCCCAATTTAGTCAACTGATCCGATCATGGCACCAAACTGGATCAGTAAGCTTAATTAACTGATCCGGTTTTGTTCCATGATCGGATCAGTTAATTCCTAACTGATCTGGTTTTAAACTGGATCAGTTGTCTTTCGCTAACAGCTCTGCGTTCATCAGTTGCGGCTCAAAACCGGATCAGTAAAGCTTGTCTTGACCGGATCCGATGAGATTTTTCCACTAGTGTGTAACTGTCCACTAGTGTGTAACTGTCCATTTGTTAAAATCACCAAATCCAACCTTATCAATTCCATATATATTTCATGGGGAACTGAAATCATAGAGTTTATTTCCCTGCGTGGGCTTATACTCAAAGCATCAGCCACCCTCTTCGCCTTCCCATGATGGTACTGAATATCAATATCATAGTCTTTTAGCAATGCTAACCACCTCCTTTTTCTCATATTAACTTCCTTCTGAGTGAAGATATACTTTAACTTTTGTGATTAGTGTAAACCCGACAAGTGACTCCGTACAAATAGTGCCGCCATAACTTCAGAGCAAATAATATTGTTGCTAATTCTAAGTCGTGCACCGGGTAATTCCTTTCGTGCGACTTCAGTTGTCTAGACACATAGAATATCACTCGCTGGTTCTGCATCAACACGCATCCTAGTTCTTCCTAGGAGGCATTCGTGTATACCTTAAACCCTTATATTCCCGATGGTAAGGCTAAAATAGGTGCGCTGGTTAGTCTCTTTGTGAGATCTTGGAATGCATACTCACATTTTTCCCGTCCATTGAAACTTTGTGCTTTTCTTAATCAAATTTGTAATCAGAAGGGCAATTCGGGAAAAATCTTTCCTAAATTTACAATAATACCCTGCTAGCCCTAAGAAACTCCTGACCTCAGCCACGTTAGCCGGAGTAGGCCACTCCTTTACTGCCTTGATCTTCTATGGGGCAACCCCCTCCTAGGTTACCACGTGCCCCCAAAACACACCCCTTTCTAACCAAAAGTCACATTTACTAAATTTCGCATATAACTTTTCCCTCTTCAACAATTCCAACACCTTCCTTAGATGCTCTTCATGCTCCTCTCCACTCTTCGAGTATACCAGTATATCGTCTATAAATACTACCACGAACAAGTCTAAGAAAGGCTTAAAGTATCTCTGTATTAAATCCATGAAGCCTGTTGGCGCGTTAGTCAACCCAAACGGCGTCACAACAAATTCATAGTGACCATACCTAGTCTAGAAAACGGTCTTGGGTATGTCTTCGTCCGCAATTCAAATCTAATGACATCCCGATCTTAGATCTATCTTGGAGAACACTCCAGCCCCCTGCAACTGGTCGAACAGGTTATCGATTCTAGGTAACGGATAACGATTCCGGATTGTGATCTTGTTGATTTCCCGATAGTCAATGCACAATCTCATAGATCCATCCTTTTCTTAACGAATAACACTGGTGCTCCCCACGGGGAAACACTTGGTCTGATATACCCTTTATGCAGCAGCTCCTCCAGCTGCTTCTTCAGTTTTGCTATTTCCGCTGGAGCCATCCTGTACGAGGACCATAATATTGGTGTTGTTCCTGGCACCAAATCTATATGGAAATCTACTACTCTGTGTGGTGGCAATCCAGGCAACTCTTCAGGAAATACGTTCGGTAATTTCCCAACTACTGGAATCTTTTCTACCGTGGGGGTAATTGGTTTGGCTTACTCTATCTGACTCAAACTACCTCTATTCCCAAGCGACACTTCAAGCTTAACCTTTCTATTGTAACACTCAATAACGGGATTTTGTTTCAACTCAACCAATCCATCCCTAGTATCACATCATAGCCCCTTAATTCAATAGGGACTAAATTGACTTTTTAGATCCGTTCTCGCTATCTAAATATCGCAGTCCCTGAATACCCATCGACACTGCACTAGACTCCCATTCGGAATACTAATCACCAGATCTAAGGGTTCCACCTGAGGTAGGGTTACTAGTTTTGCAGGTGAACTTTGGATGTGCATGGGAGCATACTAGGAAGAGGAACTTCACCTTGTTTAGGATGTTTTATTTATTTTAAGTTTGAGACAATATTTATTTTAATAATAAAGAAGTATTATTATTTTGGTTAAAGTCTTCCGCTGTAAGTTATTATTTAATAGTTAGTTGCCGAAAGCGTGGTAGTCACGTGGCCGTAATACTCCTAAATTACTCAAATATTTTTTATCTATTATTTATTTTAAAGTGAGTAATTTGGGGGTGTTACAAACATTGTTGGCGAGTTTGCATAGATTATGGAAAACTTATTGCGGCCACTAGGAAAGACCATTTTCCGCTTCCATTTATGGACCAAATGTTAAAGAGACTAGCTGGACATAGTTATAACTGTTTTCTTAACGGGTATTCTGGTTACACTTAAGTGCCTATTGCTCTTGAAGACCAAGATAAGACAACTTTCTCCTGTCCTTTTGGCATATATGCTTTTAAGAAAATGCCTTTCGGTTTATGTAATGTTGCTGCAACTTTACAGCGATGTATGATTTCTTTATTTTCAGACATGATTGAGCAATGAATTGAAATATTCATGGATGATTTTTCTGTGTTTGGTAATTCATTTAAAAATTGCTTAGTTAATTTATTCAAGGTCTTAGAAAGATGTATTGAGAAAAATTTAGTTCTAAACTGGGAGAAATGCCATTTTATGGTAAAGAAAGGCATAGTGCTTGGTCATATTGTTTCAAGAGAAGGTATAGAAGTTGATAAAGCCGAAGTTGATTTGATTTTTAACTTGCCCCCTCCC
Source organism: Beta corolliflora (assembly GCA_947648045.1). Lineage (NCBI taxonomy): Eukaryota > Viridiplantae > Streptophyta > Magnoliopsida > Caryophyllales > Amaranthaceae > Beta > Beta corolliflora. The sequence goes on from CANSZD010000001.1 coordinate 3,500,297, forward strand.
TCTTATGTTAAAGATGCTCGGTCATTCTTAGGCCATGCAGGGTTTTATAGACTATTTATACAAGACTTTAGTAAGATTACTAAACCCTTGTGTCAATTACTAGCTAAGGATGTTCCTTATAATTTTTCTGCTGAATGTTTAGAAGCTTTAACAATCTGAAAAGTGCATTAACTTATGCTTCTATTCTTCATCCTCCTATTTGGGGTGAACCCTTTGAACTTATGTGCGATGCATATGATCATGTAGAAGGTGATGTATTAGGATAGGGAATTGATAAGAAACCTCATGTAATATATTATGCTAGTCACACCTTAAATGAGGCACAACTTAATTATACAGTGACTGAAAAAGAGTTTCTTGCTATTGTCTTTGCCTTTGAAAAGTTTAGACCATATCTGATTGGTTCTCATGTTATTTTTCATAATGATCATGCTGCCATAAGATATCTTCTTAATAATAAAGATGCTAAGCCTAGACTACTTAGGTGGATTTTGCTTTTACAAGAATTTGATTGTGAAATTAGAGATTTAAAAGGTTTAGAGAACCCTGTAGCAGATCATTTATCTCGTATCCTTGTTGAAACAAATGAGACTGATATTTCTTAATGTTTTCCTGATGAGCATCTTGTTATGGTGCAAGCTGAACCATGGTATGCCAACATAGTTAAGTATTTAGTGACCACAGAGTTGCCAGGCTATTAGAATAAGCATGATAAATCTTGTTTTATGTCATATGTAAAGTCCTTTTATTGGGATGACCTATATTTATTTAAATATTGCCCTGATCAGATTATTAGGAGATGTGTCCCCGATTCTAAAATTAAGAATGTTCTTTCTTTTTGCCATGATCAAGCTTATGGGGGGCATTTCAGTGGTAAGAAAACAGCTGCTAAAATTCTTCAATCGGGTCTGTATTGGCCTACATTATTTAAAGATGCTCATGTTTATTGCAAAAACTATTCTAGATGTCAACAATTAGGAAAGATAACTAGAAGAGATATGATGCCTTTAACTCCAATTATTGTTGTTGAAGTTTATGATATTTGGGGTATAGACTTTATGGGCCCCTTTCCCTCGTCTTTTGGTAATGAGTACATCCTTCTTGCTGTAGATTATGTATCAAAATGGGTAAAGGCTATAGCTACTAGGAGTAGTGGAAGCCAGGTGGTTGTGAGATTCCTTAAGAAAAATATCTTTGCTAGATTTGGCATGCCTAGAGCTATTATTAGTGACCAAGGTACTCACTTCACTAATCGTTCTTTCGATGCTTTATTGAAAAAACATTCTATTGTTCATAGGCTAGCTATTACATATCACCCTCAAACAAGCGGTCAAGTTGAGGTTTCAAATAGGCAAATCAAGGAGATTCTAGAGAAATAGTGCATAAAAATCGGAAGGATATTACTCAAGCTGCTAAACCCTTCTCTAAGCAAAATCACAAAGATATCAGAATACAAGATAAAATCTTAGATATTACAATAAATTTAGATCTTTCTTTTCTTGTTATCTTGTCATTAGTGGGGATATAAATCTCCGTGATTACATTATACGAAGGGGGGAAAAAGACACACAGAACACATTCACACATACAATAGTTTTAAGTTTACGTTTTAATTGAGTTTTGGCTGTTTATCTATCTGTCGGTGACAGCGGCGGAACTACAAGTGGTCCGGTTTGCTGTTATTCTTTGTTACTCAATTCAATTACAATATTTATGGTATTCTCGCTCCTTTTCCTTGATTTCATATTCAATTGTTCTGTCAATTCCATATTTTCATTGTTTGATTAGAATATGATATAGTAATTATGTTATCTTCTTTGTGATTTAATTTTACGAATTTTCACTGATATTTATGGATTACTCTTTTAATTCTCGTATATAATCGTAGTTATGCTCTCAATCTAATTTACAATACTAGTGCTGTAATTAATTACATGCATGGAATAGTGAGATTTTCTAATCTCCATTGCTGTCTAGTTTTCTATGATAATTACAAAATTTCGCCTTTTATGCTCTAGTGCTTCAGTTGACTATCTCGTTATATTTAGAATTGCATTAATGTTAGTTTTTTAATTTTTCATATGATCTTGATCTTAGTTCTAATTCCGGTTAGTTTTCCTTAGTTGATCCACCTATTTTATTTTTCCTCTGTTATTTCATTAGTTAATTACAAGTAATAATTTTTTACAATAAATGGTTAAGTTCATATAATCAAGTGGGTAAATTAACATAGTATTAACATCCTTGTGGGTTCAACCCATTTTTTCTAGTGATACTATATTGTACACTGTGCACTTGTAGTACTAGTTTTTATTCACACAAGTTTTTACGGGCCCAAATAACAAGCAAACTAAGTCAAAGGGTACGAGGAAATAAGAGCCCAAGTCTAAGAGTTTACACAAGTCAACAATATTTATCAAAGTAAAGGATATTACTCAAGCTGCTAACCCTTCTCCAAGCAAAATCCCAAAGAGATCAGAATACAAGATAAAATCTTAGATATTACAATAAATTTAGATATTTCTTTCCTTGTTATTTGTCATTAGTGGGGATATAAATCTCCTTAATTCCATTATACGAAGGGGTGAAAAAGACACACACAACACATTCACGCATACAATAGTTTCAGGTATACGTTTTAATTGAGTTTTGGCTGTTTGTCCATCCGTCGGTGACAACGGCGGAGCTACAAGTGGTCCGGTTTGCTGTTATTCTTTGTTACTCAATCCAATTGCAAGATTTCTGGTATTCTCGTTCCATTTCCTTGATTTCATATTCAATTATTCTGTCAATTCCATATTTTCATTGCTTGATTAGAATCTGATCTAGTAATTATGTTATCTTCTTTGTGGTTTTATTTTACGAATTTTCACTCTATATTTATGGGATTGCTCTTTCAATTCTCGCATATAATCATTGTTATGCTCTCAATCTACTTTCAAATCCTAGTGTTGTAATTAATTACATGCATAGAACAATGAGATTTTTCGGTCTCCATTAATGTCTAGTTTTCTATGATAACTACAAAATTTCGTCTTTTATGCTCTAGTGCTTCAGTTGACTATTTTGTTATATTTAGAATTGCAGTAGTGTTAGTTTTTTTATTTTTCATATAATCTTGATCTTAGTTCTAATTCCGGTTAGTTTGCCTTAGTTGATCCACCTGCTTTGTTTTCCTCAGTTAATTCATTAGTTAATTACAAATAGTAATTTTTTACTATAATTGGTTAAGTTCATATAATCAAGTGGGTAATTTAACGTAGAATTAACATCCTCGAGGGTTCAACCCGTATTTTCTAGTGATACTATATTGTAGACCGTGCACTTGCGGTACTAATTTTTATTCACACAAGTTTTTACGCGCCCAAATAACAAGCAACCCAAGTCAAAGGCTACAACGAAATAAGAGTCCAAGTCTAAGAGTTTACACAAGTGAACAATATTTATCAAAGTATAGGATATTACTCAAGCCGCTAAACCCTTCTCCAAGCAAAATCCCAAAGGAATCAGAATACAAGATAAAATCTTAGATATTACAGTAAATTTAGATCTTTCTTTCCTTGTTATATTTTCATTAGTGGGCATTTAAATCTCCCTAATTCCATTATACGAAGGGGTGAAAAAGACACACATTCATTCACACATATAATAGTTTCAGGTTTACGTTTTAATTGAGTTTTGGTTGTTTGTCCATCCGTCGGTGACAGTGGCGGAACTACAAGTGCTCCGGCTTGCTGTTATTCCTTGTTATTTAATTCAATTGTAAGATTTCTGGTATTCTCGTTCCTTTTCCTTGATTTCATTTTTAATTGTTCTCTCAATTTCATATTTTCATTGCTTGATTAGAATCTGATCTAGTCGTTATGTTATCGTCTTTGTGGTTTTATTTTATGAATTTTCACTCTATATTTCTGGGATTGCTCTTAAAATTCTCGCATATAATCATAGTTATGTTCTCAATCTACTTTCCAATCCTAGTGTTGTAATTAATTACATGCATAGTACAGTGAGATTTTCTAGTCTCTATTGCTGTCTAGTTTTTTTTATGATAATTACAAAATTTCGTCTTTTATGCTCTAATGCTTCAGTTGACTATTTCGTTATATTTAGAATTGCAGTAGTGCTAGTTTTTTTTCATATAATCTTGATCTTAGTTCTAATTCCAGTTAGTTTGCCTTACGTTATCCACCTGTTTTTGTTTTTCTCTGTTATTTCATTTGTTAATTACAAGTAGTAATTTTTTACTATAATTGGTTAAGTTCTTATAATCAAGTGCGTAATTTAACATAGTATTAACATCCTTGTGGGTTCGACACGTATTTGCTAGTGATACTATATTATACACTGTGCACTTGCGGTACTAGATCTTATTCACACAAGTTTTTACGAGCCCGAATAACAAGCAACCCAAGTCAAAGGCTATAAGGAAATAAGAGCCCAAGTCTAAGAGTTTACACAAGTCAACAATATTTATTAAAGTAAAGGATATTACTCAAGCTGCTAAACCCTTCTCTAAGCAAATTCCCAAAGAGATCATAATACATGATTAAATCTTAGATATTACAATACATTTAGATCTTTCTTTCCTTGTTATCTTGTCATTAGTGGGGATAAAAATCTCCCTAATTCCATTATACAGGGGGGAAGACACACAGAACACATTAAGACAAACAATAGTTTTAGGTTTACGTTTTAATTGAGTTTTGGGTGTTTGTCTATCCGTCGGTGACACGGCGTAACTACAAGTGGTCCAGTTTGTTGTTGTTCTTTGTTATTCAATTCAATTGTAAGATTTCTGGTATTCTCATTCGTTTTCCTTGATTTCATATTCGATGGTTCTGTAAATTCCATATTATCATTGCTTGATTAGAATCAGATCTAGTAGTTATGTTATCTTCTTTGTGGTTTTATTTTACGAATTTTCACTCTATATTTCAGGGATTGCTCTTTAAATTCTCGCATATAACCATAGTTATGATCTCAATCTACTTTCCAATTCTAGTGTTGTAATTAATTACGTGCATAAAACAATAAGATTTTCTAGTCTCCATTGCTGTCTAGTTTTCTATGATAATTTCAAAGATTTCGTCTTTTATGCTCTAGTGCTTCAGTTTACTATTTTGTTAGATTTAGAATTGTCGTCGTGTTAGTTTTTTTTCTTCATATAATTCCTATCTTAGTTCTAATTCCAGTTAGTTTACCTTAGTTGATCCACCTGTTTTGTTTTCCTCTGTTATTTTATTTGTTAATTACAAGTATTAATTTTTTACTATAATTGGTTAAGTTCATATAATTAAGTGGGTAATTTAACATAGTATTAACATCCTTGTGGGTTCGACCCGTATTTGCTAGTGATAATATCTTGTACACCGTGCACTTGAGGTACTACTTTTTATTCATATAAGCAGTATCCAAAATAAATTTGCAAGTTACAAGTCACCAAGATTTTTTTCCATTCCGATCAAGGGACACTGCAGAAAATAACCAGAAATTCATAAAGCTAAAGTTTCACTTCGTATTATTATCTGAAATTACTCTACAACCACGTTTAGTTGTATGTTTCGTTTGATCATTTTGTCTGTATTTTGATTTGGTTTTTAAAGCTTTACGTGTTCTTCTCATGTCCGATGTCATGAGTTATTGCTGGTACATCCCTTTGTATATATACAACACCTGGCCTAATTCCCGTCTACGTATTGAAATTAGTATGCTTTTGCTGGATATTAAAGTCTGTGTTAGAGTATTTAATTATTATCCTAAATATGGGATATGCATATGTTGTTTTTCCTAGCTGTAAACCCTCACTTCAATGATATAGTTGAAAGCCATGGAAAACCATTGAAGACTTAGTTATTAAACTCACTTCATTAGTTGTGTCGCAGAGTTACCATCTAAATGATAATGGTGCCCAACCGCACCAACTTTTTGTTCGTATACATTAGTTCTACTCCTTGAAGTACAATTCCTACCGAGCGGTGGGTTGAATCATTTGTATGCGACAGGTATTGTAAGGGGCAAAGCAAGGCCACGATCCACTGAGATTTAGCCTTATGTCGCTTCAATTCATCCCTCCTCCCTTCATCCCCGAATTCTACTACATAAGGCTAGAAGAGGCTACTGATGTTTACTTGTATCATTTGATTAAGTTTGAAGGTGCAAGGAATCTGAGTGCCAAGTGCTAAGTGTCAAGTGAGGTAGGCCAACGGGAACGTCATGACGCAGCGGCCACACAAGTTCTTAGGCCCAACGGAAGCCATTTGAAGGTGTCGTAAAGCTCATAGCCTACCATAGGTAGGGGTGTAAGCGGACTGCGAAAAGTCCAGAGTCCAATCCAGTCCAGTCCAAACTTGTCGGACTGGACTGGACTGAAATTTTTTTGGACTGGACTCGGACTTAAATTTTCGAGTCCAAATATTTTCGGACTGGATTTGGACTCATCCCTTTGGAGTCCAATAAGTCCAGTCCAGTCCAAAAATATTTATATATAATATATATATATATATATATATATATATATATATATATATATATATATATATATATATATATTATATATTTTTATATATATAATATAAAAGATGTATGTGACTTATCTTCTGGAATGGATATAATGAGCTTGATTTTTCAAATTCAATTATGAGAAAATGTTGAAAATCATTGAATCTAAATCGGGGAAAAAAATAATACTTCCTCCATTTTTTTTACATGTTACATTTTGACATTTTCACATTTCACAAATTTCACTTTGACCAACGTTTGTGATTTATACGTGAATAAAAATATAGTCATGTGAGATCTTGTTAGATTCGTCTTAATATGTATTTTTTAATGTGTACTTTTTATAATTTTTACAAATACAAAATTAGAGATATATGCCCTCAAAATTTTGCATTGGCATGCGTGAAAAGTGAAAGTGTAACATGTAAAATAAACGGAGGAAGTATAATAATAATCGGATTGGACCGGATTTGGATTCGGACTCAAGAAAAAATTATCGGATTTGGGTGATTGGACTCCAAAAATATTTGGATCGGACTTGGACTCAATTTCTCGAGTCCAAAAAACTTTGGACTGGATTTGGATTTGGCAAAGTCCAATCCAGTCCAATCCATTTACACCCCTAACCATAGGCCATATATGAAAAATCGTCAAAAAGATTGTTATTTGGGGCTGAAATCGGACATGGGCATTCTTGAAGTGACCT